>MTQE01002208.1:3530318-3552757 GCA_014337955.1 Aspidoscelis marmoratus
ATGAAAAAATGTTTAGCATTGAGTTCCAGCTCAAACTTCAGTCTTAGATTTGAAAGAGCACCACGTAGGCAAAATGCAAGAATAGGATGCAGTTCAGGTTAAAAGTCTCAACCTAATACAGCTTTTAAGAATACTTAGTTATTAAACTAAAGAGTAAAGTGCAGCTTAGAACTACTGTTGATGTATACTTCGAACCAAACCAGCAACAAGTAAAATAATAATAATAATAAAAAAATCCTCAGTTACTGCTCAGTGCAAGTTTAGTTAGGTTAAAGAATGTGGCAGTTAATTTTTTTAAAGGATAAGATTATGTTTTTCCTTTTAAAGTTTATGTTGTTCTCCAGAGGGGCCAAATTGTTCAAATCTTAAAGTGAATCCCTAATTGTTCATCCTTGTTTCTGAAAAGAATAATTTGTAAAGCTACCTTAAATTCCTAAATTTAATTTGTAGTTGTAGAGCAACATCAGTGTTCTTCAACCTAAACTTTATTTAGTTGTGTGTGCCAACATTTATGGTCAGAACTGTAAATCGGGAACCATCCGGCATAGGAACCCCCTCCATATCCTCCCTCTTGATGAAGGATCTTGGTCTAGCTGATCAGGGTAACAAAGAGTTAGGTGAGTGTAATGAAGCCAAAGGTCAATGACACTGTTACATGCGTGATGTAGAAAATCCTTATCTGTCACATGAAGTATGTTGATAAACAGTAAAACAGTAGGCAGGAAGCAAGCAAACAAGAGTGTGGGATTCTTCTGTGAAGTGTACTGAATGTGACATATACAGAGATAAAATTAAATCTTAGTTTAACAAACTCCATTTTATTGAAAGTTAGAATTATTGTAAATTCAAAGCTCTAATATTGCTCTTTAAATTTAGTTAAGATACATTCTACCCCCTAACATGTTCTGGGCTATATAGCTGTGCTGTCTGTGGCAGTGGGGCAGCCATTGAAGGAGCAATCCAGAGGGGGCCACCATTTGGGACAATAGGGTGAGAGCTGCCACCTTGTAAGTAAGAGGGACAAAGAAGTTTCTAAAACAATGAGTATTCTAAAAAAGAGAAAAATGACCAGTCTTGGTGTTTTTTTTTAAAGAATACTCATTGTTTTAGTAACTTCCTTGTCCCTCTTACCTTCTGTACATTTATGTGAGTGTCTGCTGAGATGTGAGAGTGTCATGGGGGAAAGGAGCAGAGAGAGGATAATGGGGGTGCTTCCATTGCAGTGATCATGATGCAGAGATAACCTAGGGTCAGAAATACCAGAGGGTGCCATTTTGTCACCAGAGCTTCTCAACACCAATTTGAAGCTGTAGCGGGTGGTCATCAGGAATTTTAGGATTGGATTATGACACCTATACAAACATTATTGCTGCTGTCACTCAGAGTATAGCAACTAGTGAGGTATAATAAGGATGGGCATTGAACGTATTCATGTGCTGTTCACTGTATGCCAATCTCCCAGAGACAACTGGAAAGCAGACATCTCATACACGAAGGCTGAAGATTACAAGTAGCACCCACTTGCCTCCATCTCTCTCATCAGTCTCCTGGCTTAATATTTTCCAGCCAGCTTTGCATCCAGGGAAGTGGGGTAGCCATGTGGCCCCATGCAAAGCCCATATGGGATTAAAAAATGTTTTCTTACCCTGTTCATGAATCTGAGTCTCAGTAGAAGCCACTGGAGGACCTGTGAAATCTGGGATTGCGTTGAGCTGTGCGGTGATGTCATTGCACCCACTCTCTCCTGGCTGCAAACCCAGCTGGCAAGAGGAGACTGAGGAGAACATATTAAAATGTCCCACCTAATTCAATAGTATTTATTTTTGCTTAATTACATATTTGCATTTGCAGCCATCCTTCATATAATGTTATTGTTTGGTTCCCACCAACCACAGTATGACGCATAATTGTTCTTATGCTAATTATGGATGCTTAGATAAGTTATGAGTTAGGAGTGTTACAGAGGTTGAGTCTGCTAGTGTAAGTCAGTGGTTTGAAGTGTCGGAGGGGATACTCAGCCTATATTATTTTCACTACCCTTTACACGCGGTCACAGTGACTGTAAGCAATGTTAGTATTTCTGAGACGGGTATATTACACCTGGATCATTGCCAGAAAAAGTTCCTTCTCTGAGGTCTCTGGCTTACCTCAGGTGGTCCAGTCACCTGGAAGAGGCCTTTGTTTTTTAATCACAGCTGTTTTCCTGTCACAAGTACTGTAAAGGTGGACTTCTGATCATAACTTAACTGTCCCTTCACAAAAGTGTTATGAAAGCCTCTGCTGGAGGACTGCTTCTTTCATTCCTGCTATCATTCAACTTCCCTTCCTTCTCTTGCACTCTCTGCTTCCCACAAGCTCATTTTTGCTATCTTCCTTCTGTTTGTGTTTCCCAAGGCATCTCACTTGTCTTTCTGTTTTCCAATCCATTTGCTTCTTAAATTATTTCCAGTCTCCACTGTTTCCTGCTCCATCCCCTGAACAGTACCATAGCTCCCGACATATGTAAGATTGTTTATCCCTCGATCAATAGTCTGTGTGGGTTGGTTTAAGAGACAGTAACTGAATTTCCTCTGTCTTCTCCATTTATAGTGCATGTCTGCCTGTGTACACACCCATATGCCTTGGTGGTTAGTGAAGCCTCTGCTTCCAAGGTGATGTGTTTTCATTTTATATTTTCTCTGAAACCAGAAAGATTTTGTGTGGTGTATGCATAGCCTCCCTCTCTTCTGCTTATTTTTAAATTTCCTGCTTTAAGTGAAGGACAAACCCAGCAGACTTCCTTTATTTAGCAGAAGCTCCCATGATCCCCTACCTTTAAAAATTGCTAGTGCAGAATGTGAACATTTCCTGAATTATGTTGCTTGGTGGAAAGAGGTTTCTGAAAAGTGAGGAGGAATCTACCTACCATTTAGTGTGAACAGCCTGTCTTCTAGGATGGAAGGGTATATTGTATTTAATGGTCTCTCACTAGTGCTATTACGCAAGAGGGAACTCTTAATTATGTAAAGCAAGTAATTATGACCTTCATCTCTGAGATGCAGCAGAGTTCGGTTTGCTCTTTATTTTTAAGGAGCATCAGACTCTGAGATAACATTTAATGATCTGATCGGGCACCATTGGAATGCTTCCCTGTTTAGTTGTGATGTGAGAAAATACTCCATTTAAATCAGAACAGTTCTTTATAGAGCCTTCCATTATTACTGAATTCCTCAGATGCTGATCAGTGTTGCTCTGTAGGAATTCTCTGTTCCTTGGTGATTAAGACTGAGAAATGTGCTTTTGTTCACTTATCCATTAAATCTGGGTCATGACACGCTTTCCCCCCTCCCAGGATACCTGACTCAATATGACGTATTAGTAGCTCTGGAAAACATTCAACATTTGTATTTGGAGGTTCCTTTTTTTCTGCTATAAATGATTTGGGTGCCACTCTTATTGTATCTTCTTACTGCAAAAACATTTTGTAAGCTCTTGTATACTGTAATGCTAGAAATGGGGTCTGGTTTCTTGTTGCTTATTTGGCAGCCTAAGACTCTGGGAAATTAAGGTGACATCTGCTGTGAAACAGTTCTCTCACTTTAGTTAATACTTAGTGATACAGAACTGATATCTGTGGTCTGCATTGTTCTGTGTACATTTTCCACATTTCTCAGAAGGTTGTGTAGCCTCATTGTGTGGGTTTAAAGGGAATATAGAGCAAAGCAGAAAAGTGAACCAATGTCCAAGAACAGCATGTTATGCTAGGGATATTTCTTGAGATACCGTATTTTCTGGCGTATAAGACGACTGGGCGTATAAGACGACCTCCAACTTTTCAGTTAAAATACAGAGTTTGGGATATACTCGCCATATAAGAAGACAACACCCAACGTATAAGATGACCCCCGAATTTTGAGAGGATTTTCCTGGGTTAAAAAGTCTTATATGCCAGAAAATACAGTACCTATTTGCTGCTGCAAACCGCTTTATCTTCTCCATAAAGTAAACTCCTAGATGACAAGTAGAGTTGACTTATCGTTTTGCAAGAGCTTCACACCTGTTCTACAACAAAATGGGGGTGGTTTGCACAGGTTTACACCTGAGGATCACTGATCTTGAAATTATATTGTTCGTTGCCTGTTGTTCATTGAATTTTGTATACATGGATATATATGCAACTTTAGAAAAATACAAAAATAGTTAAAAGCAACAGTAATATTCAATGGGGGAAGTGTGGGGGCCATTTAACCAAAGGCCTGCGTGAAGAGGAACGTTTTCACCGCCCTCCTAAATAGGAACAAAGAAGGGGCCTGACGCACCCCAAAACTTCTGAAATAAGCTTCCGGAACCTGAAACTTCTGGCAAATATAAGGACATTGTTTTTCTCACCCATTTCTTTTGGATTTGCTGCTAAATGATATGACTGCAGCTTTTTAGCTAAAGAATCAGGTTTAGGTGGCATTGCAGCAGTGTTTGCTTCATGGTTTCAAAAATATGACCCCTCCCGCTTTTTAAAGTGCCGTGTGTTGGTTGACAACAGGATTTCGTGATCAGTGCAATCTGGCATCAGCTAGTTTCGTCATGATCACAGCATGTGGTGGTTCCTGATTTGTTGACACAGATTCCTTTTCTTGTGCACTCTCTGTCTCCTCTTTTGACTTGAATATGTGTTCTATTTTTAAATCTTGCTGTGTGCTCTGTATTGCGGCATTTCTCTTCCTGAATTATTTATCATTGTTTGGAGCTGAATGAAGCAGTATGGTTCTCCCCCCCCCCCCGATTTCTCATTAGAGCTTGTGGGTCCGTCTTGAGCTCTTGACAGATTTGGTTCATGTCAAATTCTGCCAGTTCTAGGTTGAGAAGAGATGAGAAACGGATGGTCATAGCCTGTGATAATGCAGGATCATTAAAATATATATTGTTCATCTTTTGGCTGTCTTAGAAAAGAGGCACATTCTCTACTGTGCTCCAGTTGAAGATAGATCTCATTGAGAATAGTCCATTTACCAACCAGTTCCTGTTCTCTTTGGGGTCAGCACTGGCCCAGGGTTCAGAAGTAATGAGAGGACAGGAATATTGCTGGATAATGAATCGGGGCAGAAATGCTAAACATGCTTGTGAATGTGTTGCACTTCAAGTGCCAGATTGCAGATTCTTATCTAGAGCAGAGAAAGATAACCCATAAAATTAGTTTGCAGCCTTTCTTAGCTTTGTACCCTTAATGAATACCTATCTGTCAAGCAAACCCTGGTCACTTGCCAGAGACTTTTTTTTAATGCTGCATGGAATTGCACGGTATGCCCTAAAGTGTTCATTGAAAACATCAGGAGTAGTAACAGGTTTAAGCTCACTATTGCCCTTTTCAGAGGCTGGGTCCACATATGCACGTGTCTGGTATGGAAAAATATTTTGATCAGGAATGTGCTGAAGTGGGGCAAAGTAAGCTGGTAGCGGACCCAGCTCAGTCTAGCTTCAAAGCAGGGATATTTCACCACATTTCTGGAAATGGCCTTTGAAACGTGCCATCTTTTGAAGCTCAGTGAACTGCCACTAATTGTCTGAATGATCATGGCAGGAACTGGGACCCAATTTGCCCACAGTAGTAGTCACCTGCTAGAGCTTTCCTGGGCATGGATTCAGCTTTTGGGAGCTGTGCCCTTCTTTGGTATGTTACGATGTGCAGTTCCCATGACCCCAGCACTCACTGGCACAGTTCAAAAGGACCATGCATATGTTATCCACAGTTCAGCATTTAAGCAATTATCCTTCCACAGTGTATGCCATTCCATCCTTTCTGTAAAAAATGGCATATACAAACAAACCACAGCCTTATTGTTGAAGTGCAAGTTCAGTTGTAGATCGGATAATTCATAAATGGAAAAATTAAATTAATTAAATCTTGTCTCCAATATCTCCTGTGTAGCAAGCATTTAACAGCAGGGGTATTAAGATCTTAAAGAGATACTTATAGAAGAACATTTATATCTTCAAGTTGCAACTTTGTTGACCTTTCATATGTCTGGTTGAATATCTGTTGCCTTAGCAGATTAGTGATATTTATGGAAGATGGACTCTAAATGGAATGTTTTCCTGTAGTAGATGAAGATCTTCCACTTTATCTCCTGTGCAGGTGCAATCACAATCTTATCTGCATATACTGTAAGTATAGGAGAGACGGGCAGTGAGCCCTCTAAAGGCCATTTGCAAGGAGTCAAGAGCACATGAAGATTTCGCCTTTGTCTTCTGCTTGAGAACACTCAGAAGCAATTGGTCAGTTGTGGTCCAATCCAGCAGGGTTTGTAGTTTTTGGCAGTATATACTGACAAATTCCCTTGTTGCTTAGAACTGAAGCATAGGCAGTAGGAAGACTTTGCAATTTAATCTTCGGTTGCACTGAATTAAATGGTTTGAAATTTCAAGGTTGATACCAGTAGTGTAGCTTTAGTGTATGGCTGCAGCCACCCTGTAAAAAACGCAGATTCTTTTATATTGTCACCTGAATCCCTAGCTGATGAACCTCTCAGTATCATCTTTCAGTTGGAAGCTTTTGAGTCTATATTACAGCAACAAGAGCACTTGAGCATAGCTTGAAGGAAGACATAACAACATGAGGAGCTGCAGTGCTGGATCAGGCCACAATCCATCTAGTACAGCATCCTGTCTCACATAGTGGCCCACCTGGGCATTTCAAGCAGAAGAGGAGAATAAAACCCTCACCTGCTGTTGACGCTGTACAGATGGGCTTTAGAAGTATACTATTTTGTAATTATTTTGTAATGTAGCATATTCCTGCAACATATGAAATGGAACTCTTGGAGAATATATTTGCAAATTGCATTTGTGTCATTCATGATGCACTTGTCTGTTAGAGGAAAATTGTGGAAAAGGTTTCCTCGTTAAGTGAGTGACAAGCTGCTTTCTATGTAACTCCAAAGAGGGCTCAGGCTCTTGCATTTGAATTGTCTCTTCTGCTCTGGTCTGTAATCAAGGGTGTTTTTCCACTGTCACTAGAAGTACCCATTAAGTACCCATTAATGGGTATTTCTAGTGACAGTGGAAAAACACCCCAAGAGGTCTTCTTCACTAGAATTTAGTTTAATTTTCAAAGAACTTTAGCTAGTATGTTTTAAGGATTTGAAGCTGTGGTTGAACGCCACAATAAACCCATGGGTGTTCAGTTGATTTCATTTAAGCTTCCTTGAATCTGTGTTAAATCACCATTACCTAGGTTGAAAAAATATGATACTAAAATCAGTATTCTGTGAAAGTGAAGCTAAACTCTCGGGAGGAAATCAGACAGAGCATGCGAGCCCCAAGCTTTGCTCTGCCTTGCTGGGCTTGTGTTTATAGAATTATATTAGGGTCTGGCATTGTGTGTAGACCATTTTACATGCAAAGCTTTGGAGATGTCTCTTAAGTGTCAGTTTAATAAACTGGCTTCTGGCCTGCCTTCTTTGCACT
This sequence comes from Aspidoscelis marmoratus, assembly GCA_014337955.1. Lineage (NCBI taxonomy): Eukaryota > Metazoa > Chordata > Lepidosauria > Squamata > Teiidae > Aspidoscelis > Aspidoscelis marmoratus. Next base: position 3,537,759 of record MTQE01002208.1, read on the forward strand.
AAATTTTTATTGTCTTTTTTTGGAGATGTTCCATTCCTTAATTTGCAGCACATAAGGAACTGTACTTTAAGAACACAACTTAATAATAATTGAGATAATACTGTCCTGAATATTTGTGAAGCCGGGGTTAGATTGTATCTTCTCTTCTAGTGCTGTGGATTGTTCCAGGACCAGTGTCATTTAGAAAGCTGACACATGTGAGTTGTCCTTTCCTGTGACTAAAAAACAATGCCCCCTTGGCACCAAACAGATGCACATCTTCCGGCCCACTGGATCATTCATTGTGGATGCCTGGGAGTAGAGGAAGAGTTTGGGAGACCCAAAGAACAGACCTGCCACTTAGGAAATTGAGTAACATGACTGGCAGCATAAGTCTTTGAAATTCTAAAATGCAGCCATTAATATTTAGCCTCTAAGCAGCAAGCTAGCAAGTTGCCTTGCAGTCCTTTTTTCATGCGATGCCTCCATGATTCATCCTCTGCTAGATATTTCAAATCTAGGGCAGAAGCAGTTTCTTGTCAGCTGCTAACTAGCAAAATGCTAATTTTTTTTCTTGTGACCTAATTTCAGAAACCTTGCTTCAAATATTTGCTGTGACCAGCTGTACCTTCCTTGAACTGACTCCAAATGTCTTCCTCAGCTTGTTCTATGTATGCTGCTCCTAGGTTCCTGTGGGTAGTTCTAACTTAGAAGTAACAAGTGGCATGCTGCTTGCATTTTGCATGCAGGGTTGGGTATGGAACAGTTGATCAGCTGTATGAGGTAAGTTAGCTAAGGGCAGAGCAGACCTTGCCTTTCTGTTGAATCAAAGTTCTAAGGCTATGAGTTCACTTCATTCTTCAGGATGTACATTTTTTTCTGAACCGTGTTATTCTTTTAATGTTTACTAGGGCCTTACTCAGACTATGTCACAGATGGTAATTTTTAAACCAGCACTTGAGAATCATCCCAAAAGAAGTATTTGGTAAATTTTTATTTAGGTTTGAGAGTTTGAAGAGATATGCCATCATAGAGTTAGAAAGAATATTTGGTGCTTAATTCAGCCTCTTGCTCAGTTTGGAATCCGAAATGAAGGATGAAACTACAGCATCCCTATCAGATAAATATTCAGTCACTGAATTCACACCTTGCTACTTCCCAATTTTTCTCCCCCTTTGCCCAAGTGGCTAGGAGGTTTTACTTAAAAGTTAGCTGAAATGTTTTCTAGCAATATCTATTCCTCAGTTGTTATTCTCCCCTCTCTTAATTATAAACAAACAGACTTGTGGAGATGGCTAAAACCTCCAGGGTAAGTGTACTCCCCTTATCAGTCATTTATCTGTGAAACTTCTTTTGTAATAAATCTCACCTAGTTTTAGTTGTTCTCCTTTTCAAAATGTGAGGCACAGAACAGATCAGACAAGAGTGGAACTACTGAATTTCTGAATATATTTTTACATTGAACTGCAACTGGGCGTTCTTGGTGGTGGTGCCTAGCCTCTGCTTTGCTCTTTCCTCTGACCTTTGTGAGGCACAATTTAGGCACCTACTAAAGGTATGTTCCTTATGTCAACCGGTTTTTTTTTAATTGCAGCCAGCTTTATATTAGTTTAAATTACCAACCAATGTTTTAAAAAGATCAGTTTAATCTTATATTCTAAGCTTCTTTGACATTTTTAAAAGAAGAAACCTTATATGGATGTTAGAATTAAATAACAAGTAGCATTACTTTTTACCTATTATTGCAGTCTAAGATTGCTTTACATTGATGCCCTTTGGATGCATGAGGGCCTTCTTGGACAGGAATAATTTGACCCAAAGTAACCCATGATCTGATGTGCTCTTATTTGAACTAATTTGTACCGTATTAATTTACAAAGCCATCAGTAGTTTATGATCCATTATCCAAGTGAGTGCCTCATCCAATATTTACTGTCTTATTTATGTACTAAATTTATATAGCCATCCAGAAACCAAAGTTCTCTGGGCAGTTTACAATGCTCATTAAAACATGAATTAAAGTTCTGACATATGTTAAAATGCATTAAAAGTAGCCAGTAGAATTAAAACAGAATAAAATAGGTTAAGACATTGCCATTAGGCTTTGTGATCTAATAGTCTTGGGTGAAGAAAAAGGTCTCCCCCGGTACCTCAAAGCATAAAATGATGGCACCAAGCAGGCTTTTCTGGAGAAGCTGTTCCAGAACCTGGCTGTTATCATTGAGAAAGCCCTTTCCTTTTTGACCACCTACTGAACTTTATTTGGTGGGGGACACAGAGTAGGATTATTTTGCAGATTTTAGACTATTTGTGGGGTTCTCTTCCAGCTTTCCTGGTCCCAAGCCAATTAGGGCTTTAAAGGTTTAAACCAGCATTTTAAATTGAGCCTAGAAATGGACTGGGGGACAGAGCAGTTGGTGGAGCACTGGCATAAGGTGTTCAATAGACTGGCTCAGTAGAGGATCACACTGGAGCAGTATGGATGTGAGGTTACCTGAGCATATAAGGATGCAGATGGCATTTTAGCCAGAGCTGATAGAAGGTGCTCTGACCTACAGAGGTTTCTTGAGCTTTCAGGAATAAAGCTGGATTAAGGAGCATTAAGGAAAATGCAGCCCAATCTTAGAAAGGTTAAATATTAGGTACCTGAGTAGATGAACCATCAATCAACACTACTTCCATTTTGTCTGGGTTCAGTTTATTCATCCTTTTCCAGTTCATTTCTGTGATCAAACATTGATTGAAGACTTCCACTGCTTTTCTTGGGTCTTATGAAAAAGAGAGATAAAACTAGGTGTCATCTATGTATCAGTGACACCTGATATCCAAAAGACCTCCTCCAATAGCTTCAGGTAGAAGTTGGATAGGATGGAGATAAAAATAGAATCCCGTGGGTTCTCAAAAACCTATACACCAAAGGGTTGATGAATATTCTTGAATATTCTTTTCTGGTATTGACTGTTCATCCAGGAGTGGAACCACTGCCAAGGAATACCTCCAGCACCTCTGGAAATGCTTTCCAAGAGGATAGCATGATAGATAGTATTAAAAACTTCTGAAAGAAAATCTAGAGAGCTGTGTTTTTGATGCCCTGTCAACAAAGATCACCCCACAGGATGACTAAAGTGATATCAGTTCCATATCCAAGCCTCGGCTCACTGACATGGATTTAGAAAATTGGTCTCCACCAAGAGTGTCTAGAATTGATCAGTCATCAATCTGTCAGTGATCTTGCCTACAAAAGGAATATTGGTCACAGATCTAGGGTTGTTATCATTTTGTCAGTTTAGCTTAGCTTTCTTTAGATATGGTTGAATAAGAGCCTCCAAAAGAGAAGCTGGAACCATTCTGTCTTTCACAGTCATATCATAATTTGTTGGTCTCAGAGAGATACCTTCTCCCCTCTAGAACTGATCCACAATGATGGACTTGGTTTAATTATAAAAGTGGTTTGTCAGGACATGTTCAAATTATAAAAGTGGTTATCATTGAAGCACTTTTCCCACATCCTTAGGTTTTAGTAAGTTAAATTCACCCAGTAAAATCAAACTAGATTTCCTTTGTTGCCATCCAGCTAGTGTGTGATCACATTTACTGCATACTTTCCTCCACTGTGTCTCAGGGTGAAGTTGCACCTTTGCTTCCCAGGAGAACATCCCCAGGAAGCAAACAGGAGAATTCAGGTGTTCACATTTTCAATGTCAGCTCCCTCCCTAACCTTGCCAGCACTTGCATGGTGCTGGTGCCGGGGTGATGTGGTGCTCACCACACCTTTGCAACTTTACCTATGGCTCCCTTTGTACTTCTCGTTGTTAAAACTACTCTACATCTACAAACTCCAAGGGAGGTGCTGCTCCACAAAATGCAGATGGTGCGTGGAGTACCTCCCTCAGAGTTCTCTTACATGCCAGATGTGGAAAGGCTCTAAGTTCTGTGATATACCAAAATCCTTCATAGCGTCAGAGGGCACCTTGGAACCCATCAGACTGTGGGTGGACCAATCTGATGGCTTCTCACACTTTGTAGAGTAAAATTCATAAACATATATACAATTGACAAAGTATTACCTCTTGGATGAGAATAGAACTATTATTATATACTAGTGGGTAAGGGAGAATAAAATCCTTAACAGGAGGTGGCCTGAATGTGATGGGCAAAGACTACAGTTTCCCCACTTTCAGATTCTCCATCTCCTCCTCTTTTAAATGTGTCCAGACACACTTTGATTTAAGAGTGCCTGGTAGTGCCCTTTCTGGAGAAGATTTTTTAGAGTCCCTTGGACTGCAACGAGATTAAATCAGTCCATTGTAAAGGAAATCAACCTTGACTGTTCATTGAAAGGACAAATAGTGAATCTGAAGCTCAGATACTTTGACCACGTAATGAGAAGATAGAACCTTTTGGAAATTCTCTGATGCTGGGAAAGATGGAAGGCAAAAGGAGAAGGGGATGGTAGAGGATGAGATAGATAGATAATATCATGGGAGCAGGGACCATGAGCTTTCGCAAACCTTGAGAGACGGTAGAAGACAAAAGGGCCTGGCATGCTATCCTGAAGAGTTGGACATGACTGAACAACAAGAAGTAGTTAGGGCCCTGCTGCTACTAAATGAAAAATTAGTTTATTCTCACTCAGAATTAAGGCTACCCAAATATTTAAGAAAGGTCTGAAGCCTTAAGAAAAATGCCTGTATCTGTGTTCTTGTGCTGTTATGATGCATTTTATAGAATAGCTTATCTGGTCTAAATGTTGCTGGAAAGCTCTGTTACAAGTTCTTCCTCCAGTTGTGACATCTGAGCTTTATGAAGGAAGATGATCTTTGTCTTTAACTGCTGGAAAACCTGCTTGGCCAAGGAGAAGGACTTGCTTCTCCATCTTCTTACAAGTGGTTTAGTGGTAAGATTCTAACTGCCTTGTCTTCCTGGATGCTTCTGGCATGTTTTGCTATTCACTACTACAGTGTAGATGCTGTTGTACCAGGGAAACTGTGGCTGGGATGATGGGGTTGTTTTCCTGCAGGAGCTAGCTGTGCCTGCTAGCTGTTCCATCTGGACCTAGAAATTCTGTCTTGTAGTAATATATCCTGTGTGTTGTTAGGTTGTCTTTAGGGTCTGGAATTGCCCTCAGTGGGAGGAGTTTAACTTTTATTTTACCTACTATGTATATAAGAAGTGGGGAAGGTACCTTGAGAGGAGGACCAGAAGGGAAGAAAATTGTGCCCATGTACAATTGGACTATTGAGAGTAGCAGGGCACAAGAATTGACTTCATCATAACAGAGGCCCTAGGTGGTCACCTGTCATCATTCCACTTCAGCTTGCTTTCCTGAGCATGTAGCTAATAGTATGACTTCTAAGCCCTCCTCTCTGTGACACTGCTTTGGAATGGCAGGTTAATTTTAATAAAACTGCATGTATCCATGACTTGGCTGTAGATGAGGAAGAAAATACAAGTATATTATTGAAAGCTGGGTAAGGGAAATGGATGGAGTAAATCTGAGTTCCTTACTTTCTGCATCATTGACCCAGATTAGGGAGGAAGGTTGGGAGTGTTGTCTTTGTTGATAAAAACACTTTTCTTCATTGGGAAGGTTGTTGGAGACCATACCTTATGTTGGACCAAGAGAACAGGTTGATGGTCCTGCAGGTGCACTGCCTATCCTGCTACCCAGGAGCATCGTTAAGCCTCTAGTGACGTATTTGAGAACCCCAAGACATTGGCCCTGGGGGACTTAGATCTTTATGCTGTGACTGCTTTCAATTTAGTCTTTGCCCTGAATTGTGAAGTAGACAGTCTGGTTATTGGGGGTTTGAAATGATAGTCCCCTGCTGCAAGCGTTGGAGACTATTTAAAGTGTCTGGTGGATTTCTAAGTGCGTCGGAGGACAGTCCACAAGCCAAAGCCAGTAATCTTGTTTAGGACCTTGCTTGCTGATGGAACACTGAGACACAAAGGGCTGATAAGACAATCATCCCCAAGTACTCTCTCCAGTGCTGCAGAGCCCAAACTACCCCTTGGTTCCCTAAGGAGCTTTGGGTGTTGAGACAAGTCAAGAGATGGCCAATGTATCTGTGATACACTCTGCACAGTAATGAGGACTGAACACCCATTGGAGCACATCATCATTCCTATGTTGTGGCATTGAAGGTTACCAAGCAGAGGTTTTTGAGGTGGTAAAAGGACTGGTGTCACATTTCCCCCAGAGAATTCACTATTGGAGCACCTAGAAGTCCTGCGTATAAGAGATTTGCAAGGGTAAAATCATGTGCCTTCAAGCCAAGCTGAGCACTACTTTTGGCACAGAATCTAGTGAGGATATCACATCTGTGCTTAGGCAACTACAACTGATGGCAATTAAGCCACTGGCTGGACTCAAGATTCTGTGTCTTTTAAGTAAAATCCTAAACAGCTTGAGGTCAAGTTATTTAGCAGGCTACCTGTCTCATTGTGAACTGGTAAGATCAGGCAAAATCTTGCTGTAGCTCCTGTAAGTTAAGGAGTGTTATCTAAGTCCTGATCATCGCTGGGCTTTCTCTGTGGTGGAATACTCATAAGTTTTCCTATAAACTTTGGTCAGTCTGGGAAGGAACGATAGGTGTAGTTAGCAATACCCAAAGGGAGATATTTTGACCAACTTTACTTAATGGTTGCAGAGAATAGGTGCAAGTTCTGTTAATGTTAGCCTGGGCTTAGATAGAAATGTGTGTTGTTTTTAACAATACCATGGCCTTTTTAAAAGTAGAACCAGTCTTTTCTGCATTGACAATCTAAAGCACATATGCCTCGCTATCTCTTCTGTGTCTCTGACCTAGTTTTCTTTGCATGCACCTGCTCTGCCTAACTAAGTGGCACTGAGGTGTGAAAAGCAAAGAACAGGCAGGTGGTTTGTGAGGTGTGGTCTAATTCTTCATTGGCATTCAGACTTGTCAAGATGCCTGACTCACATTCTTCTACTCTGGAGTTACTGTCTCTGTGGTAGAGGCTTAGCATTTAAGATAACTTTAGGAGCACAGATGCGTTCTGTAATAAGGGTAAAAATAAAAATTGCAAGATCCTGTAGTTTGAAAATGCAAGATGTCTGTAAACCTATATAGAATTGTTTGGGTAAAAGAGCATCTGGAAGTGTTTGTTTAAAAATAACAGGATAGGCTTGGTGCCAGCTACGGCTCTGCTATGGTCATGGATTTCCTGCTAAGAAATAGCAGTAAATTTCAGGCTTTTTGATAACATCAGGTTATAGAATGAACTTAAATAGATATTTTCTCACATTCTGTATCAGATTGACTCTTTCAACATTTGAAGAGTATATTTATCTAATGACCTGAAACTAGAAAAATCCCAGGCACCTGTAAATTTAAAGGTGAGATGTAGATATCCAGAGCTTTACCAAACTTATATATGTTTTTCAAACTATGTACCAAGGTCTAATGATGCAAGTTTTAAGCAGCAATCTATCCTACAACTCTACCCCAAACATTTGGAAGTCAGAATTGATGTTCTGGTGTGCAGGCAGGCAGGCAGAGCTATCTACTTACCTACCTACTTACCTATTCACCCTCAGTCTGGATTATGATCAGTTTAATATATAAAATATGTAAATTATGTGAAATACATAAGAAAATCGATGGTTCCAAAACCTGCTGTGGGGTGGCAATTGAGTATGTAGAATATAAACAAACAAATAGTACAATAAATAAATGTCAAATAATAAGTTACACGGCCCAGGTATTCATTTTTATGTCAGCTTTTGATTCAAGCTCTAGAATTGAACGTACAAAGTAGAAGGATGTTGATTATCTGTGCAATCAATTTGCATGTTTCCTGATGGAAGGGAGATGCAAGTATACTAGCCTGCTTCTTTACCTAGAACAATAAATGCTACTGAAAGATGCCCAGCTTGTCTCCACCTCGCCCTGTAAAGACTGATAATTAACACAGTATATGCTATTTGCAAGGCTGGGGAAATGAGTCCATCTATCAAGAAGCTGGCACACAACTGTGTGAATCAACATCTAGAGTCTATAAAGAGCTGACTCATCTGCATGTGAATCCTTCTTAGCAAGGGCCACAGCAGCCCTGGTAAAAAGCTTTCTTCCCCAGTGAGTGCAGCAGCTTCTGTGTAAAAAGCTGTTCCTGTTTCACTTGGGCAATTTCCCTTTATTGCCATGCTTAGCGGTGGAAAAGAGGATCCTGTGTCTTTAAATGCCTTTCCCGAGCCTTGCGGAGGCAGTTCTGCTCAAGTCTTTTGAATGAGAGAGAAGGGGGTGGGGGGTGGAAGAGGCCATTGGCAGAGCTCTTTATGCCATCCCTCCAAGCAGCTGGAGCTGCTCCTTCTAAAGCAGCTTGACAGAGCAATTATCTTGCTGTAACGGTGGCAGGGGGCATTCACATTCCTTCAGGGGGGCTGGGGGTGGGTGGGTAATGGGGAGGGGGAGAAAAGGAAGAATGTGAGAATGAAGAACTCCTGGAGAAATTCCTTTGATAACTCTTCCTGGCAATGAGGTCCCTGTTGAGAAGGGGAAATAGATGAACTACCCAGCCTGTGCTTCCACCGGGGTGAGTTTATTTTTAGACCAAAGTCTGATGGTTTTGGAATGGTGGGGGAGAGAAGTTAAATCTGGGGTCAGTTGCAACAGATCTATCCTTGTCATTTAATTGTATACCTATTTAGCTATTATGAAATGCCACGGATGGAAGCCCTTGTCTTTTCATAGGATTTTTGTGTTAGGTTTTTTAGTGAATGAGACAAGAGTTTGGTTTCTTCTTTTCTCTCTCGTTCTGCCTTCTTTTCCAGCCTTGCAGGGTCTCCGTGCCTTCAGTGTCATCAGTGCTGCTGTGCATCCACCTAGAGGGAATAAGGGAATCCCCCATAAACATCCTCCTTTGTGTCATTAAGGAGCTCTCCCTGCTGGACTGACGCTGACAGGATTTTCCATTTGCTTGCCTTTGAAGAGGGGAGTTATCCTCATTCACAACCCCTCCGCTTTCCTTTTAAGAGTATTTTTAGAGCCAAGGCATGGCTATTATCTTTTGAGCAGCCACTTAAACTAGCTGTTTCTCTACTGTGAAACAAAATCAAATTACAATGTTTCCTTTTGGTTTTCATCCTTGCTGATTGGTTATATACTAGGCTGGGTTTCCAGTTGTGTATTAAATCCTCAAAGGAATTGCTATGGTATTTTTGTTTTTCTTAAAAGGTATAGAAATGCCATAAAATACAGTTTCTAACTCTTTCAATGGTGCCTTATTTTTATTTTTTATCAGTATCTGTATACCATTCTAGATCTTATTTGAAAGGCAGTATAGAAAGACTTTAAATGTATACAAATAAATAAAATACAGTGTTTTAAGGTCGGCTGGACTCGATTATTGAGAAAGGAGATAACTATGAGTTTACCAGTGTTAGGTGTCTTTGCTATGAATGTTTTTCTTGGCTGTGGTAAATGGTAATTTCTTCAGCAAGTGGGTGTTCACTTCAGTTTGTCCTTGTGCTTATGAAACCAATTTTCAGTAAGAAAGGAGGGGGCTGAATTGCAGTCACTTCTTCCCTCTGGTCCTTTTCAAATAGCATTTTGAAGAGATGGTATCTTAAATAGCAATTAGTAGTTCAATTAAAAAGAGGATTCCCTTTTGATTGTTACTTTCAAGTGCAACTCTGCTTTCTTTTACTGGTCCATATTTTGAATGTGATAATTTGCAGGATATTTGAAGAGAGCTGCAGCAGCTTGTGTCAGATATAATACATTTATTCATATTTTAATTAAATAAGTAAAACTTTTTAAAACAGGCAGATAAAAAAGTATTGAATGATGGCAGATAATTTTTGTGTGAGATTTATACATCATGCAGTTGATTCCTTCATTTATTTTTATTATACTTAGCACAAGCATTTTGTCAGACCTTGAGCAGGAAAGTGTTAAAAGCTATTTTTATGGCTGGGCATAATTTTCTTCCCATTCCAGAAACAAGCAGCTGGTCCTATTTTTGCTAGCAGCTAAAATCCCCAAGTATTATTTCCTTTCCCCTTCACTATTTTCTGATGCATTAAGGGCATAAATTTTTGTGCCAGGGAGTAGTGGTCTGTCTGTTAGGAGGAAGAATTAAAAGGAATTCCAGTACAGTGTCACACATCTTGACATTGTAGAGAAGGTGGGTAATTTTCTTGTTAGATTTTCAGGAAATCCCCACAGTGGACGGCCCCCTTAATTGTTGCCAGGAGACCGTTCTGACGTCACTGGCAGCAGTTCCCGTCTGCATGTAGGTGCAGTTAACAACCTTCGGCAGAGAAACCCTTGCCTGTCTGAAACTGGTAAATATGTTCCTTAAAAAAAGAAGGCAAAATTCCTGAACTCTGCCCCTTTATTCTGACTGACCTTATTTGCAGCTTTAACATTTGGAAGATTACATGCTTGCAGCTAAATCTTTGACCTTGTAACTTGATTTTTAATGTTGATGCTTGCTTTTGCTTGATAGCCCGATTGAAAAAGATTCTCTCAAGGATTTTACGTCATTAAAAGGGAAAGCCCTTGCTTTGTTTTGCTGCATCCACAGAATGGGAGAAACAAGAAAATAAGGGAGGAGGATGAGAAAAAATAAGCAGCATTTCAGGAATCTTCCAGCAAATCCTGAAAAGGGGAAAACATTGAAAAAAGGCACTCCTCTTATCCAGTTATGTAACTCCTGAAAAAGATGAGGATGGGGCAAAACAGGTTGTAAATTAAGCTTCTGAATTCTCCCTATTCTGAAGAAAGCCTAAAGCTGTAAATCAGAGCCTTTTCGTATGTGTTTGTTTTGCTTGTCTGAGTATGGACAAACCTTTAACATAATGCAAGCATGTGCAAGCATGTGCCCTAATGTGGTTCTTTGCTTGCTTGCTCTTTTTTAAAAAAGTCTAATTAAAACAACTGTGTATTGTTCCCTATTGTAATTTCAAGGCGGTTTATAGCCATAAAAAGGCTAGTGAATTTATAATTTAGCCCTGGGTAAAGAAGTAGGTTATTATAATTAAATCTCACGATTTATCATGTGAAACATTGATCAGCTATAATTTGATCAGTTTCATATAGGGATATGGCAGTGCAGTTGTCTGAAGCAAAGGTCAGCTACATAACCTATTATGAGGGGTCAATGTGCCCTCTCACCTCATAAGACCTTCCCCTGAAAACAGCTGCCTTCCAGATGATGCAGTATCCCAGCTTAAACTTTTCTCAGTGTCAGCCATCCTGGCAGGGCTGACAAGGCTGACAGAAGTTACAGTTCACAATATGTGGTAGGTGTCGTGTTAGCTGACCTGGATTATATTATTTTTCTTATGTCATCCTGGTTTACAGTTGAATGTTTTCAGAATGAAATTGGTTTGCCCTTCAGTCATAGCATAAACATTCTTTCTTGGTTGCTTGCAATTATTGTTTCTGATGAAAATCATGGATGAAGTACCTCCCTTGCTGACAAATATTTGAGGTTCCAGATGTGTACAATTGTCATATATCATCCTGGGAGGTACGGTGAGCACTAGAATCCCCTTATCTCCTTGAACCTCTCTGACAGTCCCACTAACAGCTGTTCGCTCCATGAAGCATTACTTTCCTTGTCATCACTCTTCACTGATCCTTTCTGTTAAGCAGAGACTGAGAGCCAGTTACTCCACCTGTCAGCTCCAGCTAGCATAGCTAGTGGTCTCTATCTAAAAACATGTGCTTTCACATAACTACTTGGAGCGGTATTGCTAAGTTGGGTTAGATTGCCACAGGAACTGCCACTGAAGCCCTCCTATCAGTTTTTCTTTCAAGTATTATACTGCATGACTACAAACTTTTTCAAACCTTAGTCATATTCTTAGACTGTGACAGTGGATTGTGTGGCAGCTGTCACTCCCACATGGCAAACAATATCTTAAATCACTCCTAGAACCTCTTAACCCATGAAAAGGAGACAAAGACAAACCACTTCTGTATTGTTGTCAAGAAAACTGCATGAGTGTGCCCATGTAATCATGAGGAGTTGCAGTGAACCTAGGGGTGCGTTTATTTTTTACTTTTATTTTGAAATAAAATCCATTGACTAAATTATCCAGTGGAAAATGCAGGTCTTCTTCAACATACTCAAGGGGCCTAGTCTAAGATTTTGTCCCCAATGGTAGTCAGGACTGCGGAACTGGTGAGGTAGTCTCTACTTCAAAGTCTTGCTTTAATCCTACTGAACTGTACTTTGATACAGTAGGGACTCCCATGAGCCCCACTGCTATTCTCAGGAAAGGGCTGCCAGAAAATGTAGGTCCAGTGCTTTAGTATGTAATGTGGGGATATACTAGAAACCCATTGAAGAAAGGCAGGAAGTAATGTTACAGGAATTTAAAGCCACATCATTAGAGAAATTAGGTTTGGCAATTATAAAAAGGATACTGACAGGATAAGAACATGATAAAGTAATTGTATAACTGTTCTGTAATGAATCTATATATATTATATCTATAATTTTAATTTTGGTTATCAATAAAATATTTTTTTAAATGCCATATTGTTAGTATACTTTCAGTATTTGGTTTTTTGAAAATCTCCTTATATAGTTCTTAATGACCAATCTGATTCTTCACCCTGTGGAGCATTCTGGTTTTAACATTTATGGGTTTATCAAGATTTATAGGCATGATTATTATTTGGCTGATAATAAAAAGAAATCTTAATACCTCTACACAGGAAAAATGATTGTTGTGAGGTTTCTGCCCTGGTTGTCTGAGTGTGGGACCCTTTAAATCACTGTTGAATTATAGGCAAACTGAGCCTTATGTAAAGGGTCAGTAGTTTCCTCTCCTTGCTTTAAAAGTTGAGTGATTATCATTTTTTTTCTTCAGAAATCATTGCTTGGCATTTAGATATGATTGGCCCAGGCTTAGTGATTTTCTTGGAGAATGCGGTGCATTTAGTTATTTATTTTCTAGTAAACAATGGGATCTTCAAAATGACCAGTTAAAACCTGCCTTGTATACTAGATTTAAAATGTTAATCTTGCCTTGATTTCCTCTTTCTCTTAATCAAATTTACAGTTTCACATGTTAAGGATGATGACTCAGCATATGTAAATAGTGTTGATCTTCTTTATTCCCAATGGCAAATTAGGGAATTAAGAGAGTGATCCCTGGATACCATTCTAATAAATGATGTGTCTCCTCTTTATGGTGCTGAAACCAAGAGGTTCAGAGTTGGTTGGCTGTTCATCAGCAAATAATGAAGCTTTTCAACTTTCATGATTTTGATAATCATTACATCAGTTCAATGCTTCATTTAAACCAGACTTCAGTCAAACTGCTGTGGTGTTTAGAACAATATGGCTGTAAATACTGTAACTTCCTGAAATCCTTATCTTGACCAATCCTAATTTCAGAATTTGGTGTGTAACTGGCAGTTTGGGAAACTACAATTGAGATGCCTTTAAGCTTCATTGGGTGCTTGCTATTTTTCATTTTCATTTTTGCCATGCCTTAGCTGAGTATTCATGGGGAAGCTAGCAGTTAATACATTCTTCATGTTGACTTTATACTTTTTTTTTTTTGCAATAATAACTAAAGTTGTCACAGATATTGTTGCCAATTATTGTAGTCTTTCCTAAAGCCATGTACAGTTAAAATAATTATAGAGCAGCAATAAAATAGGTTAAACTGTGACTGCTCACTTCATCTTCTGTTATGATGCTGCAGCACATTATGCAGATTCATTTCTGGCCTTTAAAAACAGCCGAAAACCTAAGAAATTACATTGTAGCCTTTCAGTTACATTTGTTGTCAGCAGTAGCAGCAAGAAATATCAAGAAAGTGCAGGCTGATTAGTGCCCCACCCCCCACCCATGATGCAGGCTTCTTTACATATGTTATATTTTTAACATGAAGACTGTCTATAATGGAACCTCTTTTGTTCTGGAGTGATTTAGTTCATGCCTTCCCCACTTTATTTTCCTGGACAGTGCCTGCATAAGTAACCATGTGCGAACCCCTTCTACACAAACGTGAATGGCAGAACCAAAGAAAGGCAAGATACAGATGTAACAATTTTTAACAAGTTGTTATGTGCTCGAATCTAGAGTATGATTATTATGTATCAATGAATTAAGAATTCTGCAAATTGTTGTTTAACAACCATTAGATACTGTTGTTGACTTAGTTGACATTTCTGCTTTCTCCCTCTTTGTTCTGCTCAAATTCTGCCTTTATAAGATCATTACTGACAATCTGTCAGGGGAGGTATTTTTATGCAACATGTTCCTCTGATATGGGGTTACTATCAACAGTAAAACATAAATTGTCATAGTGTCCTGCACTGCAGAAATTGGGAACTCTGACCCTTTTTCAACACTAGGAGAAGTCACTTATCCAGGAAAATCTATTTTGTCAAACTTTTAATGCCTTTAGTGGATTTGTTTTTGATAAGTTGTTGTGGTAATTAGAGGTGCCAATTGCACGTGTATATCAGGAGACATTGTTAATATTTTTCAAGCCATTTAGGCTATTAGCATTCTCTCAGTTGCTGTGAGAACAGAGTGTGAAGTATCTGTCTAGCCAAAGTAATGATGTTTAAGAAAATCTCTTCCCTTCACTGTATAATCGGTACAGAGATTGAGGCAAGATGTTCTAGCAATATCCAGATAAAAGGAAACTGCTCCACTTAACAGCAGTGAAGTAGAGGTAATTTTTTTAAAGCATGAGAATGGAGTCCTCTGCTTTTAGTCAGTCATTGCTTGGAATTCAGTTCCTTAGACATGGAGCAGTTATTGCAGTTCTTCTGGCACAGCTTCTGGGAGAGCTGAAGATTTGACAGGTCCTCATAATAAGGAGATTTGCACTTGCACAACCAGTAAAACTGTATTAAGAGACTCTGTGGGTCCTTAATTCCCACTGTCAGCAACTGTAGCCTGAATTGTTACGTGATTTTTGAGCTTTGTTTAGTGCCATTAGTGGTAGCAGTGATGTTGAAAAACCAATGCATGCAGAGAAGTAGGCGTAAATAGTTTTTGGTCCCCCCCCCCCCCCC
>MTQE01002208.1:3552770-3585976 GCA_014337955.1 Aspidoscelis marmoratus
CCCCCCCCCCCCCGGCTTCAGAATAACAACTTTCCGTCCTACCTAAATAGGTTTGGAATATAGCAATGCAGTATATATAAAGTACTGTCATAAGCTAGTACCTCTGTGTATCTTTTGTTTTTAAATGATAAACTGATGGATTGGATTTTTTGTGTGGGCCCGCTTGAAATGCAATTCAGATCTCGATTTCACTGTTTCAGGAGTCCAACTAAGACTTGTGCATCCCGGTATTTGACTGCCGCTGGTTGACTGGAATATTAGCAAGAGGGTTGGTTCCAGGAGTAGGCTTATGCCAAACTATGGTTTGTAAAAACCATACTGCTTAGAGGGACTCAAAACTGTCAGCTGCCTCAGCTGCCTTGCCTGACAACCCTGGGCTCTGCACATTATCTGAAGCTACTTTGGAATAAGTAAGTTCTTTGCAGAGGGTGTGGTGAACTTACCTGTTAAGGAAACACAGCTGCCACCATAATCTTGCCTTTACAGGTGAAGACTCATTGTGCTTGTGCGCAGCGTTGTTCTGCAGACACAGATAGTTCTTACCATGTAAGGCATGAGGTTGAGTGCCGTTTCTCCATTTATGAAGAATGAAAGGGTGCAATGGGGGGGGGTTGGTGCATAGAATGTGGCAGGCAAATCAGAGTTTGTCAGAAGTACATAGAAATGGATATTTGGAGACATTAGTGTTGGTCATTTCTTATTCCAGGTCACAGTATTGTTTACATTGTTAAGACTTTATTTTCTTGGGTGGTGATTGCAAAGCAGTGCAGACGTTTATCTGTCTATACTGTATGCTCTCTGTAAGAAGTTCTAGCTTCTTAGTCTTACTACAGTGCTGTGTATTTAGATACAGCAGATTCTGAACATTGGCTCTGTTTCACTGTAAAAAATAGGTTGCATGAGTCTATTTCAGCAGATTTTGCCCACTTCTGGAACTGTGAAATTTCGTATGGTGTATTAAACACAAGCTGCCTCTCTCATCTTTACATATTTCTTCAGCTACTGTAAAGTACAGCACATCATGACTTAAGTTGCTTTCATGAAGGAAGCACGTGTATCTTAAGGAGTGTTATTGAGGAAACTATGTTGAAGAAATGGACAAATCTCCTGTTAGCTAAAGTCACTGTGTGATATAATAAGTGACAATTTTATATCTGGAATTCAGTGCATTTGTATTGTAAAGTGAAACTGCACTAATCACTTTGTTAACATAAAATGTGAATCTGTCTTAGGGTGTTTTTCCACTGTCACTAAAAGTACCCATTAAGTACCCATAATGGGTATGTAATGGCATTTTTGTAGTGACAGTGGAAAAACACCCCTAGATTCCTTAACAGTGGCTTTAAGAGTTCTTTTACTAGCTTCATGTCTTAAAATGACTAAGTAATGCTAAATTAAGATATGGTCATAACTCAGAAATAAAAGGTCCCGAGTTCAGCCCTTGCCATTTCTGTAGGTGAAGGCCATTGTAAAATTTCTTCAGTATTATTGCCAAGAAAACTGTGTAGATTAGAGACACCTTAGATTCACAGGAACTGAACTTGATAGGAGAACATCTTTTTAATGCTACATCATGTACCGAAATGACAGTATTGGTCCTTGGCTTGATTTCCCAAACAGAAAAGTGCCATTTGCAGTTGATTTCAATGAACCATCGTTAAAATTCTGAACATGAACTGTATTGTAACAATGGCAGGACTGGAAGAGATGGGGTTCAGTTGGAAATTGGAAAAAATAACAATTTGATATTTAGGTATTACATCACTCTGTTAGCTGAAAGAGCTCATTATGAAAGTGAGAACAGAAAATGCAAACTCTGGGTTAATACTAAATATTAAGAAGGCCAAAGTAATATCAGTTGGCATGTTCATTGATTTTACAGTTGACAGTGAGGTGTAAGACAATTTTGTTTTTTTAGATTCCCAAGTAGAGAGAAGTAGACAGTATTCTGGAGAATTAAAGAGGATAATTATTTTGAGGATGAATGTGAAAATGTGAAGATCTTTAAGGATAAAGATATTTTTCTGTTTTTTTGAAAAGATGAAAGTAATAAAAGCAAGTGGTCTTTCTTATTGTAATGTTTGGCTGTGAAACTGTATGTTGAAAACAACCAGGAGAAAGAAACTTTTTAGCTCTGGAGACGGATTAGTTTATCCATCAGTTTGGGATAAACAAAACCTGACTGCTTCCTTGGAGCAATGATCGTCAAGCAGAAATTCATATAAGAAACAAGCAAATCAAGGACTAGAAAAAGCATTATGCTTATCAAAGTTGAGGGAAGCAGAAAGAAAAACAATGAATAGATGAAATTAAAGGAGCTAAGAGGATACATGTAGAAGTGCTATGAGATATTACCACCCTGTGAATCAAGATAGGGAACATTTTTTCATTCAGCCCCAAATTGAACTCAACTCGATGGTATCTAACAACAGCAGCAACAACATGATCTCTGTTTGTCTCAACAATTTGCAGCTGCCTTTTAAAAGAATCTTCCAATGAATCTTTTCTGAAATACCCTATTATTTTTATAATCTTTCCATCTTCATTTAGACTGGTTATTATTCTAATCACTGTGAGTTGATTCTTCTTTTGCTGAGTTTTTCTTTGCCTTCTCTGCCTATCTTTCAACATGTTGGCTGGCTACTGAACAGAAATTGTAAATGTTGCAGTCATGAACTGCTCTGCTTCTGTAGTCTATAGGACATGCTCCAGCAAGAGTGATGTTCAGGATTTTTTTTGCTCTTTGAGAAGGAATTTTGAAAGACTTAGTGAATGTGTTTCATGGTGACTTCTCTGTGTTTAAAGCAAGGGCACTTTGCTGTCTAGCTCTGTCAAATGCAAGCCAAAGAAGAGTATTTGATATCTTTATTGTTCTCTTCCAACTTCATGTGCTTTGTGAGCTCAAGTAGCTGTTGACACTTTCTTGGACATTGGCAACAGGTCTGGATTCGGCACCATATCTGATGGCAGTAGACTTACTTAGAAGCTGTAGGGCAAGCAGTACAATAGATACCTCCACTCAGTTCAGTATTTAGTCACCACTCCCTGACCCCTTGTGCCTGTCACTGTTCATCATGGTAGGGATGTGTTTGTTCCCAGCATGACATGTGCATTTAGGTTTGTCATTGGTCAATGGCAGCCGGTTTAGAGCAGGATTCCAATTCTGAGAATTTTTTTTCTTATATTTCCACTTAAGTTCCATAATAGTAGAAGGCTGCATTAATCATGTGAGAACATAAATATGAGTTGTGTATTTAAACATTCTTCAGAACTCTTATGAAGGACATGGGAGCAGTGTGTCATTATGGGGTCATTTCTGCATCACGTTTTAGCAGCGGCAACAGAGCACTAAGAGAAGTAGTTGAGTTACTTTTTAAAATCCATGGTAAATTGCACTGTCTTGAAATTTAATGTCTAAGATGGCAAAAGATCACTAGATTCAGGATTTTTGCTTAGAACAATTCTTAGATCTTAGAAATATCAGGTAAGGCTTCAGCTTTTGTGCTATCTCAAGCTATTGGAATGAGTTGTGGCAAGGGCAATGCAAGAAATACCCATTCACTGATAGAATGTGTCAAGCAATATTATTTGATCCACCCGCAGGTTATTATTGTTAACTTCAGACTTTGTTGCCTTTGTTTCTTTCTCTGTTGCCTTTCCTTTATCCTCAGCTTCTCAGAAAGCAACATTTCTTCTGCACTGTCAGACAGAAGCGATGTTTGAAATTCCTTTTATTTGAATTTTTAGACTGACCAAATACAGCCCGCTTTTAGCAAGCAAGCGCTGCATTGCTTGATAGACATGTGCAGCCTGTGTGTGTGTGTTTAACTTAAAAGCATAGGCACTTGTTGCTCATGGTGATACAGCATGTTGCCATGGAGGTGTGATTCAGATTGGCTGACCTGGAGGCCAATAAGCAGATGGCAAGCATGAATATCATTATTTAACCTTGCAGAATGTATAGTCGTACAGTGTGATGTGACAAAAGTTACCAACCCTTGTTCAGGATGTTAGACTAGAGATATTTAAGCATTTCCCGTTATGGAAAATGATATGAAACAAAAACTGCTTTCTTCCCTTTTGTTTGTATTTGAACAGTAACTTTTTTGATTCTCAGATACCTGTGATTTTGATGGTCTTTGGTATGTGGTTGGGATTTGAACTTGTACTTCTTTTTCCCTTTCTACTCTCTGCAGTTGAAAGTGTTTTGCTGTCTTTCCTTTTCCCTGTATCTTTGCATATCTTTGGAATGGCAGGATAAATTTAATTTCAAATCTCATCACTTGGTCCTTGCCTGAATAGTAGCAGCAAAGCATCCTTTTTATGCTGGGTTTCTCTCTCCAGTTTGTCAGCTGCAAAAAACACTTTTTGTTCCACTGGATGAGAGTGATAGGAATTGCAGTACAAAATTTGTACACATCTCTCATATGGCAGCAACATATGAACTAGCATCAGTTAAACTAGGAAGTTAGAGTTCATGAGTTAAAGGGATCCTATATAATAGTTTCAAGGCCACCCATCCATTGAAGGACTGCATCTGTCCCTTCAAAAAAAGTCTAATACCAGTCCTGAATAGGTCTTCAATTCATGGTCATGATATGGTTAACAGTCTGATGTGCAACTCCACAGTCACAGGAGGAAGATGTTTTATCCCATTTATACAATGATCCCTGGCAGATGCTGTGTGATGTACAGATCTTGTTTAGTGTTTTCCTCAGCTGTTGTGGAAAGTTGAAACCAGGTGGTTATTTTGTAGGATCGCCTACATATCTTCCCATATCTGGGCACTTGGTGGACCAGTCCTCTTTACACTGAGAGTCAATGTTAAAACTGTTCTCTATCTGTTCTGCTAAGCCTAATGATGAAGACTATTGAAGAACATTGGTAATTTGATGAAAAACATTTTTTATTAGGCAGTCTGAGGCAAATTAAAAATAATAACTCAAGTCAGTGTTTCTGTGTAGCCTAGTTTTAACAGTGCCCAGCAGATGTTTTCAACAGGAAAATAATCTTCCTTTTCCAGCCACTAATGCTCTTCTTATATGACCTATGGTAATCACAGCTTTACAGGAGCAACTCTTTCATAGCTTCACAGGAGCAATTATTTTACTTCCTTCCTCACTTTGATCAAAGTTGTAAATTCAAATTAAAATGCAGCCCCACTTGAAGGTGTTTTAAGACATGAACTTCAGGTGGATTCATATCCATTATGTCATTCCTTGTGAATTCCTCTTATGTGTCAGGGAGAAAAGCTGTTGCATTTGTGCAACAAGGACCCTCACACTGATTGTTTCAGGTTGTTGTAAGCATGCATATGTTTGTGTGTGAGTCAGTGAGTGAGAGAGAAGGATGTGAGAGAGTTTTTTAGATAAAACAAAAATAATTGTGGGCATCAGTTTATCTTACAGATGACCTGATTTTGTAATTCTATCATAACTGAAATAACACAAAAGATGCCTCACTGAATCAAACCCACGACTCATCTTGTTCTTCAGCCTGTTCTCACAGTGGCCAGTAAGCTGTACTAAAAAGCCCAGATGGAGGGCTCAGAGTCTCCAAGCTGTTCCTCTTCAGGGGCATAGGATAGTTGCACTGCCATTATGGCTGATAGCAATTGATGAACTTGACTTCCATGCACTGATCCAAACTGATTTGGAAACCATCGAAGCTGGTAACCAACACCACACCACATCACATGGTAGCAAATTCTAGAGTTTAATTGTGCATTTTTAAAAAAATTAAATCCCTTCATGACTTCTGGTAGTTGGATGGACACATTCATAAAGGTTTCTTGGTAACAAAAAAAAAAGTGGTTTGCTATAGGGTTCTTTTTTTGGGGGAAGCTTGGAAACATAACCTCAGACCTCTTGCACCGATAGATGATGGCCACCACAGACCTCTTTAATTTGCATGTTTCCTTCTGGCCATAGAGGGAGCCCTTTAATCACTACAGGAGAATTTTAAATAAACATTCTGAGGAGCATAACACTTGGTTTCCCATATAGCCTTCAAAAAGTAATATAAAAGTGAATATCACAGAATGTAAATGGAACTAGGTCTTTTAATACATCCCTTAATGGGGCAGGTGGGAGAAACACCATTTTGTCTGTGGCTTAAGAGGCTTTGAATGGTTTCTTCACATGTTCTAGTTATCCAGCCAAAATGGGACAAATTGATATCTCTCCTTTATCGTGCATGGATGCTGTTTTGTCAATCCAGATAATTTATCTATGTAAACTATTTTGTGGAAGTGGTTTGTATAGCTTTGTCATTGAAGTCTCCTCCTCTGACTTTCCCCATAAACTTCTGACGTTTCTGGCAAGTCCTTTTTGCCACAGTGGATCATGTCAGCCTCCTCCTCTTTGCTCCCTCCCACGCTTGCCCTGAGGGAGTAAGACTGATTCATTCACAGAGAAAGGAAAACCTTTGAGAAGTAGCCTTTCCCCCCTCTCTGTCTAATGAGAAGCTTCAGTGGAGAGAACACAATGCTGTTGCTTTTAATTTGAGAGCTAAGGGAAATAATCCAGATGGAGTTCATTGTATGCTTGATAGCAGAAACCCACCAACCAGCTTCTTTGTGAATAAAAAATGCATGTAGTAGGCTTCTTCAGCTTTCTCTTGCCAGATCTGAGGGAGAAATACAAATTGGACAAAGGTAATGTTCAGCACACTGTTATTTGAGTTAAAGTCACTGTGTGGTATGTACAAGGATGTTGCTTGTCGCAGTTAGAGATCATGGAAGGTAACAAACAATGATACTTGGCTTTTATGTATAATAATAATAATAAGGTTATGAAAGAGCCTTTCTGATTTTAAAAGAATGGATGAGGATTTGCTGCTGAGAACATCTGGAGAGCAATATGTGCTTTGTCCCTGTTTTATGATTTTATCAAAAGTAAATGATACATGCATCACTTTATTGGAACACAATTTTTAAAAGATCCTAGAATATCAATCAACAATCATTGCTAAATGCCCACCATTACCCTCATGCATGATAACAGTTTTGTTCACTGAATTTTCTTCAATTAGAATGTCCATTTTGAGTGTTCAGAAAAAAAGTTATTGAATGCATTCCTCTGAGACCTCAGTGCTTTACATTATCCATTGTGTATGAAGACTGCATGATTGAATCTTCACCTGCTTGTAGAAAGCTGGAGTGGTAGGATGCTATGTTGTGTTTTTCCACTTTCAGTAGAAGTACCCATTAAGTACCCATTAATGGGTACAAAAATGCCATTAAATACCCAATAATGGGTACTTAATGGGTACTGCTAGTGACAGTGGAAAAACACCCATTAGCACTTAAGTCATGGATAAGCCATGTCCAAAGAACTGTTGGTTATATTAGCTTCCACAGATTTTAAGTTCTGCTTAGTTTCCCAGACTCTAAATACTGTATCAGAACTTTGAATTAATTCACACTATAAGGATCTTGCAAAGTTGTATAAGTAAGTGCAACCAGAAGGAATCGTACAATGGGATAAAATATATTTCACAGCATCATCCCCACTATTCTCTTTATATACCATACAACCACATGAGATCAGATAAAGGAGATATGTCTGAGGAAGTGTTAAAAAAGAGTCAAGGACAGCCTGGGAGATCTTTGCTTGAAAACATTATGGAATTCTTTCAAAATACCTTCAACTTTTTAAATTAATTCACAGTTTAAACTTAAACTTAAATTTGCTTTTATGTGGTTGGTTAAATAAGACTTCTGGGTTTTTTTAATAGTATACTTTTACACTATTAGTAAAATGTGAATTTCCTTATGTAATATAAACCACAGATTTTAAATAATGTGGCTTAGCATCTAAGGTACTGTACTTTTAATTGATGGACTGGATCCCCCCTCTACAGTGCCCAGCAGACTAGATGATTACATTGGCTCACTCTCTGATCTCTAATTTGGTCTATTACAGTACATTCTACCTCAGGCTACCCTTGAAAAGAATCTAAAAACTGCAACTATTCTGGAATGCAGCAATTCATGTACTTTGTAGTGGTCAAAAATAATGACCATGTAACACCTCTGGTGTGTTCATTGTGCTAGCTTCCATTCTTTTAGGGCTTAGCACTCATCTAGCTTCCAACCAAACAGGGCCTTATTACTTCTTATGAGTTCACGATATCTAACACAAGGAGCCTGAGCCAGAATGAGAGCCTTTTTAGTTACTGGCCCTGTTTTATGGAATGCATTACCACCTGACCTGTGTGAATGAGAATGTCATTATTGTAGTGTAAGACGCAACTGAAGACCCACCTCCATTCTCTGGCCTACTCTTCATTTCAGTGCTACTACCTATATATCATTGTTTTTAAACATATTTATCTCTACTACTTTTAATGTTTTTACAGCTGCTTGTCTATGAGAGTGTAAAAATAAATGAATTAATAAATATCCCTTCTGTAGGACATTTGATGTATTGGTAAACTGGGTTTCTCCTCTGTAATGCTGTTGACTTAATATTCATACATTATGCTTCCATGGTTTCCTAACACCTAGTTTGCTATTGGGAGCAATTAGACTATTTTCACACAGCAGTTTTGTAGGAACCATATACTAGCATGTTTTGTTGATAGTGATTGAGAGGAAAAAGATAAAGAATGGAATTATTGGTTCATCTTCAGGCACTAATTTTAAAACTGTAACTTTATCAATTAAATTTAACACATTTATAAAGCACAATCATAAAGTTAACATGAACACTTATTTTTAAAACATTAAATGCATCTTTCATATTCATAACTTTACATAAGAAATACATCCGTCAAATTGTGCCCTTCAACAATATTTTTGGTCTTCAAATACAAAGACATTCAATTCAGTCCTCAGATTTCCAGGTTATCTGTTATATTTTATGATCTGTTGTTTCCTGTTCAGGCTCACATTACTAGTATGGATGTGCATAAATGTAAAATGAGTCACTTCAGTCCTAAGCTACTTGTAAATTGAACTGCTTGATCTAGAACTGCCTGGCTGGTTCATCAAACAGTTGTGGCCTCCCCATACCAGTGCCTCCTCCCTACAGTGTCACCCTAGCTTCCTGCCCTCCACTGTACTCTTCCCTGTTGTCAGTTGGTCTCCCAACTATCGTGTTCTGGCCTCCTGTCATTGTGCCCTTCCCTCTCTCCCTTTGCCCATTATGTTTGTGATATTGCCCCAGTGAAGCCTGCTACCGCATCCATATAGTCAGATCCCTACCTGGACATTGTGACTCTTTTTCCAGGTGGTCTGTGCTAGATGGCAGCTGTTGGCCATGCAAACTTTTTCTAGACAGACAGTGTGGTTCTGATGCCTGCTAGGCCTTCCATAAGTGGAAGACCATGGGTTCTCATAACAGGCCATGCACACCTCCACTTCCTTCTATTTTTGTTTTACTTATTTCTTTCTTTTGTATTCTCTTTTATTGCAACCAAATAGTCCATTGTCCTGACTGTGCTGAAGACTTTAATAAGTTTCCTTTTCAAAAATTGAGATCTGTGTTGGCACATAGTGCAAAAAATGAGCTGCATGAAATGCTGTTCCTTCTTCTAGCTATAATCTCAGGAATATTTGTTTTGTTTTTCTCAGGCAGCCCTAAATCTTTTTCTGCATAGCCTTTCTAGCTGAAGATAAATATCTGTCAAGAAAGGCAAGTTCCTTGTAAAGTATGTGAAGAATAGTACAGCTGTATATATTGTCATGCAGGGGTACCTGGTGAAACAGTGTTGGATGGGTGGCATCATGGCAACATGTGAACATGCCAAACCAACTTTGATCTGTTATGAATTAAAGCCTTATTTATTGGCACAAAACATGGTTTGCCAGTTTTACATTTCTCTTCTCCTAGGATCAGGCCATGGGGACGTAGACATATAAAGCTCTTTGTTAGAAGCCTTACTCCTTAATATGTTCTTTCTCATTTCTCATTTCTTGCAGTAAGAGAATTTGTAAGAAGCAAGTGAAAAACTTGCACTGCTTCTCCCAGATGTAATGTGCTGTTGCTTGCAAGGGACACCAGTTTCACCTTGGAATACATTTCACGAAACGTATTTTTTGCAAGCTTTCTGTCAATTCCTTGGTTTTGCTCGACCATTATATAGATAAAATGAATGCATTATGACATGCTAAATTGTTAATGCCAATCAGACAAGTTTGTTCCAGATAGCTGAGAATTTTTACTGGAAGAGGTTGCTTCATGTGAGTTGGCTGAATTTCATCTTACATGTTGCCTGAGTGAGCATGCTCATCCAGAGAGCTAGTGATCAATCTCTGAGAGTGGGTGTCTCTTGGCATTTATGGTGCTGTAAAATCTTGAGTCTGCCCTTTAAAACAAAGAGGAAATAAGAGACAGTTTCTCCCCCGTCTTCCCCTGTACACCAGGAATCTCATGTATATTCCTGAGGGAGTTTTAGTTGTTCTTCCTTCAGATAATGTTAGTGGCATTTCTATCTCACTTTATGTTAATACCAAGCTTTTCTTTTTTGAATTTGTTTCTTTTGGGGGGGTCTTACTCTTTACATGGCCATACTACAGAAATTCAGAGTACAGGTACTTCAGCCCAGCTAAGAAAGGTTTATATTTGTATTACATTGATTAGGGACTGGCACTGCAATTATTTGGCTTTGCACTTGAAATTATAAAGAGGATGGGGCTGTGGTGGGCTGAATCAGCTATGGAATGGAATTCCACAACTTCTGCCTTGCGTTGAGAAGAAGAACAATACTGGAGTTGTGATTGCTACAAGGATTGGTGGTCCAGTTTCCATGATGGGGAGGGGTATTACATTTAAAGCCAAGCAAATTCAATCTCCCTTTCCAAGAAGGGCATTGCTTGTCCTTTACATCTGGATGGTGGTGGGGATAGACCTCTATTAATTCTTGTTGATGTTTCAGTGACTTTGATATGATTGTTAAGAAATTATGTGAGCTAGAGTTAGGTAACACTGTGCTATAATAGTTTATCTACTACCTGTGGTGTCATCTGACCCAGGATCCTTTGCCTCTGCTGTAGTGGTCTGCTGCTTTATTGAAATTGTTCATAGATAGACATTGCAGGGTTACAAATCATCTTCCCCATTACAATTTCCTTATAAACTCCTGATGAATGTTTAGTGGGAGGTTTCCCATGCATTGTTGGCATCTCACTCATGCCGATAAGACATCATTGGGTGTTTTTCCACAGTCACTTAGTACCCATTTTAGCACCCATTAAGGACCCATTAGGGTGAGAGCCGGATGAGCCCATTTCCACCACGGCACCCATTAGAGACACAATGGGGTCTTCAGCCAGAAAATCCAGATTAAAGAGAGCCTGTTTCCACACTTGTTTGGCAATAGGGTCTAGAGGAGGCTAGGGGGAGGGGGCACATTGGGTACTTCCCTTAATCCAGATCTAATAGATCTGGATTAAGGAATGTACCCATTCCTTAGATCTGGATCTTCTGAGATCCAGATTAAAGGAGCACAGTGGAAAAACCCATTCAATACAGTCCATAACATTTCAAGGACCAGGTTCCGGATATGTGACCAAACGAGTGCTCTGGGAAGTCGGGGTGCAATACCTGGCCAGCTGCTGCTGTATGCCAGGTGTTATGATAGATTTACCCAGGCTCCGACCGGCTCGGTCCTGGAGACCAACCAGTAATGGCTGACCCGAATTAGGCTAGAAAATGGGGGAGGGGAATGAAGAGTCTGGAGGAAGCAGCCAGCAGGAAAAAGAGCATTTAATCTTTACCAAGCATTTTTATACAGCCAAAGAAGGGGCATGGGGGAAATGACATTGACACAACATCTAGGGAGGTGATTGGATGAAGGCTGGTGGGCAGGCATGTCAGCGGTCCTTGTGATGTCATATCCTGTGGCCAGTGGCGGGAAAATCCTCAACAGGAAGAGAAGGACAGCTGTTGCTTTTCTCCCCACATGGCTGAGAATCACCATTAATGCCTGCAGTCATTTGCACAGAGTGAAAAGGGAGGTTCAGCACCTGGACAGTGCTGAGAGAGTATAATGTATGTCTGTGGAGGAAAATTCTTGCTCCTTTTACTCTGAGGTTTGTAAAATGGAAGGCTGAAGAAAAGGAAGCCAGGGAGAAAGCTTTACAGCCTAGAGGTTACAGATTCCAATTGTTTTAAAGATGTAGGTGGAGCAGTGAGAGCTGCTTGGTAGATGAATGGTAAATAACAGAAGGTGTTATGAATCTTCCCATAATTAGCTGTGTTGGGGATATTTAAGTGGATCAGTATGAAGAGCAAATGGGAATAATGTGAGCCGGTTATCTTGTAGGTATTCTTCAAGAGTCTAGTTGTTGCGTTCAGTCTGCCAGTCCATTTATAGGTGGTAGGTAAATGAGAAGCAAATCTATTCAAGTGGATTTAGTATAAGTTTTCCAAATTTCAGCAGTAAATGGAACGTCCCTATCAGAGATAATGTACTCGGGCACTCTGCAGGCAAAATAGTTCTTCAAAGAAATCTCTAGTTAGTTGCAGTGCCTTGTCTTGGAAGGTCAGAAATGAACCATGCTTATGATCTGATCCACTGTGATTAAAATGTTTGAGTGACTGAAAGAAGCAAATCAGTAATAAAGGTCAATGAAATGGCATGCAGAAGATATGTGGGGCATAGGTAGCAGTTATAAAACACCGGGAGATTTTCCCTGCCATTTTTTGTTGAGCAGCATGCAGGGCAGGACCCAGATGTAGGCTTCCACTGCCTTTCGCAGTTCCAGCCACCAATAACTGCATGGTAAGAGATGCACTGATTTAAATATGTCATTGGTACCTTAGAGGCCAGATCACATTATAGAAAGTTTCAGGATTGCATTAAGCAAGGGGAACTGTAAAAGCAAAACCTTGTTGTTCAAGTAGCACAAAGCATGAGAGCACGTGTCATCAAAATCCCATGTCCACAGCCTGATTTGAAATGTTGTGGGCTGTACTGAATGATGTCTTATCGGCATGTAGTCCTATGTAACAGTGCACCTTATCTTTGCATGACTAGTGCTTGTTATTTCCCTTTCAAATCTCACTTCACACAGGCTATTATGCAGTAAAATTTAGTTGAATATATAGCTGGCACAATGGCGTTTACAAGGGCTAAATACTTTCCCATAATTTAATTATTAGTATATAGTGTTCCTACTGCTTATAAGCAGCATTTGAGATGAGGTTCCCCACATCCCCTGGTTACCAGGCTGTGACATAAGAAAAAGCCGCAAATTCAGCCTGAGGAGCAATTTGAGACAGAACAAGCTGATGCTAACTGGCAGTGCAGTGCACAGCAGACTGATGAACTGAATCTATCCCCCCTCCCTTTAGTGGTTTTAGTCCATTGTGGGCTGTTGGTTAGCTGAACCCAGCATCCTCAGTATGATGTTTTCCATGGCACATTGCCTGACAGCTTGCTTCTGGGATTTATGACAGATTTTTATTTTTTTTTTAAACGGTCTCTATTATAGAAATAATTTCAGCAGTGGCAGTAATGGAAGCAGGATAGGGGCAGAAACACACTTTTGAGGGAGTTTGAGAGGCAGGAATTATGTCTGTAGCTAGTACTGCAACGTCTTTTAGAATGGTAACAATGGTGCTCAAAATAGAGAGATGGATACCAAGAATGTGTGCCTGAAATGACTGGCAGTTTCCTTTGGTGAATGGAGGAGAACAAAACGGTTGCTCTTTCAGTGGTCTCTTATTTTGGCTGCATCAGTTACTTTGAATTGGAATAAATTAGAAGGGGCCACTTCTGCTATTGAGTCTTGCTCCATGAAGGTACCCAGATCAAAACATTTCCAACAGAAATGTGGGAAAGGCTGCAAACTCTTTTAAATACTGATTTCCAGTGTTGAACAGTTCTTATTTTAAGGAAGTTCTTTTTTATATGCTGAGATCAAATCTGTCTTGATCTAATTTATACTTTTTATTGTGTATTCTAGATACTGGAATGGAAAGGGATAGGTTCCTGATTCTCTTCTCTGAGGCCGGTGGCACAGGTGTAACCAGAAGGTCTTTCTGACACACATTGTGCTGAACATCCATCCTGAGGAAGGGATAAAATAAAGGTCTCTGAGGTGCCTTTATGTTTTTGAGTGCAGTGGTAGCAGTCTGTGCCACTACCACATGCCTCTGCTGTCATGAGCACCATAACTGGTAGGAGGAAACATTATAAAACATGTGTTTTATAGCCAGCATTAGCATCTTTCCCAAAAGAACACTGGATAAAAAGCAGCTTTCAAGCAACCTGGTAAAATAGGTCGTTTCAGGGGGAACACTGGGAAGTACAAGGTTGTGAAAGGAGGGATAATATTAATACTAGAGTGAAAGGTAGATGATTTACAAGCTGTCCTCATTCAAAAGAAAAGGAGTGTGATCACTTTTTTTTTTTAAAGAAGATATGGCTCCATCTGCTGTATTCTGCTTTCAGATAAGTTGGGGCAATAAAATGGCAGCAAGATAGGAAGCATGGGTTCTTCACAACAAAAATGTTTTTTGAATATCCACCTTGTTTCTTCATATCCATGGTTTGTCGTTCCCCCCCCCCATTTTCCATGAAAACTACACTGTAGAGACAAGAGGTGTTTCCACCACTTGTTGTCTGTTATTTTCATTTTTCTCATTGTGCTGTTAATCGACTATCCTGCTGTAGAGGTATTGGCAAAGAGATAACTTCCTTGTGGTGGTGATGTGGTAGGAGCCACCTCCTCCCACTTCCTTTTGGCACTGGAAGTGTGCTCCAGGGGTGCAGGAATTGCATGCCCTAGCTCCCTTTGAGCTCTCACCTCTACTGTAAGAATGGGTAAGAAAAGCCCTTGACTGCTGTTTCTTTCCTCTAGCACTAGATACTGTCTCCAGATTGGAGAAAAAGGCCATTTACAGGGAGTCAAGAGCAGAGGAAGGTTTTGTCTTTGTCTTCTGCTTGAGAATGTTCAGAAGGAATGGGTTGGTCATTATATGAGGCAGGATGCTGGATTAGATGGCTGAGGCCTGATCCATAGGGCTCTTCTTATGTTCCTATAATTTAACTTATGTCTCTTCCTGTTTTGCTGAATAAAGAAAATGGCTGACTTCACAACCATTTCCTGTGGACAACAAAACAGGCCCTGGAGAAACAACCACCAGGACCAATGGCAGTCGAGAACATGCCACCACAGCAGTACTCATTGGTGCAGCAAGTGAAGAGCATTGGAATAGTGCTCTTCAATTGTGGCGTAGTGTGACGGTTTCAGGGTACAGGCTGCAAACTGCTTTGCTTTCTGTCTTTGCAGGCTTCTAGCAAGCTGCATTAGACAGCCTCTGTGCAAACAGCCTTTTGCAAGCCCTGGGCAGAGGCTGCAAAAAGGGCGGGAAATCCCATGCGGGTCCGGGTGCAATGATTGGCTGCAAGTGAAATTTGGAGGGAAAAGCTGTCCGGGGATCTGAGTGCTGGAGGGGCTAGAGGAGGAGTTCCCACCAATCACGGGTGAGGGACAGGAGTTTCTCTTACGACTCTCCAGCAGGATTTTATTTCAGCAGCTTTCCTCAGGAGGTGACAGCCAATCGGGGCCAAGGGAAAAAGGTATAAAGGAACACAGATTACTGCAGACTAGGTCTTCATACTGGGACAAGAGCTGAAGGGAACAGAAGAGAGCTGAATCCTGAAGGAGCCGGACCAGTAGTTGACCAGGGGTCCTTTGACTGGAAGATCTTGGAGGAAGACTTCGCAGGCAACTGACCTGGGGGTGATTGGGCAAGCAAGGACGGAAGGAGCCTTGTGATCATCCAGAGCTGCGTTCTAGGACACTAGATAGGCTTGGGCTGAAGCAGAGCTGAGCAAGGTGAGGAACGTGGAGAGGCTTGTCTTTAAAAAGGGAACTATTTTCCTTTAAGAAGGGGAGCTGACAGGCTGGGAAGCTGGTAACCTTAAGAGACTCATAGACTTAAACCAACAAATACCTGAACCTTATTTTGCTTTCTAGTATTGCTTGTGTATAATAATAAACCTGTTTTAGTTTACTGTTTAGACCGCTCGCTACCCGTGTCTGTGTTTTACACTGTTGTACTCACTTGGCCGTTGCACGAACTCAGCATCCTAACAGGGTGAAGCTACTCCTAGAGAGGGCAGGCACTTAACTGGAACGCTGGGAATCGTGACATGTAGCAACTAGGCAGTCTCCACTGTGAGTAAATAATGTGGATTAGAATCCCCATATCACATGGTAGTGTGTACAGTCATTCCTTCTAATTACTCTGTTTGTGATGACATATCTAAGAAATATTATTTGCTCTTTAGAACATGGGAAATAATCTTTTATGTTAATTGTATCAGAAACATGTGATTCATCTATTAAATCATATTCTCAAAACAGCACAATGGCTATCTTAAAAATCTCCCAGTGGTAGCTGCCTGTAAATCAGACTTCCAGTTAATAATTGATAATTTGGTACTTGTAATTGCTAGACCAGGAATTGCAAAATAAGCAACAATACAGTTCTGCTCTCAGCAGCACTACAAATTAAACACAAATTATTTTGAATTAACTTCTGATTATTACTAATTTCCAGGAAGACTCAACATTCAATAAATTGTAGTTTTTGACGGCTTTTCTAGTAATTTTGGCCAGTAGAACAAGTTGATAAACACTGTATGTTTATAGTTTTTTCTTTCTTTTCTACCAGTTGTTATGCAGTAGGGTTACTGATTTTAAGAAGACTGTCTAGAGAATTAGCAAGGTATACACAAGTCATAGTTTCCCTTCAGGCTTCCGTTTGACCATCACTTGCCTTGCAGATGGATGCATGTAGTAACCACAAAAGCTGCACAGATTTTCTCTTGGCTGCCTTTTCTTCAGTCTTCCATTTCTC
Organism: Aspidoscelis marmoratus; assembly: GCA_014337955.1. Classification (NCBI taxonomy): domain Eukaryota; kingdom Metazoa; phylum Chordata; class Lepidosauria; order Squamata; family Teiidae; genus Aspidoscelis; species Aspidoscelis marmoratus. The sequence goes on from MTQE01002208.1 coordinate 3,569,591, forward strand.
AAGCCTCAGAGTAAAAGGAGTAACTATTTTCCTGTCCCATAAGCATGTAGTACAAACTAAGCACCGCCAGGGTGCTGAATTCTTTCGACTCCATGCAGTGGCCTTTGGGCAGTATGGCAACTGCAAATCACATGGCTTTAAAACGACAACTCTTTTTTTCCTGTTTGAGGATTTTCTCCACCTCCGGCCACAGGATGTGACCTGGAAGACAGCAGCTTTTCCTCCAATCACCTCACCTGATGTTGCATCGATGTCACTTTTTCCATGCCCCATTTTTGGAGGGATATTTAAACTTCTGCAAGAAAATAAAGCTCACTTTCCACCTGATCTCCATCTCCAGCCTCATCTCTCTCCCCTCCCTGTATTTCTTATCTGCCAGGTCCACCATTACTGGGCAATCACATGGTGGATCACCAGGGCTCTTGCTGGTAGAGCAGCCTGGCTTTAACTATCACAACATCCAGTGTAAGAGGAGCAACCCTTGCCGCTGCAGACCTTCCTCCCTGGCCATATTAGGGCACGTAAGCCGGATACATACAGCTGATGCACTTCTGTAACATGATAACATGTTGCACATTCAGATGTCTTGCTATCTTACTGCAGTCACAGCTGAAGCAGAATTTGGTCAAGTGAGGAATGTTAAGGGAAAGTGGAAATGTTACTGTAAGACTAGCACAACAATTTCAGGACATTCAAAGGCTAAGATATTTGGTATAAGATGGTGATGAACCTTCTGAAATTTAAAACTGGTTGGGTTTTGAATATTTCTAGTAGCCTTGTGGAAAGGGAATAAAGTAAAGTACAGATAAAGGAGTGGTTTTATTTTTAATTTTTTTAAAGTCTTCAGCCATATTGTTTTGAAATGCCACTTATATCCCAGGAGTAAGAGGTCAATATTTGACAACCATTATAAACAAGCTAAAATACTTGAACACCAAAGCAAAGCTGTTTTGATTATTACAGGGCTTAAGTTTGGGTGTCAAAGAAGAAATAAATTTGCTTGCAGCACTTTGAAACCTTACCTTTAGAATAGATTGGGGTGTTGTAAGTTGTGCAAGTTCTGTATTGATTTCTGATTTATTCTTTAGGTGTTCTGTGGAAATTTTAATACTAATGAATACACATTCATTCATTTTTCTGTTTACTGATTGTGAATTGCTTTCCTGGTCACAGATATGGAAAACAAATGATTAAATATTCCCTTCTTGCCTTAATAAAAACTTGACAGCTCTAGAGTAATTATCATAGAATCTATTTAATCACTTACATCTCTGAACCTCTGTGGATCTGTGTAAGGTTTTTCCTTTACAGCATAGGTCTTATTTCTCCACAGCCCATCATTTTAGTATTTTGTGAATTGATATGACTATTTGACTAATCAATAAACAATAAAATCAAATTCACAGCCCATCTCAAATTAACCAAAGGCTTTTTTGTAGTTTTTAAAGACTTGCTTATTTTAGTCTCGATTCAGCAATTCTTTTCATTGAATATAAGCCTTAGTTTTGGTGGACAGTGTCACCTCCTACTGTACGTGAAATGAAGATTGGCCACCTGTTCCCAAAATGCAGAGATGTTAAGCTTGGGAAATATGGTTTGATTTTGCCTTACTCTTCTGCTTTACCACCTGCTTTACCACCAAACTCTGAAAAGATGAGATAAAGAGGTCTTGCATCTGGAATAAAAAAAGTCTTTTTATATATTACAATCAGCCAAAAGTTGAAGAGACAGAAGTTATACCCAAGCTTCTGCAATTTGCTAGCACACTAGTGGTTTCCGTTATGCCATCCCCCCCCCCCATCTTCATTTTCACACCCTCTTTGCAGCTTACCCTTCTGGGTGTGTGTGAGGGTCTGTTTATGCCCTTCAAGGCTAATCTTTAGTGTATAGGTCAGTGATGGCAAACCTTTTGAGCTTGGTGTGTCAAAATTTGCAAGAAAACCCAGCTTAACTCGGGTGCTGTGTCACATCTAGAAATATCCATAATTTTGTGATATTTGTAGCTCTAGTAAAAAAGTTATATTTTGATATATGTATTTTATTAAAAGCAAAAACAAATAATTCTTTACATTAGTGACTTTTGTTGCTAAATCTTCAATTGAAAGTTAGTATTTCGTACACTTCAAGAACAAGCAAGCACTACACACCCAGGTGCCAGGGTGACCGTGTGTGTCACCCAGAAGGGCTTGGTGTGTCACCTGTGACACGCGTGTCATAGGTTGGCCATCACCGGTATAGGTGGTGGGCTTGGTCTTGTTGTGACAGTCTGTCCTGAGAGGTTAAGCAACAGAAATACATTTTGCTTTCTAAAATGGCTCCCCTTATGACAAGCTAAATGACAGACTCCTTTTAGCCAGTTTCTTCAAATCAAGTGTAAATATAGAAGCAAAACTAGTGATTATTATACTTGGGCCACACCCTCACGAGGACTGTTCCCATTAACAAATATTGTTTGGAGGATTCCTCCAGTTACAAACAGGCTGTTTGATATGTGCAGTGGTGGTGATAGGGAGAATTTCTCAGCATATCAATATCATCAAATATCAAAGTAATCATTTCTTTGGCTTGAGATGGTAAGTATACCTGCCTTTTATGAGTGCTATCACTGCAGCACAAAGAAAAACAGTATGATGATGAACATGGCTTGTTTTTTAAAACAAAACCTGCTGTATCAGGGCAGATAAACCTGCAAACAGCATGCTGGATTCCATATCAGCTCTGCAGAGTACATAAAGTGATTTGGAAAGTGTAGTATCTGATCTCTAAAAATAAAAATGTGGATTCTGAAGCTAAGCATTTCAGTAAAGAAGTTTTCAGTGTGGAGCGCAGCATGGGGCAGAGATTGAAAAAAAAATCCCCAGAGCTCTATTAAAAAGAGAACAATATGTGTTCTTCTGTTTACTGACCTTCATTTCTTTTGTCCCTGTCTGTAGGTGTCCACTGCTAACAGTATACTGTGCTGAAGATGTCGAACAGCAACACCATACAGGAGACACTGGAGATAATGAAAGAGTCAGAAAAGAAGTTGGTTGAAGAATCTGTGAACAAAAATAAATTTGTATCCAGGTCACCAAGCAAAGAGGAAGTTGAAAAAGATGGGGAAGATAGCAGCACACGGCAAGAATCTCAGGTAGATAGGCAGAGCACAATAGTGACTGGTAATAATAATAGTTCTTGTACTCTACCCTATCTCCAGCAAATATTCTTCCCAGTTTTGCTGCTGAAGTCAGTTAACATATGTCAGTGATTCAGCCCTATACGGTGCCATGTTATATTAGAATTGTCCATATTTTTTTTAGTGTGGGACAAATTTGACAGTGTACTCTTTGTTTACGTTATTCTTATAGTTCCATTTCAATTCTGGTGTGAGATCAAGGAGCAGCATTGACAGTCCCATTAAGGCCATTCAGTTTCCCCCTCTACCTGTGCTATAGATGATTTGAATTCACTTTTGGGATATAATCCAGGTTTGCCTACTCAGAAACAAATCTAACAGTGAAATTTATTCTCAAGTAAATGTATGTAGCAGCCTTTTTCATCCTGATGGCTTGAACATGTTTTGGACTGCAGCTCCTATCGTGTGATACAATGCAATACAATACATGGCCGAGGTATATAGGAGTTGTTGCCCAAACTGTCTGGAAAGCTGGTATAAGCTATGGCTTCCTTAGTGTGGTCAGGTTGGATTCATCACACACCTATGCTAAAAAGAAAAAAAAAAGTAAAAACCACATTACTTTTATTAAAAGTAAAATTCGAACAATTCAAAAGTAAATAGTATGAGGATCAGCATGATATTTCCCCAGCTCGAAATAGGATTCAGGAAAACAGTGTAACAAGTATAATTTGAGTAAAATAGCCCTGTTTTAAATCCTAGGCAAAGTAAATTAGATTTCCCTTCATCAAACCTAGTTAGTTAAGGTTTCCTATGAATCAGTAAAATCTCCAAGATTTGTATTTATCTGTTCTGAAGACTTGTGTCCTGCTGGTCCCATAGCAAAGTCAAGAAACAGAGGTTCCTAAATTCTCTGTCAAATTTCCCCCAAAGAGCCAATTATAGAGTTTTTTACGCTCTGGGGAAGGGAGGCAGGCCCAGGAGCGGCAAGCAGTCAGGACCAGACACTTGGGCCAGCCAAGGTAGGGAAACAAAAGAACAATAAACGTCACAGCTCTTGGGATTAAGGTGGCAAGATTGGAGAAATTAGCTGAATCAGCAGATCTTTGACAGGTGGAATGCCTGATGACAGGGGTGCTTATTTGCGATAAGCTCTTCTTTCAGAATAAAATGATTTGGGACAGGACTGCAAGGCAGTATTTCCAAATGAAAAGAATGAAGCTGATAGTCTGCAGGATGCACAGCATTCATCTTTGAATTAATCCCAAGCTCAGGTTTAGGTTATCTCCCAAGTAGGATCCGGTTTCATTTACTCCTGGAAAACCAAATAAAAGGTTCTAGTTGAAATAAAATCTTTGCTTCCATTTTACTTTTAATGTCACAGCTCTGTATCTTATTGATGAGATTTTATGGTTTGTTTACCGTAATCTGTAATGCACACTGCATTACAGGAAACCGAGTACAGACAGTGCATATGCAAAATCAGGGTGCATTAATGGTCGACTCCAAGAGTCATGTACTTCTTGTAGCTTTTTTTTTTGTGGTTCCTAAGGTCAAAGCCCATAATTTTGCAGTGGTTCCTTACCTCTTTCCTGCAAAGCATGGTTGGATATTATCTGCACACATATATGTTTTTAATATAGACATTTTGGAGCTTTACTATAACAAATGACTTTGGAGCCACACATGTCTTTCTTAAAGTGATATAGAACATATGATACTACAGCTAATAGGCAAATGCCTGCCCCCATGTTATTGTGATCTAGGAAATAGAAAATAAGGGCTAAGGAGGGTGCTGCAACAGAGTGTATTGATCGCATACATTCAGATTCTGCTTTGTGCGTTTGAAGTGCGGAATGTGTCAGAACTAGGAGTTGAAATCCCCCAAAACTGGTGATTACATTGGGTTCACCATATTACTTTTCTTCAGTTGCAGTGTGTTTTCTGCCTTTCTTTTCTTTCTGTGTATATTACTTCTATTTTTCATTTTGCTTTGAACATATGTAAAAATAGCTCTTTTTTGTATGGAAAGTTTTCAAGATAAAATGTGCCATGGAAGTGTTAGCAATATGATTTTGTAATGTGAAACCTGAACCTTTGGCTATCAGGGTAATGATCTTAGTTGTACTCAGAAGGAGACATAGGTTTGCAACAGCAATGCAGTTTTGCCTATTTTCTAGGGCAAACAGCATATTCCACTGGGCAAGCAATTGAATGACAGATTGTAGTTTTCTGCACGTGTCATCTACGTAACCCATTATCACCCGACTTATCTTGGCCACTTGGAATTGGCAAAGGAGGACCTTTGTGTAATTAGCTTGATGTTTGAGATATGTTTCATAACTTGGGTAGTGTGTTTTATCTTCTAGCATGCACCTTGCATTACATATAAAACATGATTGGGTTTTGCTTCTCCCTTTCTTCCCCACCCTACTTTTTTTTTAAAAAAAAACAGAGGCGGACATCCAATCATGGACATGCTAGAAAAAGAGCCAAGGTAAGAGACCATCTGTTTACTTTTTCACTTGTTGCAGAAGGCTCTGAGACTGATCTGTTACTGTTATTTTCTCAACTTTTCCCCAGTACTTTTCTTTCCTGTTGTCTGTCTTCTCATTCCAATCCATCTCTCTTCATTTCTTTTCTCCTCCCCTCACTTTCTAATTGTTTGGCAACTTCCTCTGTTTTACGCATTATTTTTAAAAGTGGAAGTTCTTTGAATAGTAGACATACCAAACAACTGGAAGTGTCTCAGATCTGTCAAATACCTACTACCTGGAAGGCATGCAAGAGCTTTCTATTAGGTTTGTGCAAGCTGCTGACTCAATGGCTCATAAGCCATTTGTACCAGCCATGGCCCTCTTGTGTTTGTGGGGGTGGTAATGAGCTAAATGCCTACATCAGCTTACCTCTCACTCCTAATCCCCCTCGTGGCCCTTTTCAGAAATAGGAAATAAGGCATTGCCATGTTAGGACCCAGTGTGATTTTGAGGTTGTTGGGTTTTCCTTAGCTTTCCCTGTACCCATATTTGTCTCCAGTTTTCAAACACTTTTAAATGTTGTAACCTACCTTGAGACCTTCGGGTATAGGGCGGGATAAAAAAGTCAGTCAATTGAAACATTTTCCCATTGACACAGGCCTGTCTGACTTGAAATTGCATCATAGCCCTGCTGCATACAATCAGTCAGGCTTACCTCATGTGAGAGATATATGACTGGATTGAATAGTTTATGAGTCTACTTTCTGTATGTGTTGATCTTATTTGTCCAGAGCCAGTCTCATTGTAATCATAAACATGTTGTACCTCTTTGACATTGTAAATAAAAGTTCAAGTGATCTGTTGTCTGTCCCTTCAATGCAAATAATTTACCTTTACAGAGAAGTGGAAAGTTAAACTGGTATGATGAAGACCTTAGGGATCATCCATTCTCTCCGGCCCATCATTTGGATTGAAAGTCGGTAATTCCTGCTGCGCTGTCCCCACAGACCGCCAGATGGCTCTAAACTTTCCAACCATAAAAGCCTGGACCCAGCCACACCTCCCCAGTTTCTGAGCGAACTAAACCAAACAAATCAACAATATTACTCTTCCTGGGCGGGTCCAAATGACGGGCCGGAGAGAATGGATGATCCCCAAGGTCTTCATCATATTATTCTCCACTGGGCCTTACATTTGGATTGAAAGTGGGACGTACCAAAGCAACCCCACTGGGCGGGAAAAACACCACCACTCACACCAAACCAACCATCAACCCCCCTGGGGTCCATGCATCTTACAACACAGGCACTGAGGGCGCCAACACCCTGCACCCAAACGCAGAGTCCGCCACTCTGGTTGCATCCAGTCTATAGTGCCTCGTAAATGTCAACGGCGAACTCTATGCCGCCGCCCGACAGATCTCTTCCAACGAGGCCTCACAGTGAAAAGCTGCACTCATTGCCTGGGACAGCATAGAATGCACCAACACCGCTCCCGGGAGAGCAGCGTTCTCCTGCTGGTAACAAAGGACAATACACTCCTACACTCAGGAGGCCAGTACCTTTGCAGAAGCCTTGAAACCTTTTCTGCTGGAAGAAAAACAAACAAACAGGCTCGTAGACTGTCTCCAGGCCTCCGTCCTGTCCAGATACAATCTCACCGCTCTCGTAGAGTCCAATGCAGCCCAGTCCCAACCTGGCTTTGATGACACCGTCTGTTCCAATACTGGTAGGTGGATCTCTCTCGATGAAAACGGGAATCTACTTTCATCTGAACAGCAGGATCCAGTCTAAGAATCAGGCTATCCGGAGTAAACCTACACAGTCCTGGGGCAATCGAGAGAGCTGCCAACTCTGAGACCCTCTGGCCTGAACAAATGGCCCCTAAAAATGCCACTTTGTAAGATAAAAATTTTAATTCAACAGAATCTAACGGTTCAAAAGGATTTCTTTGTAGAACAGTCAACACCAAATATAAGTCCCAAGTTGAGTAGCGATGAGCAACTGGTGGTGCCACTGCCCTGACACCTCCCAGAAACCGACATATAAGAGGATCCTCTGACAGCCTAGAGACGCCTACAAATTCTAACACAGCTGAAATGGCTGAAACCTGTTTTCGAAGAGTGTTAAGTTTCAGTCCTTTATTCAGTCCCTCCTGCAAAAAGGCTATAACCTGCGCTGGCAAAGGACCCCCCGGATTCACACCCACCCGTTGGCACCAATCCCAGAAAGCCTTCCAGTCCACTTTATAATTACGATAGGTGGAATCCCGACGAGAGGCCATCACAGTATCAATGGCATCTCTTGCCAGTCCCAATTGTTGAAGGCACCTCTTTTGACATTCCAGGCCATCAGGGCCAGCCAGGAAGGGTCCGGGTAGATCAAGTCCTTCTGGGTTAGCAGATTTGGAATGGAGGGTAGACTCCTGGGTGGGACTATTGACATCACCAGGAGGTGCTGGAACCAAGGTCTCTTGGGCCAAAATGGGGCAATGACCAGGACCTGAGCTTCCCGATCCTTGATATGTTGAATCAGTATGGGCAGGAGGGGAAGGGGGGGAGCATATAGGAACCCTTCTGGCCAAGGTGACAGAAGTGCGTCCGTTGCCCGGGCCCCAGGGATCTGGAACCGGGAGATGAAGCTCTCCACCTGTGCATTCTCTGGCATAACGAACAGATCCAGGACAGGAGGACCCCATAGGGTTGACAGCTGGCAAAAAACTTCTCTTTTCCGGCATCCACTCTGGATGCGGCAGAAGTACCCAGCTTAGTCTGTCTGCTATCTCATTTGCTTTGCCCTGGATGTGAACCGAACACAATGAACAAACATTATTCTCAGCCCAGGACAGAAAATCCCTAGTCAAGAGCATCAGTGCCTTAGACTGTGTGCCCCCTTGTCTATTAATGTGAGCTTTTGTGGTAACATTATTGGTGGCCACCATAACGTGTTTCCCTTCCACTAAAGGTAGAAAGGCTACCAGAGAAAGCCAAACTGCCTTTAGTTCCAACCAATTAATTGGATGACGAGCATCTTCCAAACTCCAAACTCCTTGGGCAGTCCTGCCTTCGCTATGTCCCCCCCCCCAGCCTGTGAGACTTGAGTCCGTAGTGACCAACACACAGTCAGGATTTCGAATAGGGACCCCTGCTTGTAGGTTAGATCAAATTGACCACCAGACCAGGGACTCTCTAACCTCACCTGGGAGAGACAGTAAAAGATTTTTTGAACCAATAATAAAATCGTTGTAAGGTGACAGAAACCATTGTAGAGCCCTGGAATGAAACATTGACCACGGGCATATATCCATGAAAGAGACCATACTCCCCAACAGGGAGGCTAAAGTAAGGACATTAACTTTTGAAGCCCCTGTTACCTGAGAGACCAACGTAAGCATTTTCTCTATCCTTTACGTTGAAGGACGAATTGTATACCTGGCTGGGTCAATAAATGCCCCCAGATGCACAATGGAAGTAGAGGGAGAAAGAGAGCTTTTCTCCCCATTGACTAAGAACCCAAAATCCTCCAGCACCTTGAGGGTGGTAGGTATGGCAGTTCCCACCTCCTGGATGGATCTTTCCACAAGTAGAACATCATCCAGGTAGCCATAAACCTCCACCCCCAAGACTCTGATTCTGCATACCACCTCTGAGAGAAGCTTCATGAAGACACGAGGTGAACTGCTAGGTGCGAAAGGAAGAGAGCAGAACTGGAAGTCCCTCCCCCCCCCTAATCTGAAGCGGAGGAAGGGTCTAGATTCCTCGTGCATCATTAAATGGTTATAGGCGGAACAGAGATCCGGAGAGCTCAGGGTCACCCCTTTGTCTAGATACCCACGGATACTAGGTAATGACTCCATCTTGAACTTGCATTTCCTGACAAATTTATTAACAAACTTGAGATCCAGAATAGCCCTAAGGGACCCATCCTTCTTGTTAACAAAAATTAGAATTGAATAGACTCCTTGTCCCCTCTGGCTCTCGGGAACAGGTTCAATAACCTTGTCACGTAACAGTTTCTGAACCGCTTGAACTATCCTGGTTCTACGAGTAGGATCAGTGAATAAGGATGAAGTCACCAATCTCTCCCCTGTTTTTTTTTTTTTTTTTGAACTCAATTTTGTATCCCTGGGAGACCACAGAGAGGGCCCAGGAGTCAGAAGTTTTCCACCCAGTATGGGAGGAAGTGTACTAGGAACCCCTCCCCCACCGGTGGCGCCTCCCCCTCGCTAATTAGCATTACCTCCTGTTTTGGAATTACGAAAGGTATTCTTGTTGGAGGCCTGCTTAGGTTGAAAGGAGGAGGAAGATCCCCAGGACTTCTGCCGGTCGTTGGACTGGTAATTGGACCTGGGTGAGGGAGGAGGAGATTTAAATAAGGAATGACTGGGGGTGAAGCCTTTCTTGTGCTTATTGGTTCGGGGTGGTGGTGGAGGGAAGAACTTTTTTTTGTCCCGGTTCTTGACAAGGGTATCCTTCAAAATCTCGTCTCCAAAGAGTTTCTCCCCCTGGAAGGGAAGGGCCATCACTTTCATTCCAGTGTTTGAGCCAGAGACCATGGTGGGCTGTTGTCCTAGCTCCCGTGGCCCTTCCACAGAGCTGCAGAGCATCCAGGGTAGCATCTGCAGAGAATGCCAAGGCCGCCTTGATGTTTCGGATGGTAGACTTAGCACTGCTAGGCAGTCCCTGGATGCCCATGAGGTCATCTGCCCACTTGAGCCCCACTCTCATAACCATCGAGGCCATTGCAGATGAACAAGCAGCTAACAAGGAGGCTGCAAAACTTTTCAGAAGAACCTCCATATGTTTCTCCTTTGGGTCTTTCAAAGAGACATCAGGGATGACCTGGTTCGAAACTAGAGCAGTCAGAACCGAACCGACAGAAGGGCCGGTCCACATCCCCGGTACTGCATCAGGCTCTCTGAAATACTTCCTTGGCATTTGTGGGAGTTTCTTATTTGAGCAAGGAAAGGCCCATCCCACTTTGACAATATTGGCCAGAGTGACTGGGATGGGAAGAATTCTGGAAGCACTGGGAGGGGCCATCATAAGGAGCTGAGCTTTTATCCTGAGCTCTGGTGTCTCAGGCTGTGGGTCCGGTATTTGGAAGAACTTCCTTAGTATGCTCAGGAAAGGAAGGTTGTCTTCATTTCCAAACAACCTATTTTGTAATGAGGGGACTTCCTCTCGAGGTTCACCCTCCTCCCAGTCAGGGTCTATGTCAGAATCCACTAACTCTCCCTCTTCAGTAGGTAGAGTAATTGGGGGGGGGAGGTCTCTGCGGCCCAGGGGGTGCCTCCTCCAAACCCCCACCCTTGCCCTTGGCTGGGGTTGGGATGGTATCTGGAACCCCTGTAAGTGGAGAAAACACGGGCATAGGGATAGAAACCGGAAGCCCCAGAGGGGTAGAATGAGTAGAAACTAATGAAGCTGAACTAGAAACCAAACAACGGCCCCTTCCCCCATGTCCATGTCTATGCTTTCTTTTTTTCTTCTTTTTCTTTTGCTTGGAGTGGGAAGAAGAAGATGAGGAGGAAGAAGTATCCTTTCTGGAGTGCTTTTTTCCTTTCTTTAAATGTTGATCCAGCATAGAGTGGAAAATTTCCTCTAGTTCCTGTCTAGACAGGGCTGGCTGGGCTGGGGCTGCTGGCTCCTGATCCTCCCCTCCAGCCCGGCGAGGTTCAGGCCGATCATCCCCCCGGGAGAACCTGATGCCATGTCCATGGCTTCCTTAGGGAGAGGGGAAGGGGGAGGGGGATAGGAAATGAGAGGGAAAACCTCCCCTGGGTGTACTGCCTCTCCAACCCAGCACTAGTCGCCTCGTGGCTCCTTGCGGGCCTCCGCGACATTTTTTGCCTCCTCCGGAGTTACCCCTGCAGGGAAAGAGCTTCAGGGCCGCTTCCAGGCAGCACTCTGCAAAGTGCTGAAATGCCGTCACCTCCTCCCGTCTGGGAGGGCACAGGAGGGTCTCCCTGATGCCAGCCTGCAGGGAAACGACCCAGCCTGTTTCTTCAGTGTCGTCTCTGGGGCGCGCTTCCATATGCACAGCCCCTGTCGCGTGGAGTGAAGCGACCAAAGAAACTGGGAGGTGTGGCTGGTCTAGGCTTTTATGGCTGGAAAGTTTAGAGCCATCTGACGGTCCTGTGGGGACAGTGCAGCAGGAATTACCCACTTTCAATCCAAATGTAAGGGCCGGTGGAGAATAATTTCTTTTCCCTGGAATTTTGCTCACTCTTTGGGAATTTTATTTTCTGTGGCACTGTTAATGGTACCATAGAACTCTGCAACGACAAAACCCTACATGCACGCTTGCAAGTTAAGTAAGATCAGAGATGATTGTTTATTTAAAGCTATTGGTGTCAGCCCAGGTTTTTGAAATTAAACTTATAGGAAGAAGTAAGAAAATGAAATTAAATTAGCCCCTGGATGTTTTCCTAATATATACCCTTCACATTTAAACTGGACTCAATTGCTTAGTTCTGGCCCTGTATTTCACTGTGATTGTGTGACTGTGCTTGTGTAGGTGAAATCCTTTGTATTTCTCATTCATGAGCATGCTCACACTCACACACATCTGAAAAACAGACTTTTAATTTAGATGGTTTATTGAAATATTACTAGGAGATCACTCAAAATAACCTGGTTTGTCAAGGAAGCAGCTGCTGTCAGCAGCTGAATGACTAGCTTTTTCATTAAGACAGGAAGATGTTTGTCATTCATTCATCAGAGATGTTTAACAGCCAGAAGATTATCTAATGGATTTATTCATTTAGGGAAGCCTAGTTACATTTGAACTTCAGGGCCTGATTTTTTACAGAGGCTATGCTTTGTAATGGATTGCTAGTACAAAACTTGAATTCTTGTCCGAGATGTTAAGAGAGAATTTCTGCTAATTCTGTTTGTCTGTACAAATCAATATGCAGTTGGTATTTTTCATTAGATAAGTTCCCCGGGTGTTTTTCACTGGACAAGACAAATTTGCATTTTAATAGAGTTAACTAAATCAGCAGCTCTAGATCAAAATGAGCTTTCTCTAGTTGCTTCTACTTATTGAGGACTTTCTCCCCACTTTTCAGGCAAACTCAAAGCTGAAGCTTGTCAGAAGCCTGGCTGTGTGTGAAGAATCCTCTGGCTGTTTTGTGGATGGGCTGTTGGAGTCCCAGGTAAGCTTAAAGGTAATCAGATCATTTTTTCATTATTGAGAGCTTTGACTTTCTCATCTCCTGGTTCAGATGGGATGGGGTCTCAAACCTTAAAAATAGTAGCTGAGCTGGAGCTGTGCCTTAAAGATATGAAAGTCCTGTTGATGATATTTGGGTGGCAAATCCCACTGTTCTAATTTACAATCTGGCCTGTTCTAGTATGTGTGTTCTAAATCATAATTGTCAAAATAAAAACACAGATGAGGCTTTTTTACTGGATGTTGGTAGCAAATTGTAAAGACTGTAGGAATCTGAACCTTTCTGCCTTGTAACAGTTACTACAGTCTGAACACTGTAGGTTTACTGTATGGTATCTGTTGCAATCAGAATAATACAAGTACCTTTTTCTAGTGGGGCTTCCATATTCCAAATACTGTACTTTATCTGAGCCAGCGAGTGATGATATATGCTAGGTAGGAATGTAAAAACCTGATCCATAGAAGATCTCTCACTCCTCATATTCCCTTTGGAGTATCTGATGATCACTTACAGGTTGCTTCCAGTCAGATGTAGTACAAAAAAGAATTGTGTTCTTGCTGGGAAATTTGAGTAGAGGAAGAAACGGATGAACTCAAAGGTCCATCTTCTGTCCTCTGCAGACTAACCTATTTACTTAATTGAGCAACAAGTAGAAAAGTGATATATTAAAAACCATACCTCACATAAGCAAGTCATGCAGTGTGTGAGGAAGCGAAAGGTCTTTCTGCACTTACTTCTAATCCGGTATAAGCAGATCCCCAATCTGGATCCTGGGCCTCCTCATCCTTACGCTCCTGTGGATCAAGGAGTCCCAGCCACTGCTTATCCAGCTCTGCCTGCACTGGTCAGAGTCAGATCTGGATTAATCAGGTACACAAGAGGACCAAGGGCCTCATTCTGGAACATGGAAGGTGTGCAGATGTCAAGTCTATGTTTTGTAACAACTGGGGGGTTGCTTTTCAGCAGCAGGCTGTAGCAGGCTGCCAAAAAGCGCGCACACCCCAGGCTCTGAGGCTAGGAACATTAGTTCTTAGCCTTCAGATATATAGAGTGGCAACTGTTAAGCTTGTGCATGGGCTGGATAAGTGCTGTCTTTGCAGATATGATTGGAATCACACAGCAGTAAGTGCATAAAGGACCTTTCAAGTATGGCTCTTGTTTTTTTACTAGGATATCATACAATTGCACATCAGTTGTCCCTCTGACAAAGAAGATGATAAATCTGCAAAAGATGGTCCTGAAAAAGAAGAAAAAGAGAAAAATAAGGAGAAGGCTTCCAAGAAAATGTTGTCAAGAGGTAAGATAATTGTACGTTTGAAATTGTATTTGTGATGGGCAAAGATGAAGCAGGACCTTTGTGAAGGTCTAGCTGTTGAAATGGTTCTGGCTTGATCAGTTTTAATGCACCATTATGGGAAGTCATATCTGCTTTTTGTAAAACAGCACATACAGCAGTCTACTAGTAGAATCTTCTTAGCATAGATACTCCTTTAATATGCTTTCTTTATCCTCCTAATGAAGATATGCTTATCTGATTTTAACATTGATCTCAGAAAGAGCAAACCAACAATTCATTTACAAGAATTCAATCTATGAATGTGTTTACAATGAAACAGATGGGTTATGTTCCTTCATGTCTGTTTTTAGTACTGTTTAAAAGAATCTGTGGAACTAGACCTGTGCTTAAGTAGCATGCCTTAAATGGCAATACTTTTGATTGAACAGACATATACCAATATTTCTCCAAGGTAGCCAACCCTGGCTTTAAGAAAAACATGTTATGTATCTTAAGATACATCAGAAAGAGCCAGTAGACCTGATGTCTATTTGCACTTGGCCTTTTTCTGGAGTATATCTCAGGATAGGGTTCTGTGGTCCATGTGCTAATGCAGACTCTGGCAGACCTCACTTTGGACCTACTGAAGCCTGCATTAGCATATGGACAGCAAGTTCCTATTCCAGGATATATTCCAGAATAAAACCAAGTGCGAATAGGCCCCTGGTTAGACCCTTGGTATGGAATGAATATGTGAACTACTCAGCTGTTAAGTGTATTACTCTGTTTCTGATCTGCAGTGCTAAACTGTTTTTGTTGCTATCACAATTTTATTTTTCTGAAAAAAAAATTCCAGATGAAAATCAGAAAAATAAAATCGGGATAGCAACAAAAACAGTTTAGCACTGCAGATCAGAAACAGAGTAATACACTTAACAGCTGAGTAGTTCACATAAGGCAGTGTCATAAGACATTCAATGACACTGCCTTATGACACTGAATTGTTGCATGAGTAAAGACTGTTTCAGATCGTTTGAGCTTTTCTTTTTTCCCAGATTTTTGTAACTGAATGCAGAATACCACTTCATTACATTCTCAGGTTGCCACCATCAGAGTCTCCTCCCTCCTTCTTTCAAATGTTCAGTGAATAGAAGAGGGATTGTCCCTCAGGGGTGGAACCCAACGTTGACTGTAGAAGGTCTCAGAATCTGTCTGTGCCATTACCTGCTGTAAAGATAAAGTAGCATTTTTGCCCAGTCAGAATAGATAATGCTAAGCTAAATTTACAAATGTGCTAATATTCTGATGCATCCTATTATATATTTCACTGTGTTCATGTTTGTTCCTTTCATTGGTGTTCACCTTCATTTCATACGTGCGGATTTTTACATACTGTATATTCTGGCGTATAAGACTTCTGAAAAGTCAGGGGTCATCTTATACGCCTGGTGTCGTCGTCTTATATGGGAAGTATATCCCCAACTCTATTTTAACTGGAAAAGTTGGGGGTCGTCTTATATGCCGGAATATACGGTAACTTTGGTTATGTCCATTCTGATTTCTTTTTGCCTTCAGTTTACTTGCATCTATTGATTCATTATTTAGAACATATTTTTAGAAATAGTGCTTCCTGTCCAAAGATCCCAAGGCAGTAGAGACAAACAGAGAAAAACAAACTTAAGCACTGTGGAAATCTCTTAATAATGAACCTGGGCAGTCAGGGTGTACAGTATCATTCTAGTAGCAGCTATCAAAAGGTAATATTGATAGCACTTTTAAGAGGGTTGCAGAGGGGAGCTTGGCAAACACCAAGAGGAGAAGGTCATGTTGTCCAGCTTCTGCCTCGAGCAGCATAACTGCTAGCAGGAGACTGATCATTTGCTCTTAAAAAGATGGCTGCTCCAGAAACAATATGGTTACCACACTGCTGCTTAAGAAAAGGGGGATGGCATATAAACTCTTCTTGCAGCTGCACAGGTGCACCAATAAGCTTACTCGCCACATTTCTCCCCCTTCTCTTTCAAGGGTGCTCTCTGCTTCTCATAATCTGCTGTTCAAACTGTACTGCACTGTCCTCTTGGGCAGGATCCAAAACATCCCAGCACTGGTGGCTCATATTTTACTAAAACATCCTTAATGCGCTCTGAGAATGTGAAACTGTATTAAAGCAGCTCCGTAGTTTGCTTCTTACCTTTTTATCAAAAATAAGTGGCACTTTGCTTTAGTTAGCTAACTGTCCATGCCCATGTGAAACACACTTTATCTCCCTCTAAGTTGTATGAGAAAAACCTGTTCCTCTGTTCCAGTTAGCACTGCTCTGTCCCCGTCCCCCCCCCCCCCCC
>MTQE01002208.1:3603474-3634912 GCA_014337955.1 Aspidoscelis marmoratus
ATACGCCAACGTTCGGACAGCCGCAGGAGCAGCAAGTGTTAACCCTATAGTCCCCAGTTTACTTTGCAATTACAAGAATGAACATTCACGTAAGTAACCAATTGTTCATTTTTGTAGCCCCATATGTATTTGCTTTCCGGTTTACTGGGGTTGCAAAATTGGAGTTTCATGAGAAATCCCATGATGAATCTCATGAATAGCAAGGTAATCCAAGGGTGATAGCTTTATATAGGAATTCCTGTATAGAATGCCACAGGTTGAACATAATGTTATGTACCCAATTCTCTCAATAGACAAAGGAGGAAGAGAAATAGAAAAGAAAAAAAATGGGAGCAGAGAGTTTTCCAGTATTTCAAGTGCAGACTTACTAGTGGCCCTGCACAAGCCCTATATCTGTGTAAAAATGTTTAAGACCAGTGCATAGACTTTAGTCAGTAGAGTTAACCACTTATTTCCAATCTAACCAATTCCTTGTTCTTCGCTAAGTGATAGTTTTAATTGTTGGGCATGAGAATAAAGAGCACTTTTCTAAAGGTCATTTTGGTTCCGTGTGCTACCAGAACAGAGATTGTAGTGTAATATATATTAAAGTTGATCTTACGTGTTTTCCTTGTAATGCTAATAATGATGGCTTTATCACTTTTTGCAGTGATGTCTCTTCCTGCTGTGTGGATTGCTTGCTTCAGAGCAGTGAGAATTGATTGATATCAGCTAGCTCTGATGTTTGAAAGCAAAATAATTTTCGTTTCTGCTTTGGAGATAGTGACATTTTACATGACGTTTCCTAAATTAGTTCACCAAAAAGCTGGAGGTGATACTCTTAATCAAGCAGACAAAGCTTCTCAAAGGACTTGTGCTTCCAGCATGCCTAATTTATGTGATAAATTTCTGCACCTTCATGTTGTGCTGGTGCAACACTTTAGCCTTCTTAAAGAACTTTATATATCAGTCGCTTGCCACGTGATATGGCTTGCCTTGTGCTCATTGCATGACAAAAGTTTAATCTGAGTTCTGTTTTGCAATCTAGATCAGAATCCCATTGCAGGATGGACGGAGGAGCAAATCCATAGAAGAGAGAGAAGAGGAGTATCAAAGAGTCAGAGAACGTATATTTGCACGAGAGGTGAATATGGATTTTTCCATCCAGTTTGCTGACCTGTGTAGGATCAGCTGTTCCTAAATTTCAGTGGTTGGCTTTTTATTTGGCTTTCTTTTGGGTAGTATCTCAAGTTGCACTCTGATTTTTATTACTTTATTTGCTCTATATTCAGTCATTGACAAAAAAAAAGTCATTCTAAAATCTGTTGCTTTCCTTCCCCTCTGTTCTGTGTTTATCATTTCTTCCTTAGGAAGACTCGTGATGGAAGGAGCATGTTGCATATTCTGTTTTCAATGTTCTGTTCATGACTGGATTTAAATGGGTTTAAATGAACTAGATGTTTATCTTTGAACTCAAGAAGTACCAAGTTGTTTAAGAAGGAGGAACATAATCTCATTTGCTCAGACAGAATGCACTTAACTATTAGCCAGTGTTTCGGGTAGCATTTGAAGGAATGTGCAAGGAGATTACTTAATCTGTGAAGGTTTTTTACAATGAGATTCTGATCCTTACAAATATAGAGCAGATTAAGTTAGATGCTGTTTTTGTCCATTCTTGTATAATGTCTAATGTTTAGTGGTATCCTTATTTTTAAGATGCTCTTCTCTTTTTTAAGTATCTAATTAAATGAATCCAGATGCACTGTGATACTGTGGGTGTTTTTCCACTGTCACTAAAAGTACCCATTAAGTACCCATTAATGGGTACATAATGGCATTTTTGTACCCATTAATGGGTACTTAATGGGTACTTCTAGTGACAGTGGAAAAACACCCTTTAAAAGCTAAGGTATTGGCAGTCAGAAGGGACACTAGGTTTCTGCAGATATTATTAGTGCAGAGAATGGTATCAGGTAAGGCAGAGCAAATACGATCAAGAGCAGTAGATCAAGTTTTTTTTAAAAAAAAAGATGAGTAGAATTCTCCAGATCAAGAATGTTGAAAGTATTTGCTCTTTCCTCATTGCAAAGGGCAGACAAACATCTTCTTCCCCATCTCCACTTTTGAAAACTTTGACCTGGGTGTTTGGAACACCCAAAGTAAGTTTTAGTATTACTAAATGCATTCCGTTGTGCAGGTGAATAATATAAACTTTATTATTTGGGGAATATCCTTGTCATGTTGGCTTTTTGTGAAGCAATCTGGAACTATTTTCAGACTTGTAAAGAAATTAATGTATCTTGGAAGTGCATGTCCAGTTGCTCTTTAGCTCATGTGTTTTGCTTCTTTACTGTATTTATAGAGTGCTCAGATTTCATCTGTGTTCTGCCTTCCACCATCATTTTCTTACGAATCTTTTTTTTCCTCCTTATTTTAAACCACATGGTTCTGTCTGCTGGTAGTCGGGCCAGAATGGATTCCTCAATGACAGCAGGTTAGTGCAAGTCCTGCATGCTCCCTTCTCCACTTCAGGCTTTCTTAAGGGGAAGGTTCTTTAACTCTATAACAATGCTTTTCTTTGATGTTGACCAACAGACTCTCCAAAGAAGGCTTTTCTTCTAGCTCTCACAAAAGGCGCCAGATCTTTAGGTACCTCTGTGTGATTTCTTGCATACATTTGTCTTGCAGAGCAAGTTCTCACCATGCATGGCTGCTTGTGGAGTCCTTCAAACTGTCATATCTTTTGCAACATCACCTTGTGTCCCCTCGTCCCAACAATAAGGTGGAACTATAACTCCTGCCTACTCAAACATTCCCATGCACAGTTGCTGGTGTCACAGACCATTTACTAAAGAAGTGAGTTCTGCTTTTTTCAGCACAGCTTCCTTCTGAGTAAGTGTGCTTAACCCAGCAGCCTTTTAGAACTAGGCACAAGAATTGTGTGCAGTGATGGGAATGCTGCAGTGTGGGAGCTGCTGTTGCCCTCACCCATTTCAAACTTCAGGAGCATATAGTCTTACATATAGTAAGCCAGTTAGCTTTCTTTAACTCAGGATTGGGAAACATCTGGCTATTCAGAGGTCGCAGGACTTCCAACCTTCATGGCAGTGCTAATGTACGTTGATGACATCTAGAGTTTTGCACCATCTGGAGAGCCAAAGGTTGCCCATTTTTCTTTTTACCTCTCATGGGGAGGTAGGTATCTGAAACAAAATGTACACTTCTCAAAATAAATTTATTTGGAGAGATCGCAAAACCATCATGTCTCAGCACAGTTGCTGAAGTAGCAAGATTTATTTCTTGACCCTACCAGTTTTGACAATGTAAATGACAATGCTTTTTTTTCCCAATAAGGTTGAACTCTAAAAGGAGCAAAAAGTTAGTAGTTTTCCACTGACCTTTCAATATACTACTAGGGCCGGCTTCATATTGAACAGATGCTTTTTGTTGAAAAGAAAGTTAGGATCCATTTTTCGATGAGCATGAGCAGAATTCATACTTCTCTGCGTGCAAAGCAAAGGCAGCTTCAAAACTCAATAATTCTTTAGAGTCAGATTAGGCCGTTCTTTATTTCCAGACTCATCTGAGGGCAGTACCACTGCCAACCACATGCCCAAGCATAAGATTTGTATGGTCTGTGCAGGAATACTTTAGTGAAGGAAATCTGCCATTACAGCTGTTCCTTGGAGAGGCATTTAAAATTCAGATCATAGAAGTCATGGAAGGAAAAATGTTGTTAATAGCATGTCAAAACTGTTCAGAAATGCATTTTGTTAGACAGCATTCCATGAGTCAGATCCGTCTTCACTCTGTTACCAGTGGTGACAATCAACCAAACTCTGCCTGTCTTGCAAAGCAGTTTCGGTATTTGCCTGCTGGTTTTCAGCCAGTAAATAAAAGTTCTATGGTGAATGGTCTCTTGTGAGAACCCATCATAAATGGGAAATTCATCAAGTAAGGCAAACCCATTTCAAGTAGCAGAACATGATCTAAAAATTCTCATATTTCTCAGAAGGATGAGAAGGATAGAATCATTCTGCCTCTTCTGTTTCCAGTGGCTTACGTGCAGTTAGTGATCTTATTGTTCCAACTTGACCTTTTCCTAAGAATAATTTTGATCCTGTTTTATTGTAGAGGGTGCAACAGCCTAACCTCAAGGGAGAATGGCTGACTCTTTTCATCATAGCAAATAAATATTGTTTTGACTTGTTTTAAAATTGAATTGCAGTCTGTGAAATCCTGCAGTTATGGGATCTGGGATCTTATCCACATTTGGAATAAAGTCACCCCGTAGTAGTTGCAAGAGCTTTAGAATACAGAGCTTGTTGTCTTTAGCTCCTTCTAATGTTATCTTGCTAGTGTAATATAAAGTTCTGTCGACTTTGTGGAAAAATTAACAGTAGTACAAAAAGAGAAGTCAGATTTAGAAAGCAGCAAACATAAATCTAGCCCTCTTTTGATCACCTGAGCTAGTAACATGCTCATCTAAAACAGAAAGAACGCTTCCAGGTGCACAGTTATATAAGAACATAAGAACATAAGAGAAGCCTTGCTGGATCAGGCCACAGCCCATCTAGTCCAGCATCCTGTCGCACACAGTGGCCCGCCAAATGCTTACAGGCATCTCAAGCAGAGACAAGGACAAACCTTCTCCTGCTCTCGAGTCCCAGCAGATGGCCTTAGAAGCGCCCCAGTCACGGCATTTCAACTATAAATCTTGAAGGACACTGCTGGATACAGCAAACTTGTTTAATTTCAACTCATTTGGTAAACATGTCCTTAAGATTATTTATACCAGCAGGGTTGGAGATCAGAGTCTTGATGTTGACTTCAGTTAAGAATACCTTGGGGAAAGAACTGGATATATGGTAGGCTTAGTGAACATACTTCTGCGTGCCCACCAGAATTACATGTGTGGCATTGTAGTATTCTTCTGCTACTTAGTGTCTAATCATAACTGTCAGCATATGCTTGTTAAAAGCACACAGCATCTAGTTCCTGTGGATGTGTAGATGATGGTGAAAGCATAAAGACATGTTTGAGAAGGCTATGATTTAAACCAAGTTTTCCAAAATAGATTGCATTTTCCAAATCCAGTGTGATTTCCAGATAATATCAAGAAGAACTGCAAAATACAGCAGTCAAAGATTAAAATAACCTGTAATGGGCATGGTAGCGTTCACCTAGTTATAAAAATCATGTTGGGGAGGCAACTAAAACAAAATGATAGGAAATAAACTTCCCATTTGTTAAATTCTTCTTATTCAAAATAAGAACAGAAGAGAACCCTGCTAGATCTGGCCACAGCCATTCTAATCTGTCATCCTGGCCATTTTCAAGCAGAAGACAAAGGCAAAAGCTTCACCTATTCTGGAGTCCCTGAAAATGGCCTTTAAAGAGATCCTGCTTGTCTTTCCAGCTCTGAGGCTGTACCTAGGTACTGATACACTTGTCCTCCATGGATTTGCCTAATCCTTTCATAAAGCTGTCCCAAGCAAGTTGCATTCACCAGTTCTTCTGGTAGTAAATTCTGTAGACCAACAAAACAACTTTCCCTTGGCAATCCTAACACTCCTGCCCATCAGCTTCATATAGTGCCTGCTGGCTCCTTGTTCTTTCTTTCAAGACTGAAGAGACCTAAACTTTGGTCATCCCTGATTGTCCTTTTGTACAAGTTTTCCCTGTTCCACAATACCGTTTCTAAGGTGTGATGACAAGAATGATAAGCAATATTTCAAATATGGCTCACCATCGATTTATAAATGTCTCTTCACACTTATTTTTTATTCCCTGCCTAATATAATTTGCTTTTGTCACTGTTGCTGTACCAGACCCTAAGATCCTTCTCCTGGTCTACCACGGTTAACTCAGCCCCCATTGTAAGTAATCCCTTTGGCCTCTTTAATTATCCCTTTTCTGTCCAATATCATTTAATGATCCAACTGTTTTTCTGGTTGGATTTCTTCTTCAGTAGTATTTAAATAAGTTTTTACTTTTCTTTTAATTTTTTTTTAGCAATGTGCTCTTCAAAATCCTTCTTAGTATTCGTGATTGCCACCTTGCATATGTTCTGCCAGAATTTTTTTTCCTGTTCTCATTAGGACAAGGCTTCCATTTGCTAAGTGAGCTTTTATTGCTTTTAATGACTTCATGTCCTGTACTTGTAAGCCACATTGGTGTCCTCTTGGATTTGGCAGTGGCTGTTCTTTTAGCTATGGATTCTGATTGAACCTCCATTATTTGTAAATATTAACTTTTCCATTCAGACTAGCTTAGAAACCAGTCCCATTCTAACAGCTAAGCCACCACACAACAAGTGCACAACAAGTTCTCCAAAGCCTAAAAGATCCACCCTACAAACTTTTCAGAGCACCAGCAGTCATTGCTCCAAATTCTTTTACCAAACTCCCGTTACCTTTTCTTTGGTTTGGTCTCAGGAAAGCAACCCTCGTCCACTGGAGTACACACTAAATTTGTGTCCCATATTCAATTGATTTTTAAATAAATGGGCCGTTTTCCATGATCACTTAGTTTGAAGCATCTTTTATTTTAGAAGTCTGCTTGCTGAGCATTTACATTACTTGACAGCCTAGACATTTCTGATCATAATCAACCCCTTATGTTTCTCTTCTTCTAGTCTATTCATTTTTTTTCACTGAAATTCAGAAACTAAAATGTTGTTGTCTCCTCAAGCTGATGGCGATTGATATTCACAGAATTTACTGTTGCATCAAGATGAGGGGCAGATTCATGAAGTATTTTGAAGGAGCAGGATAGGCATGCCATGCTGAGGATTTTCCTCATGCTAGAGTGAAGGATGATGATTAAGAGAGAGATACTGCAAGAAACCCCATGTTTCTGGGACCCTAAGCTACAAATTGGTTACCTAACAAGCAATTCCAGGCTGGTGTTTGAAAGTTCTGGCTCATCTGGTATCTGGTCAGACAGGGATACAAAAAGTTTAAGGGAAATGTATGTGTGCATTCAAAATTCTTTTCCTATCAGAATGCTCTTACTCTTCTGCAGATCAGTGTGCCTTTAAGAACTGAGCAACTTAGGGCCCAAGTACATGAATGAGGGTTTCTGTTTCCAGGACCAGCCTTTTAAGATCTGTCTGTCTCCATGCTAGTGCATTTGAGGGGCCAGAGTTGGTTACTCTTCTGAGCTGGATATTCTTAGTGTAGTTACTTGTGCTTGTTTGTCTGTTCTTCTAACATAGTGTATGATGCACTGAATATTCAGACATATTTTTACAGCTCTTGGTGGCATTAACCACTCATCTCTGCTGCAGGGGCAACCGGGATGGACTCAGTCGGGCCTCCGGCAGCCGTCAAAGCAGTACAGAAAGTGATATGAAATCACTGGAGCCCCGTCCATGGAGTAGTACAGATTCAGATGGCTCTGCCCGCAATCTTCGGCCTCCTGTCACCAAAGCCAGCAGTTTCAGCGGTATTTCTATCTTGACCCGAGGAGACAGCATCGGTGGCATTGGCAAAGGAAGCAGTACCAGCAGAGCTGTCAGACCAGGTAATGCTTCCTCTTTTACATCCTTCATTTAGGTGAAATGAGAAGAAATCCAAAGAGGACAAGGAGACTCTCCTCACATCTTATTGGAGGTGACATTAAAAGATACCTTGATAATCTTGCTGTCTGGGTTCATTTGAGTGAGAAAAAGGCTATACACCAATAGATGCGCACATGCATCTGTTGGTAAGTTAGTATTGAGTTGCTGCTTGATGGCAAAGAATAGCTCTCATAGTTCTTGAGGACCACAGCCTCTTCTGCACAGCTAAGCCTGTATTCCACTTGTACTAACTCCTGTTAAAGATGATACAGATCTGATGTTCAGTAGCTACTTTCTGACTGATCACCATGCCCATCTTGTCTGCAGACACCATAAACTATTATTTTATTCTAGTGGGTCTTTTAAGATCAATAAAAATCAGTAGAGGAAATTCCCTTTGACTGTTCTGGGTATAGGATGACTGCACATCTCTAATGTGAATGTTGCTTAAGAGAGCAAGATCATCTTTGGAGTAAGAGCAAGACTTGCAATAACTCTGAATCAGAGTAGCTAATGAAAGGATCCATATACCTCAGCTTGGAAAAGCAAGGTCAATTGGGAGTCTAACACCTAATAGTGTGTGAAATATAAAAAGTAAAAAATAATAATTTAAAAGTCATGAAGTTAGATATTTTATTTATTTATTTACATTTATATTTATCAGCACAGTATCAATTAAAACAGTAGTGTGTGCAGTGGGGGGCAAACATGACCATCATCTAGCCAAAGGCCTCAGCGAAGAGGTGCATCTTCACCGCCTTCCTGAACCTAATTAGAGAAGGAGCCTGATGCACCTCAAGGGGGAGACTATTCCATAGCCTAGGGGCCATTACTGAGAATGCCCTTTCCCAAGTGCCCACCAGCCTCACTTCTGAAGGCATGGGCAGGTTGATATGGGAGAAGGCGTTCCTTTACGTATTTGGGGCCCAAGTCATTTAGGGCCTTATAAGTCAAAGTTAACACCTTGAATTGGGCTCGGTAGCAAATTGCCAGTCGGTGCAACTCTTTTAAGACTGCTGTGATGTGCATCCGGCTAGCTGTCCCAGTCAGCACCCTAGTGAGTGCATTTTGCACTAGCTGCAGGTTCCAAACCACCTTCAAGGGCAGCCCCTTGTAGAGCGCATTACAATAGTCCAGTCTAGAGGAAAAGGCAGATGGAGTACTAGAACTAGGGGTCATTTTGTGAAGCTGACGGGCAGAAAAATTAGGACTGACAAGGGGAAGTTCTCCCAGTGGATCATTGGCCTATGGAATTTAGTTCCAGAGGCCCGGATGATGGCCACTAGCCTGGATAGATTTAAAAAAGGGTTAGACAGATTCATGGAGGAGAGATGTATCATTGACTACTAGAATGAATGCTGAGGTATCATTACCAGGTTGAAGAGATATGCAGGATGCTTCTAAAGGCCATTTGCAAAGATTCAAGAGCAGATGAAGTTTTTGCCTATTTCTTCTGAGATACTCAGAAGTGATTAGTGGGCCATTTTGTGAGACAGTGTGTTGAAGTGGATGGGTCATGGCCTGATCCAACAAGGCTTCTCTTGTGTTCTCACTTATGACCAAATAGCCTCCTATTCATCCCTCAGGGATTCCACTTCTATGAGATCAGGGAAGTGTAGTGAGAAGAAAGCTTTTAATGTAAAATGTGACTGAAAAACTCATTGCTCGGGGGGTGGAGGGAAAGATTACAAGTTCGTCCTTCATAAACAATAATGGAACAAGAGTAGAAATGAATAACAGAAGCATACATTTATTTAAAAATGAAGTCCAGATAATTCCCTAAATTTTAGACAAGATAGGCTGTCGATTTATCTCCACATCCAGTCACAAAGTCCCCACATCAGCTTATTTTACACTGCAGTACCCATAGTCTTTTCTCTAAATAAGAAGGAATGATCCTTTTGCTGAGGTACCTGTTTTTCTTATTTAGTGTAGAACAAAGGATATTATCAGTAGCACAGGACGATGCACAGCAACTGATATTTTCCCTCTCTCTGTTTCTTTCTACCGTGGTACAAATGACTCATGTTCAGACATCCATGTACTCATCCTCCAGCTGATCTTCAAGGGCAGTCACTAAAAAAGCCTTTGTTTCTCCTGCATCTCTTTTCTTTTCATATGGTACTTAGTGAACACAATCCTTGTCCTCTCACCCCTTCCTTGCTGCAGTGTTGTTCAGCAGAGGCAGAGCTTGACAGAAATTCTAGACTTGCTATTGAATGCATAGGCTCTCAAAATATTTTTTTCTTTCCTTTAAGAGGAACCATCACCTAGAGGTAAAAATGGAATGCCGGAGTTTGTTCCTGGCTTGTAGATTATGTTTGCAATATTTTTCTGGCCATGTACTTGGGTTTCTAGTGGAAGGGGAGTGGAGGAATGTTATGATTACAGATGCAGAAAGCAACAGAAGGGGCAACTATAATGCCAGAGTCCTCCACTTAGAAGCATCTTTGTAACTGATGAGAAATGTTCCCTGGGAATCTCTTTCATTGTAGAAGACAAATATGAAATTCTATCTTTGGGTCAGGTGACAGTTTTTTATATTTTCCTGTTTCCTTGGTGTAGCTACTACAGTTTTTCATTGGAAAAACCTTATTGTTTTCTTTCTTTCATTAATGCTTGCATGGTCTGCAATGACTACCATGGGGCTGTCTCAGTACATGACAGCTCCAACACATATGGAAAGACACATCCTCAAGCTGGGTTTTTTGGGCTTTTTTTAAAGAAGAACTAGTCAGTGGTCTGTTGCTACATGGGCTTACTGTCAGCCCATTGCCATGGATGAAACACTTGCAGTTGTACCTCACCCAGGGAACAGGGAGCTATTTCTGTGATCTACACTCAGGAGCATATGAAACCCCCAAATTTCCTTAATGGGGTTTTTCTCAGCCTACGAGGACAGTGCTCCCATTGAGGCCCTGGTTTCAGGAGATGTCTATATGTCTCAGATCACCAGGACTTTCACTTACTTGCAAGTGATGAAATGAACAAGTTGACATCTAGAGCACAAGTGGTATAAGTACCAGAGCGCATCTGACCCAGATATAGCTAAAATCACATTATCATACCTTTCATTTGCTGGTAGTGACAGTGGCAGCAAAGAAAACTTACTTTACTACCACCATTTTGTCCTCTAGTTTTTGTCCAGGTGAACCTTTCCGGGCATGTTAGTTTTCTCTTCTTAAAGGGGGATAGGTCATCTTCGCTATCTGGGAATTGCTGTGACAAATTTGCTAAGCAGTTTGAGGGCAAAATATCTCAAATTTATTTCCTGTTCTTCCTTTTCTAAATTTCTTCTGTGTTAGGTGTTTAAATTGTATACTCTGGAAATTCTGAACCAAACCCTAAATCACATGACAGATTCCTTCCTTCCTTCCTTCCTTCCTTCCTTCCTTCCTTCCTTCCTTCCTTCCTTCCTTCCTTCCTTCCTTCCTTCCTTCCTGTGGGCAAATAGGCAAGGGAGACGGTAATGTAAGAATCTTTTAAAATGAAGATTTCTTCATATAATCAAATATTTTTAGTCAAAAATGCATCATCTCGACATTGATCCTTCCATCTATAACTCTCATTTAAATGAAGCATGATGATTGCTTACAGGCTAATTCATTCTATTAAAAGTAAAATTATGTATAAGATGCATTTTCTCACAAACTGTTGCTCAGAATACCTCATAGCAAAAACTAAGCACAAGGCTGTTTGAAATAAAATGTCCCAGAAGAAATCTTCAGTAGAACTGAGACTCATTGTAAATGTTTATAAAGGAAATGTGCTTCTGAGCATGTGCAAAATCATTTCTGCATTAATCTAGGATAGCAATCTAGCATTTGCATAAGGTGTTTTCCCTAGGCCATTCCCAAGTCCTGAGGTTATTTCTTTCTAAAAATTTACTGCTATTGCTTTGGTTCAAGTCTCCTTCTTGTGTTTTGTCTCTTTCTGAAGGTCTATCGCTAAGTACCCCAGAAGCTTGTGATCACATTTCCTCTGCTCAGCCTAGTCGCAGCCTCTTGCCATGTGCTGCTCAGCAGCAACAGCAACCACAGCATCAGCCACTTGCACCCACACCCCAGCAACAGCCAGCAGTGAGTAATCACATCATATCACAGGTGAGTCACTGTTCATTGTTTCTGACTACAAAACAGAAGCAGGCACTTGTTTGAAGTAGTAGTGAGAGAAAATTTATGACTATATGCATAAGCCTGTTGTCCTACCCTCACCTCCCACAGTGCACACACTAAGCCTGGCTCTTTAACTATCTGCATCTTCAAGTTTTCTTCATTTGGAGAAGCTTATCAAGCCAGATTCTGGGGTGCAATGCTGCAGGGATCAAGACTGTGTATACTTTGAAATCTGTACCGAGAAAAATGAAAGTCTGCAATATAGCTGGATAATTTTGTCAGGCATAGAGCAGGTATAGGAATGTATAAGAACCAAGATATAATAGAATATAAGAGATGCCCTGCTGGATCAATGCACAGCCACTTTAGTCCAGCATCTTGTTCTACACAGTAACCCACCAGTTGCTTCTGGACATTCTCAAGCAGAAGACAAAGGTGAAATCCTGACTTGGTCTTTACTCCTTGCAAATGGCCTTTTGAGGCATCCTACCTGCCCATCTAACCCAGAGGTGGTGTCTAAGCATTCATTCTAGTATCCACTGATACACCTGTACTTTATGAATATGTGTAACCCTTTCTTAAAGTTGAAATATAATTCCCCTTGTCAATCCTAACTTTCTTGCTCATTGGCTTCACATACTGACCCCTAGTTCTAGTGCTGCCTTTTCTACGCGATGCATGATTTTACAGACTTAATCAGATCCCCTCTTAAACACCATCTTTAAAAGCTGAACAAAACCTCTGCAATCTGTTCTCATGTGGGAGGTGTTCCAGCCCCCTGATAATTCCACTGTATCCTTTCTAGGATGTAGTAACCAGAATTGTACTCATTTTCCCAAATGTGGGTTCATTCTAGATTTATAAAGGGGCACATTGATGCTTACTGACATTTTCTATTCCTTTCAATTCCCGAGTTTGCTTTTTCACTGCTGCTGTGGAGTGGGTGAACCACCTTCGTTTTGCTATCAGCTATAGAACCTCAAGATCTCTTTCCTAGTCCATTATAGAAAACTAAGATATCAGTTAATAGGCATAAGTTTTTTTTCTCCATTGTGCATCACCTTGCACCTACTAACATGTGCTACTTGGTTGTCCATTCACCCTATATGAAAAGATTTCTTTCAAGATTTTCACAATGTCTTTTTAGCTTTCACTACTTCGGGTAATTTAATGTCTTCAGCAAACTGCTATCTCAGTGCTTACCTCTATTTTAGATCATTTGTGAATAAAAAACGCAGATCCCAATCCCAAGCCTTGAGATATCTCACTTTGTACTCCTCTCTCCTCTGAAAATTGGCATTTATTACTTCTCTCTGTTTCCTGGACTTTCAGAAGGCTTTTGATAATGTCAGCTGGATTGTTTTTATCCGTGCTTATTAGCTCTCTTAAATAGTTCTAACAAGTTAGTAAGACATGATTTACCTTTGTAGAACCCAAACTGATTTTTCTTCAGCAATGCTTGCTCCTCTGTTTGTGTACTAATTTTATCCTTAATGATGGTTTCCATCACTTTACCTGGAACGGATGTTAAACTGACTAGTCAGTTTCCTGGATTAGCCCTGAGTCCTTTTTTGACATTTGCTATCCTGCAGGCTGCAGGCTCAGAACCTTATGAAAGATTATATATTTTAGCTAGAAGAGCAGCAATTTCACATTTGAGTTCTTAAGTACTCTTGGCTGAATGCCATCTGGTCTTGGATATGCTAACATATCCTCTAATTTCCAGTTATGCATACAGCCAGAACAAACAAGGCTTTTGGCTCATAGTTTTTGTGGGTATTTCAAGCCCACCCTCTCTGCTCAGTCATTTCCTTGCTTTGGAATGATCTTCACAATAAGTGATCAGACAGGGGTATTGATGCAAAAGGAAGACTTAGAAATCAGCTACCAGGAAGTCCCAGACAAAGGACTTATAAGCCAGAGGACCGGTCCCCAGGTAATGAGCAGAACCTTACTTGTTCAAGTGATGTTCACTTAGAAGTATTGTAAGAAGCTCTTGAAATCCTCTGCCTCTGATTGCTAGATGGGTCTTTTTTGTGGATTTTGTTAATGCTTTTATAGGTTTTTATTTTGCATTCTGATTTAGAAGGTACTGAATATATTGTGCTACAACTTTGCATTCATCGAGACTGTAAACCTGCAGCCTTTCTACCCACATTCTTTGGATGGAGGAGAGTTAATATCTTCAGACTGCTTGAAGAAACACAAACCAGACTAAACTGATAGAAGAAATTAATTCAGAAATTCCTCGTGCTTTCAGTTTTGCTTGTGTGCAGTGCCTGCAAAATTGTTTGTGTCTAGTGTTTGCAAAATTATAGAAGATAGGCCAGGCAAGTGCTGTCCTTAGGTCTTGCCTTGGACAAACTTTATGTTTTGTTTCACTGTGTGATTATCTTTTTCTAAGGAAAAGTGCATTTTTATTTTTTAATATAACCTTATGTATGCCCTAGTAGTACTCAGAGGTAATAAGCTTCATTTTTATAAGAAAGGTACAAACCATGGACCTGCAAGGGAATCCTCCAAAATTCAGGAGAGGATCAGAGCTCATGAAGCAAAAAGACTGCCTGGAAAATTTCTCTTCAGCTCTTTGGACTGAGAGAAGTTTCCTCCTTATTCTCTGGCATCTTCATAGGTTTAATCATGTCTTCCCTGTAATCAGAGATGAAAAGAAGGTTGATGTCCTTTTTATACACCACAGCAGACATTTATTATTTGAATCCATAACTTTGTCCCAGATATTCACAGGTGCTCACAGCTCCAGAATGGCTGAGAATTCTTGTTCTGACTTGTAAGGATGTTGCTTTGTGTTTATCTCATACTAATTTTCATCAGAAAGAGAATTGTGATTCCTAATTCTGCTTAGCCTAAAACAGATAGATAGTAATACTGTTGTGAAATTATTGAGCTAAACAAGTTTGGGTCCAGTTAAGCATGCATGTTTGAAGGATATTTTTGCTATGAAATACTGGAACAATAATTGTGGTTTTTAAACAGCTCTTTAACTCACACTAATCAGATTCTTGGTTTTTTTAAATTGTTTTTTCTTGCTTATTAAATATTCTGGAATCAGGTTATAGTAGTAGCCCTGACAGTGTTTGTCAGGTGTTTCTAGGTGTTTGTCTATTACTTTCCTTTCTACTACCTGGTGTATGTTTTAGTGTTTTAACTGGTGTAGTGTAACTGTATAGGTTGGTATAAAAATGAAATGAATAAATAAATAAATAAAATCAGCTCCACAAAATTTTAAACATTTGTTATAAAAATGAAATGAATGAATGAATGAATAAATAAAATCAGTTCCACAAAAACACTGTGCAGCAGTGCTGTGAAGAGCCATGTAAAAAGGGGTGGGCATTTCTGGCAATGGCGGCATCAGTTAAACTGAGTTTTTACATCAGGGAGACTGCTATCACTTCACCACGTATATTTCTTGGACTTCTAACTTAATAATAAAGTATGTTGTAGCTCTTACCATTGAAGGATGATGGGTATGAACTTGATTGTTCATATAAACCACCTTAGAGGTTGATCAGTTCTCTCTCATTCCCTCAGCAAGCACCTTTGTACAATCCAATTAAGAGTTAAGATGAGGGTTTATAGAATGATCACAGGGCAGCAACAATTAATTGGGCTGTAGCAAAGAGAGACAAAATCCCATCCAGGTGTAACATTTCAGACATAATTTAAATGTTAATCCAATTTATGGGTTGTTAAGATCTATGACCATAAAAAAAGTTACGGTAATTGAGAGTAAATCTGCCAAATTTGTTTATTTACAATTGTCTCCCACCCTACAGAGACTCTAACATGCAGTTGATTATCTTTGAGCTAAGCTTGTTTCTTTTACAAAAACATTCCAAGAAATAATTAAAAACTTGATTAAATTTAAGATAGATGTCTGTTTTTCATTCCGGTTTTTGCCTACCCTGCTTTGCTTCATAGAGAAGCCCTGGAAACAGTATACCACTGAGGGGGTATTTTCAGTAGGGGCGTGCTCACAGAAGCCCTGGACTCCTACTGTATGTGCCCCACCCAACACCCCTGGGGTCTAGATAGTACTTGGAGCTTCTCATTAATGGTTCAGGGAACTGACCCCTCAGAGGTCCTCTCTATGCAGTGCTGTTGCTGCCATTATTTTCCTCCTTGTGTTTAGGGTCACATTCTATGCAAGTGCAGTGTCATCAGGCAAGCAAGGAGACTGAGAGAGTGCCCAACATGCTTGCATGACATGGCTTCACCCAAGGAAAGGAGAATAATGGCAGCAGCCACATTGTTTGGAGAGGATTTCCAAGAGGCTCTGGTTGATGTAGGGAGTCTGAGGCTGATGGGTGAGACATCTAACAGTCCTGGGCCTTTCTGAGCAGTACTTTTCATATAAAATGGAGTTTGACAAATCGTTAACTTGCAGGGAGCAGATTTACTCAGAGGTCTAGCTTGGGAAAAATATGAGTGAGACCTTTGCCTAGGAGTACAGCCCCCTTTAAAACAAGATGGTAAACAATGTGCAGCTTCCATTTAAAATAAGGTGGTAAACAATGTCGGTAGAAAATATATACCTACAGTTATGTGCAAAAACAAGGAGATAACTGTGTGATGAAACAGAATGTTAGTTCATATTTTGACTAAGAGATGGCTGTCCAGACCAAGCCAGTGTGTTGTATTTTGCCACGAAAAGAATCCTGTGGAGAGATTTCTTTAAAAAAAATCTAGGTCTGGCCTCTTTCTTCAGGTAATGAGAGAAATCCTTTTTTTTTCTTTCCACATTTTTTTTGTCATTAAATTCTTTATTAGCAGTTTTCCAGAAATAAAAAAGCATGCAAGGAAATATTAATACAATAATCTTATAACCATATTCTTTTGTCTTCCTTGTGATTTCATCCAGCATCTTCTTATCTCTTCTTTGCTCTTCTGCCCCTCTAGATCTCTGAATAGTTAGGCAGCTAACCTCTCAATCTGCAAACTTAGGTTGTTTAAACAGCATATAAAAAGTCAAGTTCTATAACTATGCATACACCAATCATACCAAATAAGAAAGCAGAAAAGGGATAGAGGAAAGACTGAAAAGATATTAGTTTTTCTTATAACGTCTTAAAGGACAACCCTTTAGTAATCTATAATTACCTATATTTGCTCAATTACATTTCTATTACTATTATTCCCCTTAATTTATTGAAATGTTTTTTCCTTTTTGCCTAAACATATAGCCAAAGCATTCATCTTATTTGTATAGACCTTCTTACTAACATATTACTTTAGATAACTATATCTAAAACCCACCATAGAGATTTTTCGTTAATAAATTCCCATTCATAAACCCCTCCTAATTAAATCCTAAAATCTATTCCCTCTATAATCCTACGCAAATCCTACAATACTTATTATAAGCAACAAACCAAAAACTATGCTTATTGAATTACAAATCTATTGTTATTATTCCCCTTTCTTACAATATTTTTCTTTTCGCCTATATGTATGATCAGAACACTTATATATTTAATCCTTCCTTACAACCAAGTTACTTATAGCTGTCTAAAACCCACAGTGTGGATTCTTCATTAATAAACCCCTCCCATTCAGATCCTAGAATCTATTCCCTTTTAAAATAGGATCTGTCCAAGTTACAAATTCCAAGCTTCTCTTCCCTTTTTTTTCCCTTGAAGTCTCTCATTCCATATGGCATTAAAATCAGTCTCGCTTCAGTATTCCAGGCCTTCTTTTTTCTTATTTTTTATTTTAAAATATCTCAGTCTAAGTGATAGCGCCTTCCCATTCTCTCTGCTGGGAAAAATCTTCCAGATAGAATCGTTCACCTTTATTCTGCCTCTGGTCTGTGGTCAAAAAGGAGCTTTTTACCATCTTGTGACGTTGGGAATTCTTGCGCTGCTTCTTCTTTGGCTTCAGGTACTGTTTCTCGGAATTCTGAGTTAAAATGGCTGCAGTGAAAAACCAGTCCTCTGCCAACTCACCCCCTTGAAAGCTCTCCCGCTGGCTCTTGTTTACCCTTGAAATCTTTGCAAGGTTTCTCTTCCTGGATTTCGAATGTGTTTGCTTCCCAGACTTCATAGAGCCATACTTCTTCCTGAGCTTATAGGTGTACTTCCCTTTGTTTCTGTTAGCTGGCCTAAATTTCAACAGTTTTGAATTAGAATCATCATTTTGGTTCTTGTTTTGTTAATAGTCCATTGGCTTTATGCCCAGTGCTCTCATACACTGGTCAAAAGTCTTCTCCAACCTTAGAAGAGCTTGAATTCTAGGTGATTTGTTCTCCATAATTTTTGCAGTTCGAGGGGAGGTTGACATAAACCGTGACTTCTTCTATACAAAGGCACCTTGTGAATTTGTTTAGAACTTGAGTTGTCACTCTATATTTTAAAGTCTATGTCACTTCTCCAAATTCTCTGGAAGCTCAGCTTTCTCTCCTTTTTTTTTTCCTTCTTTTTTCCTTCTCGTTTTATTTTTCTTCCTTTCTTCACCCCTGCTTTACAATATATATATATATATATATATATTTTAATTTACCCAGTTCTTGTCAAATATATTTCTTAAAAGAACAGCTCAGTTTGGCAGAAATTTTTCTCAACTCTCCTGTTCATTCTTCATCTTCCAGTTTTAAAATAAGTTCAAATATTGCTCACCTCTTTCCTAGGCGCTGCTGTTAACAATCGGTGACAGATTTATATATTCAAGATGTTGATTCAAACTCCCTTTGAATCCATTAAATTTTAGCAGTCACTGTTGAGGAGCAGCAGGAGCTTGAAGACTTCTCCAGCGTCGAGATTATGTTTTAGTTCTCCCGCTAGCGACTAAATTGTCGTAGAAATAGGAAAATCTCTTCGTTCTCTTGTTTACTCAAGAGAGATAATCGACTGTGGGGGTAGCCAGTTCTCCCCTACAAGAATAAATAGCTGGAGTGTCGCGGAGCCGAAGCTCAACATGTCTCACCCCTTCGCTCCTCAAAACCGGAAATCCTAAAAGGAGTCATGAAAGTGATTTGCATCCAGGAAGTTTGTATTGTCATATCTCTGAAATTCTGCTTGTGTGAACCGCCTGAGGAAGGCATAGCTGAGCAACCTAGAACTTCAGGGACAGATTTGGTAGTCTCCAAAAACAGGTTCCTCAAGCAGAACTAGATGGCACAAAATCTTTTGTGGCCGTCAGTTGGAGAGATGTATGTCCTCCTACATCGTGGTTATCTGTCACCACAGAGAGCAGCAACTGTGAAATAATTGCTCTTTTATTCTAACCAGATCTTGTAAATCTACTCTCTAGAAAGGCATAAGGAACAGTTTACTGTACTTCAGGAATCAACCTAAGGAATGTAAAATTTCTGGATATTTTGGTGTCAAAATAGGAAGAAGATTTTGATGTATAAAACCAAAATGCATACCTTTAGGAAATCTGGAAAACGTTGATATTCCAGCAGGACCTATAGTTAGTTTTCTCATTGGCTGCAATCCTGTGTATGCATTCTTGTGAGTAAACTCACTTGAGCGTTGTCGATCTTGCTTCCATATGGTTGCGTAGAATTATACTGTTAGTGTGTGAAATATTAAATATATCATTTAGTCTACCAAGTAGTGGTCTTTGGTATACTTGTGAAAATACAGAATTTGTCCCCTGGGAAGACAATAACATTTAAATTAGAAAATATGAATGTTAGAAAGAAAATTGTTTATCTGCATTTAGAAAGGGCATGTTAGTTTTAGCATTTTTTCCTAGAGAAATGGGAGGAGGTTGAAGGGAAAGGAACAGAATATATCTTCATAGGAATTATAACCCATTTGAATATTTTGTAACACAGTGCTGAAGAATTAAAGATTTATTACTGGCTTGATATATTTTTACGTGTTTTGAGCCAGTAAATCATACATTCTTGAAAATTGTCAGTGTCTCCAGTGCAGGGTTACCCTGTTATCTTTTTCTTTTAAAAAATAATAATTTTCTATACACACATTATAAACAACATAAATAAATATTTGACAGTGCGTATATAATTAGATACGCATGCACCCCTCCACCCTCAGTGCACTCAGTTGACAACATCATGTAGTTCTTCTCATTTTAGTTGGACCAGAGAAATAGTCTTGTTATTTCATCTCTCAGAAATTCTGGAGCTTGGGGTCTCATTCTCTTTTCCTTCTAACCAGAATACAAAACTAAGAACTTAATTTTGAATCCTGTATTTTGTTGAGTGGCACAGGAAATATAGTAGTCACATTCAGGATGCTGGGGGTTGTCAAACTTAACTATCTTTGCAAATTAGATCATTGCTCTCTGTACAGTTAGACAGCTCCAAAACAGTGGAGAATCTGTGAGCTATTGGACATCCCAGAACTTTTTGGAAACCCGTTATTCACACCTTTTTGATGGGAAAAAAACCTGCAGATCTTTAAGCTTAAGAAGGAAGAACAGTTGACTTCAATTGCTATGCATAATCTCTTAATATCTCAAGACTACACAGAAGCTCTATGGATTTTGAGATTTTTTTAAAAAAGGTTACAGTCAAGAGGCCAGCTCTCCAAATTTTATTATAAGTTATTTTTCAGGTTAAGGCAGAGCTTGAGAAAATGATCTGTAAATTAAGGTCTAACAACACTGAATGGTCAGGCATAACAACCCAAAACTTATAAATGGTGCATTGCTGTCCAGGTATAGCTCACCATCATTTAAAACAGGTTAAATAAAAATAACTCAGTAGCTAGTATTTTCAGCCACCTTTTTTTCCATGTACAGTGACTAACATGTTTCTGCCTTTTCTTCTCCTTCCTCCCCATTCCATCCTTATGCCTCTTTCTCCTTCCTCTCCCCTCCTTTCTTTCCTGCTTTACTCTCAGCCGGTCCCAGCTCTACAGCCCTCTCCGCAGCCTGTCCAGTATTCTCCAAGTTCCTGCCCCCAAGTCCTCCTGCCAGTCTCTCCACCCCAGCAGTACAACATGGTACTAAGAACCCAATTTCTTGGCAAATATTTTTCTTTGCAATGCTTTGTGTGTTTCTGTGCATCATGTGAACCAAGCGACGCCACATTTCTTGGTTACTTTTAGTGGTTATCTTTGGCGTATTACAAAAAAACAAGAAAAAAGGAGATGTTTGGGGTTTGATCATAGCAGTTAAATTACTGCCAACCACTGTTGTGCCAGGGCCTTCATTTCAAGAGCATTCCTGTGTTCGCACAGATTCTGTGTTGCCACTTTTGTGCACATTTGTTGTTGCTCGGTCCTAGAAATCTTTTCATCAAGGAAGTGGATGTGGCTCTTCCGTAGCCCTCAAAGACTAATTTTAATGTTTATTGAGATAAAAAGGTTAACTCCTCAGCTATCATGGCTGCTGCAACTGGAGTGCTAAATGCCATGTAGTTCCAGGGAAGTGTCATGATGCGCCTACTAGGTAAAGCCCAGACAAATTGCTAATTTATAGATGGCAGAAGTAAGTAAATAAGCACTGGACATCTGATGTAATATTAGAGTGGATTATAGCGAGTGATGTGGTCTCTGTATCTCTCTTATCTAAATAAGTCCATTCTAGCATGAGCTCTTACTGTTTTGTGGGTTTAACATATGAGAAAAGGGCCACATCTAGAGGCACTTTAATCAGGCTCTCCATTGGGAATAACAGAAAATGGCCGCACTTAAGGTGCCTTTGCTGCACAATGGACACACAGCCAAGGAGATGGCTTTGCAGAGAGAGTGCTGTTTTCTGTTTTTTTTTTTTTAAGCAAATAGGAAATGAATGTACTGTGCTTAATGAGCAACAAACAGACATGGTACAAGAAAGTACATGCGTACAGTAAGTGGTAACTTTCTTTTATTTCTACCACTTTTATTTGTTTGTATACATCCTTATAAGCCTTCATCTTAATTATAGCTCCAGAATTGGATGCGGATATTTTAGAAATATTTTCAGCTTGTAGATACAGTTTTTCCTCCATGCAACATGTGTGTCATAGTGTGAACTAAGGAAAACTTTTCAGTGTGTTATTGAGACACTTGAAGGGAAGCTAAAATTGTAGCCTGAAGTAAGTGTTTTTTACCTCACTCCACTAGTGATTTGAGATTGGTTAGCTTTACATTGCTATTGAAAGCTGAACAGATCTCTCTTATTTATCATATGAATCAGGATTTATCTATTTTATTTAGAATAAGTCTTCCCTTCCCCAACCAAGGTTCCACAAACCTTGGTGCCACCTTGTATTCTAGTTGTTGTTTTTCTGACTGGATTTCAGATTGTTGGGTTAGAATGAGCATTTGCTGAACTGTTCATTAGATAGCAACCAAATCTCAGTTCAACAATAGCTGTGCATTTAACAGACAGCTGCATCCAGTCTCCGGTTTCTAAATGTGCATGGTTATGGTAGCTGTATATTCTGAAATCATTTCCCTTTTAAATATGTAAGTGCATACATATTTCTTAAAAATGAATTTAAGAATGTGCTAAGGTGGCAGGAACATGCTTTGAAATGTTATCTGGTTAGTTGTGTCCATATCTAACGTCTTAACTGCTTAGTGAGAGATGCCTTGAAAGAGAAAATCATTGCGCAGATAGGGTTTTTGGAGGGATGTGAATGGAATATTTTGTATTTGCTTCATATCAAATCAAATGCAAGAAAATTTGTATTTGTTCAGATAGACTCCCTTCAAATGTGATACGATTTGTATTGATACGAATGTTCAATCCCATATGAGTGCATACAAATGGCATACAAAGCTTCATACGAATGTATCAAAACATTCTGTTCCCCCATTCAGAACAGGTTGCCTGGCCTTGCTTATGCTTCATCTTTTTCAGATAGATATAGTCTCATTTTCAGGGGATACAAGCAATTTCCATCTAAGAGACAAAAGTAATAAAAGAACAGTGGAAACTCTTTAGGGTAGCAGTTGAAGTGGCCAGAAGACAGAGATTGCCACTCTAAGTAGCACGAACTTGGGCTTTCCTTTCTGTACTTCATGTTTTCTGTTGTGGCTAAAGTGTTGGATACTTCTCTGATAGTCTCCCATTTTGAGTCCACACTCCTGTATAAAGCCAGCTGGGTGACCTTGGGCTAGTCACAGCTCTCTTTCTGGGCTCTCACAGGGTATCTGTTGTGGGAAGAATAGAAGGTTTGTCAGCCACTTTAAAGGGTGAGAAAAGTGGGTATTAAAGCCAAATCTTTTTCTCTTTCTGTACTGCACTGATTATTTGACTGATGTGGAAGATAATGATATCCAGGGCATGTTTCCTTGGAGCACCAAGTTTGTTTTTACTTCATCAGTCCATTGTAGATTTATTCATTATTTAAAATACATTTTAATGTGTTCATTTGCATAGAAACATTCTGTGCATCTCTGATAAAGGTATTCTGTTGTGGGAATAAAACTTTAACACAAGAAAGCTATTGGGGGTAGGCAGATGTGTCCCGTGAGTCAGAATTTGTGGTCTTATTCTCCTGAATGACACTACAGTCCTAATTTGGTGGTGGCAGCATTCTCCTGGTACATAAAGACCTTTACCATTCAAATTCTGGTTTGGTGAGATGCTGTCAAAAATAAATAATACTTATATGCACTTATATGCACTACATTTGTTATTTGCTCAAATTTATCCAAATTCAACATTCATACATGAATTGACTGTTAAGCCATTTGTACATTAACATTCTTATGAATACAAATGTTTCAGACATTCATAAGAATAGTTGGACATTACTAAAACTGGGGAGGTGGGAAAGTGCCTGTGCCACACATCTGCAACGGATCCAGATTGCATTCGACATGGATTGAGATTTGATTAAAAGTGGATTCAGGTCAGATTCAGCGGATTTGTTACGGGATACGTATCGGATATGTATTTGTATCATATTGGATACATATTCGTTTGTATTGGATATTTGTGCTAATTCGGTGATAGCCAACCTATGACACGCGTGTCACAGGTGACACACCAAGCCTTTTTGGGTGACACACATGGTCACCCTGGCACCTGGGCGTGTAGTGCTTGCTTGTTCTTGAAGTTTATGAAATACCAACTTTCAATTGAATATTAGCAAACGAAATTCAGCAACAAAAGTCACTAATGTAAATAATTATTTGTTTTTGCTTTTAATAAAATATTACTAGAGCTACAAAATTCACAAAATTATGAATATTTCTAGAAGTGACACAGCACCTGAGTTAAGCTAGGTTTTCTTGCGAATTTTGACACACCGAGCTCAAAAGGTTCGCCATCACTGTGCTAATTTGTACTTATATATTGGTATTGAATAGAATCCTACCACATTCAGAGGAGATCTATTGGAATGAATATGGATCTTCTAACATTCAATTCATTATGGATCAAATGTTTAAAAACTCATTTGTGCACATCCCTATTGGCAACCTCTCTTTGTTATGTAAGCATATATGACAAACTACGATGTGAAGTTTTTTAGGCAGCTTACAATAGATAGACTTTAAATATAAAATCAAAGGCCAAATTTACAGGCAGAAATTTCAGTGGTTTTGCTGCTGGTGCCCATGATGCAAAGCATGATACCAGCAAAATAGATATGTGCCAAATTGGTTCTGTATGAACCAGTTTTGTACAGAACTGAGAGATTTGTGGAGTTGTTTTTGACTCAGGATTTGGTTTTTGATCTAAAAACAAAATAAATGGGAGGATTTGATGCATAGCTGGTTGGTTTGATAACTCGCTGCCTTTCCCCAACCTGTGTCCTTTCCCTGATTGAACTCCTACCTTTCCTAGGCATACCCAAACAACCCCCAGGCTATCACCAGCCACTCTTATTATTTTGTCTGTGGGGTCTTATCTGGTCCTCATCTGTCTCTGCTTCTCCACT
Source organism: Aspidoscelis marmoratus (assembly GCA_014337955.1). NCBI lineage: Eukaryota > Metazoa > Chordata > Lepidosauria > Squamata > Teiidae > Aspidoscelis > Aspidoscelis marmoratus. Next base: position 3,627,944 of record MTQE01002208.1, read on the forward strand.
GTCCCTAGCTGCTCAGCCTAGAAAAGCCTGCAGTGGCTGTCTTCTTTTGGCCTACCAGGCCTTCTGGAGTGGAGGAATGGATGTGTGGTGATATGTGAATGCACACTTCCATTGCTGATGAATGGACTGAAGTTATTTGTTTTCCTTAGTTGTTCAATTAGAGATCCTTATCTCCTTCCCCTCATATTTCTTCAGGTTTTTTTTTTCAAAGGTGCCTTATTTTGGTCTTGAAATCAGATGAATTACATAAAATGCTTCCTGGATTGGATCAGTGGTCTGCCAATTCTAGTAGCCTGCTCTTACAGTGACAAACAAGTTGCCTACAAATGGAATATGGACAGAAAGAATACATACAGTACACGGTCTCCCAGCAGTTAGTCTTTAGAGCAGACCTGCGCAACAGGTAGCCCACCAAAGGACTTCCAGTGGCTGTCTGCCAGAGCCAGATCTTCTTTCATTCCTTGGTGCATGGTAGGCAGCTGCAGGAGACACTCAGTTACTGGGCTCTCATGTAGTATCTGGAGCCAGGGCCGGGAAGAGAGTAATTTCAGTTTCAGGACCTGCTCTCTGGAGTCTTAAAAAAAAAAAACCAAAAACTAAAAACACACTTTTTCATCTCTTGCTTTTGATATTGTTTAGAATGGATGACTTCTGTTTATTTTTATTTTTAATGCTTGGGTTTTTATATTACCTGTAAAGCAGATAGTTTCCAGAAGTCCTTGGCATATAAATCAAATAAATAATCAGCTTCCACAAAGATTGGACATGCTAAGATTGCTGACCCATGGAAGCAGAATCAATAGCAGTAGCTATGAACTCTTCCGGACAGGAAAAAAGAAAAGGAAGCTGGCCGGGCTCTTGAAATGTGAAACCCTGCCATTGCCACCAATGGATCTGTGACAGTCACCTGTCACCTTCTGTGTGCCCATGTCAGCTGATCTTCCCCTAGTGCAGCCACCTGCTGCTTCCACAGGTAAAGCAAAGCCCATTTTCCTTTCTGGTGTGGGTCATCAGCTTCTGGCCAAAGACAGCAGAGGAACAACAACTGGCACTGAGAAAGCCAACTTGGAGTGGGAGCTTCCTGTGTCCAGGTTCTCAAGGAAACTTATTGGATTAACTCATCACCTTTTATGAGATGAGGGACAGGTATCACCATGGTCATAAGTCTAACTAGTCACCCCTCTCACTGCTACCTCTCATGCTGTAAGAAACGTGCTCATTTCTCTTCTAGGAACAGCCAAGGATCTTACAAGTATAGAGACTCCACCCTTTACAAGTATAGAGACTCCACCCTTCCTTCTACAGGACTGCTATAAGCTTCCAGAAACAGCAAGTGCCTTTTTACCTGTCCTAGACAGAGCCCTGGAGGAGGATCAGGCCTCAGTCAGGGGCATCTGCCATGGACTGGGGGCAAAAAATAGATCTGTGTGGGTTCCAGGCCAAAGGCTGATAAATTAAAAAAAAAATCCAAGAGCAGGGCTGGGAAAGAGTAGCATAGTGTTTTACTATTCCTTCCTCCCCAAAGGTTGTTTTAACTGAGATAAATAAGTGTGGTAGTGGAGAGATACCCTCTTCCCTGCAAAATAACCCTTCACTCTTGGCATTGTGTAAAGACATCTGACATGTAGATGTAGCCTTCAGTGGATAATCCAAGGAAGGTGAGGGTTGCCTGGACATCTTAGCTACCCTGAGGGTGAAAGTCCCACCGGCACTAGTTGGGAGAAATGGTGCATGCAGTTGTTTCCCACAAGCTTTTCATGAACTCTCTCTTATGGGGAGGATCCATAGTTTGGCTTTTTTTTCCTTCTTTAATATATAACCTCTGGTTTCTGTTTTGATTATTTTAGGGTCTGAGAAATAAAGGTTGCTTTTTATATGCAGAGTATTCATAAAATCATTTCACTGTATTTTGCTCTGTATTTGAAATGAATAAGGAATCAAGGAATCAAAATGGTATGAAGGCTTTTTGAGAAATCTCTTTTCTTCCTTTCTTTAGTTTCTGCTAAATTCTCCAAAAGCTAACTCAGTGTCTGCCCTAAATCCATAACTGCTGTCTAGGAACATTTTCCCTAGCTATCATGACTGATTCCTTGATGCTGTCTTTTGTTTGGATGGGGCACATCTTGTTGACTATATCTGTTTGCTGATAGAATCAGTCCAGGTGCACAGTTCCACTCAATGCATCATCCTCTTGTCTTCTGGCTACAGACTGATGAGCTGACCAACCGTTTTGGGCAGATAAGCCTCAGCCGCCAGGGTTCCACAGAAACGCCAGATCCATCCTCAGCCATATTCCAACCATCTATCATGTCCCAACATCCTCAGCAGACAGGATTCATCATGGCCTCTCCTGGGCAGCCAATCACTGCCTCCAACTTCTCTGCCTCGGGACATACGGCACCAGCCCAGCAAGTCTTACAGCCCCAAAGCTACATTCAGCCTCCCCAGCAAGTAAGTTGAAGCGTATGTCTGAATATGTAAATTGTAGGACTTTAGTGGATATGGATGGTTGCCGATAAACATTAAAAGGTGTGCAGAAATCCATCCTTAGTGTGAGCCATACAGTTCTTTAGGATCATGAAAATTGTTAATTAAAGGTTATTCCTGCTTCCCCATTCCTTCTAGACCAATTACAAGTGTTACCTAAGTGTGAAGAACAGGATGGTATCCTCTGAATTTCCAGATATTGCTTTCTTTCAGGCTGATCCTATGTTTCACTTCCAATGCTTATATATTCGGTAAAGCAAAACCTAAAATGTGTATGGACTGAATATGAAGAAGCAGATCTTTGCAAATACTTACATGCCCTCCTTTTTTGAAGGATCCTTGTGTCTTTGCTCTCTAGATCTTGTCTCCTAGAAGCTAGCTTTTCATGAAATGGGTCTATTGATGTGTCTTTCATTCCAATTCAAATCTGCTTATGAAGCAGCTGTTGTTTTCCTAAGTGTCAGCGTGGAAGTACAGGGTTCTTCTCTGATCTCTATGCTTCTTCTTTTTCTTCTTCTTCTTACTTATTTACTGACTAATCCTTTTATCACCCTGACAGATTCAGGTTTCTTACTACCCTCCCGGGCAATACCCAAACACTAGCCAGCAATACCGACCTCTCTCTCACCCGGTGGCCTACAGCCCACAGCGCAGCCAACAGCTGCCTCAGCAGACACAGCAGCCTGGTAAGTGGCCAGCAGGTGCAGCTTCTGGGCAGAAAGGAAAGGAAAGTTATAGCAGCTTACTTCTGTTTCTCAGTGCCAGTAGTGGCTGGCATCTGGCTGGTGCACTGGAAAGGATAAGCAGTAGTTTGCCATTCGGCTTTGATGTTTGGTATGCAAGCCACTTGCCTTTGATGCTCATGTTGCACTAATCAGAGAGCAATTTGTTGTGCAAAACAAACATAAGGTGAACGGCAAACTCGCTCAGGTTTTCTGCTGTGCCCCAATCTGATCTGAGCAGCTGAATTTTAAAAATAATGAAGAAATGCTACCAGGATGTCAATCACATAATGAACTCAGATGCTGAGTTACTGATAAATAACTTCTATAACTCCCAAAAAGTATAACCAGTTATGTTGCCATGTAACAGCTTTATTCTTAGATAACTTGCTGAATCAGTTCAGGCACAAAGACCATCAGTTAATCTCAGGCAGTCCTGACAGTCCCCTGCAATTTGTCCTTCCAAATTTCCTGCCATGACAGTCCCTAGATGCTTAGAATGGCCTTTTAACTAGTGTTCATTCCTTTGTTGTTTTTCTTAGTCATAAAATGGTTATGAACACTGCATGGAGCTACCTCAGATTTCCCTGATCTATCTCCAAATGTTTTCCAACCTTACTGAACTTCAACTCGTTGGTGCAAAAGTTAAAGACTGAGAATAGTGCCATTGATTAGAAGACAATGTGAATGATGTCGAATGAAAGGATTTAGAAATTTGTAGTGGTATTCTGGAATGTTTATAAAAAACCAAGGATTAATGATAGAGTTGAGCGTGCTGGTTGTCCAGAGAAGGCACTCTGGGTGTGCATGTGGCATTGGTGGTGACAAGAAAAATGTCTGGGTTATCCCACAGCTGTAGCAGTTCACAACATTTCACTGCAGTCCTCATTTGTAGATAATTAACATCTTCTCTTCTTGTACAGGTTTACAGCCAATCATGTCCAACCAGCAGCAGACCTACCAAGGCATGATGGGAGTGCAGCAATCCCAGGGCCAGAGTCTTCTCAGTAACCAGCGCAGCAATATGGGTGGCCAGATGCAAAGCATGATGGGTGTGCAACAGTCTCAAAATCAAAGTCTCCTCAATAATCAGCGAGGAAATATGAGCAGTCAGATGCAAGGCCTGATGGTCCAGTACACTTCACTGCCTTCATATCAAGTAAGTAAAATAATAATAGTACCAGCAACAGTAACAAGAAGAACTAGCCACTTTGACTCTTTAATTCTTGGAATTACAGGATCATAATTCTAATCATTGTACTTGGTAAACTATGCAACCATCACATAACAGTGATAGAAAGAGAGAAGAGTGACTGGAGGGTAAGGGACTGTAGCAGTAGCAATGTTACTATTACAGTGTTGTGTTTCTGGCAGGATAGCTGTGGCAAAGAGATGTACATGAACCTGCTGAGGACTTGGACTTGGCTTGTCTGATTTGCCTAATAGTGTAAAGATGGGAATGATTTCTCTTTTAAAGCTCCCATAAAGAGCAGTCATGACCATGAAAGCATTGGAAAGTGGCTGTCAAGTGCCACCACAACAGTAAAAATGCTATGGCCATAAAGTTCCTTTGTTCTGAGATCCACATCTCTGGGAATGTGTGACAGAAACATGTTGAAGGTGAGCCACAATAAAAGGCCAGATCACTTCAAGAATAAGTTGGGTAACCAATTTGGCACACCTAGATTGGAAGTTTTTTTCTTATTAATTTCTGTGATCCTTTTGATGACATTGTCACAAGTCATGGATGCCTGATTTATAACTGACTGCTAGGTATAAAAACAATAGCTCAATAACTGTAGTGTTTCACTCCTTTCTGATGTGCAATAAATGTTCTCGACAGTATTTACATCCTGCCCTTCACCAGATGGTCCCAAGGCAGATTACAATAAGAATAAAACATATCAGATATTAAAACGTAATAAAAAATGTAACCCACCCCGCGTCCGATCCACTCTATCACCCCCTAACATTACAGCATCTCTAGGAAGCTATTTAAACATCAAAAGCCTGGTTGAAAATATGGGTTTTAACCAGGTGCCAGAAACTATACAGTGTCAGCACGTCATGAACCTCAAGAAGGACAATGATGAAAGGATTTAGAACATTTTTTGCACATTCACAGATAGTGGTGCCTAGAGATGTGAATGAAGTAAACATACACGTGGATTGATGGTATCGGTGAACTGATATGAAGAGGAGAAGGAGAATAATTGTGGAGCTGGGGTTTTTTTGAGGGGGAGGTGTACTAGTAGTCTCATTATTTAGGACGCACAAGAGAGCATGAACAATTTTTAGAAAACTGATAAAACTTAATATATAGGTTTTCATCTGGAGATTCTCATATATAGGTTTTCTAGATGGGATGCAACAACAACAACAAAAAGCAGAACGTAAAAATGGTACAAGCCTCCGCTTATTGCATCCTGTCAAATCAAAATCTATTTAACTTTTTGGTGTTTTCATGAGAAATGAAACACTGAAATTATTATTATTATTATTATTATAGTTTATTTCTATAGCGCTGTACATGTACTCAGCGCTGTACAGGAAAAATCACATCAATATGAAATATAAAATATAGAAACCTGCCAGTGGTGTACAATCTAAAAGTAAAATAAAAGTAAAAAATTAAACTAATCTAATAAAAACAGAGAAAAATAAAACATCAAGACAATATCAGATCAAGTTAAAAGCAGTTCACAAAAATTCTGGAAACGTTTCCCTAAACAGGAAAGTCTTTAACTCAGCTTTAAATGACAACAAAGAAGTAATAGCCCGCATATGTTGAGGAAGAAGATTGCAGGCATGAGGGGAAGCAAGAGAAAAAGGATGAATCGGGAGGGGGCAGAGTAGATCCTGGGCTGAAACGACAAACTTTGATTACTAGAACAGAGAGTCCGAGTCGGAGTATAGGGAGAAAGATCAGATAGGTAAAGTGGGGCCAGCCTGTTCAGGGCTTTGAAAGTTAACAACAAAAGCTTGTACTGAAGACAAAAGGAAAAGGAAGCCAATGAAGAGAAAATAATAAAGGAGAAACATGATCAAAGCGGCGAGCGGCCATAATAATGTGTGCTGCTGAATGCTGGACAGAAATTAAAGTTTGAAGGTGAGTAAGTGGGAGCCCTACCAAAAGAAGATTACAGTAGTCTAGATGAGAAAGCACCAAAGCATGAGAGAGTAGCAATAGAGAGAAAAGGATGAATTTTGGCAATGTTATAAAGGGAAAATCGTCAAGATTTAGCAATAGCCTGGATGTGGGGATGAAAAGACAAAGAAGAATCAAGAGTGAATCCAAAACTATGGACTACCTGAACTGAATAATAATATCGCCAACCGATACAGAAAAAGAATGCTGAAGAGATGGCTTAGGTGGAAAAACAAGGAGCTCTGTCTTAGACATATTGCGTTTTAAGTGCCGATGGCACATCCACTGCAAGTTGGCAGCAAGGCAAGATGAAACTTGATGTTCTCTGCATTCCCTCGGAAACTGGGTAACTAAAGGGTTAACGCCTGCTGCTCCTAGCAGGCTGCCGAAGTTTGGCGCATGCCAACTCCAAAATCGAAAGCGTCTCCCCTCACTTCCCCAGTATTCGTTCTTCGCTCCTGCGGGCTGCCTCGTCACGGCAGTCCTGCGGCCGTTTGGCCGCGGTTTTGTTCATCTTACGTGGCCTTGAGCCACAGAAGAAGGGGCGCTCGGTGCCCCATGGAAAGAAGCCCTCGGGGACCCGGCTCCTGCCTCCCCGAGGTGAAGATTTCA
>MTQE01002208.1:3641111-3660353 GCA_014337955.1 Aspidoscelis marmoratus
CTCTGGAATGACAAGAATGAACATTCACGTAAGTAACCAATTGTTCATTCAAGTCCAGGGGACAGGTCAGGAGTAGAAAGGTACAATTGAGTGTCATCGGCGTACAAATGAGAAACCAAACGAACTAATGAGTGAGCCAAGGGACAACGCATAGAGACAAAACAAAAGAGGACCCGAAACAGAACCCTGGGGAACCCCACAGTAAGGGGAACAGAGGGCGAAGTCTGACCACCCGTGGTCACAGCAAAAGATCTACCTGACAAATAAGAAACAAACCCATCAAGAACAGTGTTCGAGAAGCCAAGGTCAGAGAGTATATTAACTAAGAAGCAGTGATCCACAGTGCCAAAGGCCACAGACGAATCAAGAAGAATAAGAATAGAGTAAAGGCCGCTAGCCTTGGCACATAGGAGATCTTAGTGAGGGCCGTCTTGGTAGAATGTCGCGGACGAAAGCCAGACTGAAGAGGATCGAAAATGGAATTGGTTTCAAGAAACTCAAGACAGCGAACATAAACAACCCTTTCCAACACCTTAGAAAGAAAAGGAAGAAGAGAGACTGGATGATAGCTAGACAAAGAGGAAGGATCAAGAAAAGATTTTTTAAGAATAGGGGAAACAAGGGCATGTTTAAAGACAGAAGGAAAAGAACCAGTAGAGAGAGAGAGGTTAAAAATAGAAAGATAAGGAAGAAGAGAGGGGGCTATAGAGATTAAGAGATGAGAAGGAATAGGGTCAAGAGAACAAGTTGAAGGCTTAGCAGAAATCAACAACTTGGAGAGTTCATCCAGTGTAACAGGAGAAAACACAGAAAGTTTGTTAGGTGAGGGAACCAAAAGGTTAGAGATAGAAGAAGATTCAACAAGGGGAATCTCAGAGCGAATAGTAGAAATCTTAGAAGTAAAGTAATTGGCAAAATCAGTGGAAAAAAAGAAAGAAGAAACAGGAGGAAAGGAAGGTTTAACCAAAGAGTTGAAACAGGAAAACAACTGCTGTGGGTGTCTTTCGTTGGTGCAAATCCATGATTTAAAATAATTCTGCTTGGCCAGTGACAAACCACACGAAAAGGAATTAAGAACGAATTTGTAATGAATAAAATCAGCCCACTCCAGAGACTTCCTCCAGAGACGTTCGGCCGCTTGAGAGCAGGACCGGAGAAACCTAACAGTGGGAGTTAGCCAGGGCTGAGGCCTATTCATGGAAGAAGACATGCACAAGGAAGCAGGGGCAAAGCTGTCAAGAGTTGAAGTAAGGGTATTGTTAAGTCAAGACATAGCCAAATCAAGAGAGTCCTCAGGAGAAAGGGAAGAAAGAGAGGAGTCTGAAGACTGGATATAATGGTCAAGGTTGAGGGACTTAAGGTCATGGAAGGAATGTTGAATAAGAGAACGAGGAGGAGGAGTAAATGTAAGGGTAAAAGAAATTAAGTGATGATCAGAGAGAGGAAAAACAGAAACCAGGTAGTCCGAAATAGCACAATTAGCAGTAAGAACTAAGTCAAGGCAATGCCCAAAAGAATGAGTTGGAGAAGTGGAGTAAGGTAGGAGACCAAAAGAAGCTAAAAGAGCAGTAAAGCGAGAGGATGAAGGGGAATTGGGATCATCGAGGTGAATATTAAAATCACCTAGAATCAAGGTGGATACTGAATCAGACAAGAAGTAAGTCAGCCAGGACTCAAAATCGGAAAGAAACTTAGAAGAGGGACCAGGAGGACGATAAATAACTGCCACCCGTAGGTGAACAGGGCGAAAAAGTCTAATTGAGTGAAATTCAAACAAAGAAAAGCAAAAGCTAGGAGGAACAGAAAGAACTTGGAAATGACAAGAATTAGACAATAAAAGACCTACCCTGCCACCACGACCCTCAAGACGGCTAGAGTGGGTGAAATTCATACAAAGGATTATAATATCCTCATAGAATCATAGAGTTGGAGCCTGAGGTCTTCAAGTCCACCCCCTGCTCAATGCAAGATTCTTTAGACAATCCTTGACAGTTAGCTATCCAGCCTCCACTTGAAGAAATCCATTGAAGTAATTTACTCCATTGACTGACAACCATTCCTAATTTCTAATGTCCTACCTTGAAATTTCATGTCATTGGTTCTGTTCCTGCCCTCTGACAAATAAGGTTAGGTTCAATTCCTGTATCGTATAATAGGTCTGAAGACATCTGTTTTCTCTTCTGTGGGCTCAATTTGCCTACATCTGTTAAGCTTTTCCATAGGACTCTGTTTCCACTCCTTTTGCCACTCCTTGGTAGCTCTTCTTGAAAATTGTTCCAGTTCATTGATGTCTTTTTAAAATTTGGGGTGACCAGAACTGGACACAGTACTTCAAATGATTTCTGACAGTAATTAACTTTATTGGTATTAGAAACTGCTCCCAGTCTGCAAAAGTGGTAAATACTCAACTGAAAATGTTAACAATCTATAGTAGGTCAAGAGTTCTTAAAATCCATTTTCTAGAAAGAGAAAAAACTGAATGGCATTGTACAGTTCATTTATTTGTTTGAACTGTGTAAAACACATCAAGAAAAGTTTATCTGTGCACATATAAAATGCAACATGGGGTCTGTTTTGAAAGTTCACAGCTATCCAATCAGTCCAAATTATCTGAACTTAACCATTGACATTACCTTAGCAAGAGAATATAGTTGCTCAAATATGTTATACACTTTATTATAGAAATACAATTGTAATATTGTTTTTCACATTTCAGTGACGTATTTGGAAGTTATTTTTGGTTATTGGCTGAAACAAGATTTGGGAGAAACAATTATACAATATAAAGTATTGGAATGGAAGATCAGCGGATAAACAGATACTGTTCAAGATATTGGATACTGCATTAAATGTGTAGTTCTCCCTAATAATTGATATCATCCAGTATATAAGCCATCAAAAATTTCCTGTTAAAATGGGAATGTCCTGGGGGACTTGACACCTTCTCCTATTAATATATCTCAGCCCTTTCTATATATAATCAGGTCAACACAGAAAACAATTTTAAAATAACAGAATTTTGAAGCAGTAGGAACAAGATTTAAATTACCAGTAAATATGTCTGGAGCTCAAAATACAACGCAAACTACTATTAAGAATAAAGAAACAACAGACTGTGAAAGATTTGATTCTAGGGTTCATTCACTAAAAGCCAAATTTCCTACCTTGCAAAACAAGGAGTCACAGTGTGACGTGACTGTTGTTGCATCTGCTCAGGCTCCCTTCTATCTATGTTGTCATCTTTCCTTTAAATAATGCATTCTATTCAGTCTCCCCATACCCTCCCTTTTTTTTCTTAAGCAGGTTCCAGTGGCTAATGAGTCTCAGAGCGTGGTCCAACAGCCCTTTCAACAGCCTGTGCTGGTCCCAGCAAATCAGTCTGTTCAAGGAGGACTACAAGCTGGAGGGATGCCAGTTTATTACAGTGTTATCCCATCAGCCCAGCAGAATGGCACTAGGTGAGACTGTCAGTTGAGGCCCAACACAGTGTTTGTTCTCACTTTATGGAGTGATGGTCACTAGAAGGAAGACCTTCACACCTGTTGGCACTCTTCTTATCCTCAGAATATTTATATGGCTTTATCTTTGTCCTTCCTTTACTTGAGTTGACTTTTCCTGTTTTGGGGTGGGTGGGAGGATCGTGTCTCATTTTGTTTTTAGAGAATAGCTTCATAGATTTGTTTGTTTCCATTGTGAAACTGTATATGTATTTGTGTGAGTGGGGATGTATCTCTGTTATTCTGTTCATAAATGGTATTCAGTGTTGGCAAAATTCAAGAAGACCTCATAAAGGCACAATATGTGTTGTAGCAAAAATAATCTAAAGTGTTGAAGTCTTTCAGTAGAAAAAAATAACCCTAGCCAAACATGAGTAGCTCTACTTTCTTGTGTATCTTTCATCTACCTCTTAAGTTAAAGCAGAGCTAAGAAATGTTAGTAAGAGTCATTGAGATGCAGTCTTATTTGTCACTGAACCTTCTTTCAAATGATACTAACATTTCAGAAGGCTCCTCTGATCTGGAAATGGGCACTTGCGGATGTTGTGTAGTTTGTGAACCACACAGAAGCCATTTGCTGATAGATGTGGAAACACCAGACAAAGAGGTTTGGTGCAAATGAAATGATTACAGCAACACTGAGAAAAAAGAGAGTCTCCCTTCTGGAGCGAGACTCATTGCTTAAGAGGCTCCTTTTTATTAAGAGTTTTTAGAACAGGAAAAACTTACTGACTTTGTCCAGGAATTACCTGTTGTTAATCACACATGCATACAGCTGTATTGAGCTGTGCCAAAACCCACCACTCACAGCAAATGTTTTCAGCTGCACTCTTTGCTCTTATCAGGAATTACAAGACTGGGCCAAAATGGTTATAGCATGGTGCAACAGACAGACAGGCTATGTATGCAGTTAAAAAAAAAATCAAAATGTTACTGGTACTTTTGCCATAGCTGAAAAAACGTTGTGTGATGTTTCCTGAAAGTAAATAAATCCAAACTGAAGTTTTGCCTAGTTGACCAGGTGGAAAGATGATTGGGTTATATGGCAGTTGCTATTGATTTTTATGCCTATTCTTTGTAAATGTCTCTGGTTACCCTGGATTGGGAGAAGCTCCAATTGGAAGCCTCCCTTTTATGTCACTAGTTCTGCAGCTTGGGGAGATCAAGGACTCCCAGACCTCCTCCACCAACCTTGCAGAAATGTTCTGTAGATCACTGCTGCCATAAAAGTCTGTTTTCTATAAGTGATCAACTCTACAATTTGTAGGTCTCTGGAATACAACATAAATCCGGCTTGTGGTCATCTGTGACTTGCAATTAGGCAGGTCAAATAGGGTAAGAGCCATTGGTTTTGCCAGCACAATCGCCTTCTACGTGACAAAGTGAAATAATTGCAATTTACTGCCTAAGTGAGCTGGCCCAGAAATATTTTGTGCAAAGAACCATCTGAGGTGATACTTTCTTGCTAGGAGAGAAGGGACGGAGGTGGGAAGATAATCATTTATTCTTTCAATCCTATGTGTTTGTGAAAGGAAAGAAGGCAACAAAGCAACCAAATAGAACATTAGGGGAAATGAGAGAACAGAAGCGTCAAAGCAACAATCCTATTATTTGAGCAGCCTGTTTTTAATTCAGCAAAAGGGTCTTAATATAAATAGGGAAGTCTGATAACAAGATTGACATAAATGCCAGCCCATGAGGTATGAGGAGGGGGGGGGAATGCTTTATGCATATCAGACTGGAAGTTGTGTTCCTGCCCCCTGCAGCATTGAATAAGCGTCTTGTTAATTGAAAGATGATCAGAGCAGGAATCTCAGTAATTAGCATTAAACAGATGAATGGTAGTGGAAATTACCCACAGCAATAAGGCTTGATGGGAGTGGCTGCCTCTCAGGAAAAGCACAGCTGCTCTGCTCTCTCTTGTCATACTGCTTCAGCAGCTGCCTCATGAGAGTTCTTTCTTTCCTTCTCAGCCCGTCTGTTGGATTTCTGCAGCCTCCTGGGACAGAGCAATACCAGATTCCCCAGTCCCCTTCACCCTGTAGCCCACCACAGATGCAGCAACAGTATTCAGGTAAGGCAGTTTACCTTGTGCCTTAGGGCTACCCAGGATGTGAAAACAGGCTGTGATTTTTCCCCGTATGCTCCTGCCTCCAAAGAATGCTTGAACCAAGAATGTTTGTGAGGTTGCTTGCTACCTATTATCAAATCCCAGTGATAAATGCCTAACAGTGAATATGTCTGCTCATCTGCCAAAGTCATGAGGTGAAGCTTGCAGTTTTGTGACTGGAGTTTGAAGTGCTCACTCCAAATGTTTGATGCTGTAATGATCTTAATGCATCTGTCTAATAAATTCTCCCATCCTTTTCATAGAATAGAGTTGGAAGACATTTAGCCTCATTATATCCCCCACTTTTTTTTTGTTCCCAAAGAAGTGACAAGTAGTGTACCATACTATTATAAAAATCATTTGCTTCACCATGCTTCCAATTCCTTTTGTTGCTGAGTCTTAGGGCCTTTCTACACTTGGCCTTGGATATATGTTGGAATAGTGGTCTGCCGTCCATATGCTGGTGCAGACTATGTCGGCTTGCCATAGTCCACATTAGCATGTGGGCAATAGATTCCTATGCCAAGATATATTCCCAAATAAGGCCAATTATGGAAGGAAAAACAGCATATTTTATGGAATTGAGGGAAAGAGGGGATAGCCTGTATTAAAGTCATCCATCTGGCATAACATATTTAAAAAGGTTAAAATTCACGTAGTTAGTCTCTACTACCTTTTGTGCTGCCAGCTTGGCTAAGTCCTTCCGCTTTTAAGGCCACACAGAACCCAAAATGAAGCTTCTCTGGCCCAGTACTTGCCTTTTTCTCCTTCAGCATAGTGGAGGAAAGGAGTCAGCAGCCACTCCTTACATCAGAGTCAACCTCAGTGGCACTGTGGCAAAGGACTGTGCTGTTTTTCATTCTATTGCACTGTTTAATTAGCGGTAGCACTAGATGGCCCAATACAAACAGTAGAAAGTGGCTGTGCGCCATTTACCACTTCTGGATCTCTTAGTTCCCCTTCAAGGTTCTAATCTGTAGTTGCTCGTGGCTTAAAACGCCCTTTTAAGAGAAAGAACATGTAGATATTCTTTTTTCTCTGTTTTTAGTTTGACTTATAATTGTAGTGGTAGAAGGGAGTGTAGTCAAGGATCCATCAGCATAGCAGGGGTGAAAAAGTGCAGTGAACAGATGGTTTTCCTCTTGCTCAGTCTCCTTTTTTATGAGAGAAAAAAAATCAACTTTCCCTACCAGACAATTTAATGTATTCAGCTTCTGGTAATGCCCCAGCAGCTGATTCTCAAAAACAGCCTCTTTTCACGGAAGTGGAGCTTGGTCTCTAATGTTGACTTATATTTCTAACGATACTTCAGATTTCCATTGCCACTGACGGTAGCTAGTCCTACTCATTTTGGTTTGAAGGAACACAGATATTTCTCTTAAGAGGATAAACTGAAACCAGTGGGCATTTTATATAATTTAGCAGCCAACTGTCACAAATCCAGTGTACGTTTTACCAGATCCAAAGATGGATCTCACACAATTTTTCAACAGAAATGCAGAGCTACCACTACATCTCAGTTCTAACAGAGTCTTCAGCTGAGAATGCCTTATCTCATTCTTGGGTTGGTCATATTCCCATTCATTTTCTCCTGTGAAGAAAGATCTAATTCTCTTAAGTGATGAAGGTAGGAGAAGTTCCCAAGATGTCCTGGTGGTCTTCTTCCTGCATGCTCTTCAAACTTGACGACTTTGCCTCCTTTCTCTCTAATGTCATGGATACTTTGAATTTGAATTTTAAACGGTGAGGATAGCACTGAAGCATCATAAGAAACAATTGCTCTGAAGTCAGCTCCTCCTATACAGTATACAGTGACTTCATCCCTCATATCCCTACAAAATATGGTCTTGAAAGAATGAGAGGCTTTGTACAGACTAGGATGGCTGTCGCCTATTGTAAGAGGGTTTTTGCTTCCAAGACTACAGAACTGGACATGTGGGTAATCAGTAGATGAACCAGTTACAGGATTGATATCAACATCAGTGGTCCCTAACGATACAACTGGTCCCCTGAACATAATCTAGACAGGAAACCGTATAGAGCATTATTGTATTTAAAAATTATAGCTGTATATGCAGATCTGAATGTGATCACTGAGCATCTTTTGACGTGTGAATAATTAAAAGCCAGGGAGAACTTGTTTATCAGAGGCAGCAAAGAGTTTGCAAAGTTTTGCAGCTAAATTTGTGACACCACCTCCTGGTGACACTGACAAACTGCAAATCAGGCTTCTTGATCTTATCAGGCTATTTGATGGGAATCCTGGCAAAAGCCAAAATGGGCTCTGACTCTAGTAATTTAAATCTTCCTCTTTCCCCATTTGTGAAGTGTTAGAGGACAAGTCAGTCTCTTTCACATAGCTGCTGAGGTGGATGCAAATAGCTTCCCCATTGTGAAAGTGGGCAGTGGCGTTCTGTTCTGGGAGGGAGCTGGCAGCTAATGCTCTCCTTTCTTCCAAGATATTTCACTTTGCTTTGAAGCCAGAAACAGGGCTGTTAAAGCCTGTGGTCAGTTCCATCCAGGGGAAAGTGGTGACAGTATTTTGCTAAGTGGAAGAAGAGTGAACTCAGACTTGTACTTAGATCTCTTTTGCCTTAGTTATGTGTTGTAACAACACTAGGTGTTTGGAGCATAAAGCTCTTCTTGATAGTTCACCCAGACTGCATGAGCAGCTCTCTGGGTCACAACAGCTTGCCATTCTCTCTAGTAAACAAGTGCAATACTAACAGAAAATGCCAAGAAACTAGCAAGCATGCATTGCTTGTAGCTGGAAAAATTGATGGACACCCACTACTAGTATCTCTTGCGCTGGAATCCAGCTGATGATTTCAGGTCCTATCATGAACATGAAATCTTTAGTCGTTTATACTGCTTTTTTCAGTGCTTACTTCCTGGCAGTTGTTCTGCAAGCACATGCCACACCACTGCTTTACAAAAGTCTTTAAATGGTCTCCACCCTACCTTCAGTGTGTGATGGAGACATAAGACTTTGCCGGCAAAACTGATGTAGAGGCGAGTCTTGCTGGGTGTAACAGAGTGGACTAAAAGCATAAATATCTACTTGCGTTTTGTATTGATGCAGAATGAATAGCATCAGGGTCTTTTAAAAAAACATATTGTCACACCTGGCTAAAAAGCACATGCCCTTTGCCCTCTGGTTTATTAATCAGGCATGATAAGCACTTTTTCAGACTACTTCAAAACATTGGAATGGGGTCAGCCTTATGTTTATGCTGTTTGGAGCAGTTCGTGTCAGATCATAAAGGTTTCATTCAGGCGTCTGTTAGTAGGAGCACACATGTACTTTTCAGGGCTGGTCAGGAGTCTCACTATGAAACTGCATGTAGAGTTTATAAAAGAAGACGAAGAAAACAGAAGACTCAAAGCGAGTGACAAACCACCTGTTCTTCTCCCCACAACAGACACTCTGTGAGGTGGGTGGGGCTGTGAGAGCTCAGAAGAGAGCTGTGACTAGCCCAAGGGTTTATGAATATGAAGCTGGAAGCAGCAGCAGAAGCAGATTAGAGAAACTTGTCTGGGTAGAAGAACCTCTATACTACTTATATCTTTTACTACGAAGAAATAAGCGTATCGACATTAACAGATCATTAAAAAGTAAAGGCAAATTATTTATTACATCTCACCAAAACTAGGGATATCCCTACTAAAATCAGTAGGCTTCAACCATATTCTCTTTCAATTGTTTACCTAATTGCCCAAAGCCTGGTTAGATAGGAATCTTTTATCCTGCCATTATAAGGGTAGATGTGAGACTGAAAAGACTAGTCAGAATGAACAGCATGGTATGTCCCACGTTCTATGTGATAAACCAGAAAAGGAAAGGCGAATGAATTTAGAGGTTTTAAAATGGAAATCAGGATGTCGGATAAGTTAAGCAAGAAGTGTCATGGCCACATAGTAATCTGGTTCTTAACATATGCCTTGAAACTTACTTCCCTACCCACTGTCCTCAATTTTAGTATTAGCCCAGTGTGAAGAGCTGATTGAACAAACTGGATGTGTTTCTGGATGTGGATACGACTGAATGACTAATCAGCAACAGATCACACAGTGCCTACCCTGTTTCTCAGCTGTTGCAATTCAGATTATGGCAGCTTCCTCATGACACACTGTGGCACACACCATGGAGACCAGTTCTGGCCAGCCGAACTAGCAACAAGGCCAGGCACCATGGAATGTGCTGGTGGCCATCTGCATGAAGCCTGTCCCATCCCAGCCTACCTTCAGAGGCAGGGTATGAATGTTCTCCATCCTTCAGTGGGGCTCCCTCTGCTGGGATCTGGAATGTGGCTAGGACACTCTGCTACTGCCTGTCCAATACTGTTGTCTCAATACTGTCTGTGGCAGTACTGGGGCCCAGCCTGGGAATGCAAGGAAGACCACTTAAAAGCATCTGGGAGGGGACCAGGCAGCAGATCTATGGAGCCAACACATTTCCTGAGAGATAGTGTGCTGGTGTCTGGATTGTGTGGTCTGGGTACATGCCTGGTGTCATCCAAACAAACTTCACAGATGCTTCTTGTGAATCTAAATATATAATGGTTCTTGTCCTCTGCAGTAAATAGGTTAATGAGCTTGGAGATTAATTTAGAGCAGTCATTTTTAGATATTCTGCCTTTATGAAACTCTCTTCCTCTCATCCAAGAGAGTCTTGGATGGGCTGTTACTGAATGCATGTTGCAGAGGATTCTGGGGCATATTTAATAGCTTATTGGTTCTCACCATTTTTCTGTGTGATTAGAGAATATTCCCACTGCTCCATGATAACTTCCCAATTCAAGACAGAATCGGCCATTCTGCGCCAGCTAGTTGTCTTTCAAGACAGCTGGTTATTTTTTTAATGACCATTTCAGAAGGGATCCTGGTAAAACTCAAAGGAATTTGAGGGCTGCACAGCGCACACTCACCTCCAGGATGACAGTGGAATTACATTTCTGACTTCTTCAGTTGTGTCTGTTTAGCATCTTGCTTACTAGACCACCTTTCTTGGATGTGATTGATATGGCATAGTTAATAGGAAATATAAATGGCAACTTTTCAGTGAGTGGGGAGCAATTAACCCCAGGGCAGTGATTTGCTTTGTGTCATCTAGAGATCTCTGCAGTAGATACCTTATGAATTGCATAATTCAAAATGAGTTCCTATCAAAGATCATATTTGCATGTTCCAAGCTCTTCGGTTGTGGCCTTTCGAACAGAGCTCTTTTGAAAAGAGTAAGCATCGATAATCAAAAGTAAATGCCTGCTACCAGAATTGAGCCAAAAGAGCACATTTAGAACTTATTATGCAATTATTTTATAATACTGCTTTCAGGTGGAAAGTTTCTGGATAACATACTATTTCCTCATTCTCAGAACGCAAAGCAGCAGATTCATAATCAGGAGCAGAGTTAGAAAATGATTGATTATTTTCTTCACCCTCTGTCTTTTGATTTGTGTAAAGTTTGGGTGAGAAGAGTTTTCTCCTTGAAGGGTTTCTGTCAGTTCTGGGGATCCAGGGCTGAGGAGTCACAGCAAGAAAAGATCAATGTGCATTGTGGAATGTGTCAATATTTTATTTTCTTCTTAGTTTGGTTTCCAATTTTACTTGGAGCCTTTTTCCACTAGAGGCTTAGAACTCTTCTAAGACCCCATTAGGAACCTGATTAGTTCCTTGGTACCAGTTGGGGAGGCCCTGTCCTCACCTGGACCCCATTGAAGGACCCATCTGCAAGATCCTGTCCCCATGAGGGCAGGGAAAATCCAGATTTAAGGAGTCCTTCAGGCCCTTAAATCTGGATTTCATGTGGACATGATTAAAGGTGTCTCCAATGGGGTCTTCAGGCATCTTTAAGATCCAGATCTCCAGGAGGACCCCATCTTGAAGAACCGGATCTTTGACTGTGCATGGAAAAGGGGGGTTGGTGTCTTCCAGTGTGTGAGGGCTGATTCAAGAGATGTGGGGTTTTTTGCTACAATCTCTGATTGCTGATATTACTACTACCTAGCCAACTGGCATATGTTCCTTAGGGATATGATTTTGTCCTCACTTTCCAGCACTAGAACTACATTTCCTGACCTGTGAGATCTGTTTTTCACTGCTTTTGAAAAGTAGAAGCATGCTTTATTTCCAATGCAGAATAAGCATTGCTTTCATTTAATGTTTCCTACCAGATTTTTATTCTTTGCACCTTTTCAATGTGCTTGCATATGCTGCACCCAAAACTGTTTGCCTTGTTCTAGTGCAGGGATAGCCAACCTGAGGTACATGTACCCCCCGGAGTGTGAACCAGGAAATTTAGGGGTATGCAAAACATTCAAAGAATGGTGGGAAAAGGCACTTAAAGTTATAACATATACAGATGAAAAAACAGCAGTTATTATGAAGGGTACAATTTATGGAAATGGGCTATCAAAGGTCCAAACGTGGAAAAAAAGGGTGAAGGACCATTGTTGTAGAGTTTCTTTACCACCATCACACCTCTGTGATATTGATTACAATTTGGCTGTCTCTGTTGCAAGTTGAAATACAGTATTTTTGGTCATTCTTGGATTATGTACTTAAGCATCATGTGTGAAAGCCTAAATGTACATCCCTGCATTTACTGGCTTTATTTTTTGTTCCCACTTTTCCTTCCTTCACAGTCACCAGTTAGACTATAACATATGCTTGTACAATTCTATAAAGGGTCATGCAGACTGATGGAATAATAGGTGTTCTTAAAAGGTCTGTAGAAAGATTATTTGTGGAAAGAAGAAGAAAATACGACAGTGATTTACACAATGACCATATGTCTATATTTGCATATAATTATTTGTCTTGGCTTCTTCTGTAGGGGTGTCTCCAACAGGGCCAGGGGTTGTGGTCATGCAGCTCAATGTGCCCAATGGACCTCAGCCTCCTCAGAACCCCTCTGTGGTACAGTGGAACCATTGCAAGTACTACAGCTTGGACCAGCGAGGGCAGAAGGCTGGAGACATTTACAGTCCAGACACCAGCGCTCAGGTAGTGATGGTAGGGAGGAACCAGACAGAAGGGAAGAAGGCAGGGAGAAATCAGACTGAAGAAGTAGATTCTGCACCTATTTCAAAACTTCCCATCTTTTTTTCTTTCCCCTCTGCAGGCTAACAGCACCCAATTGAACAGTCCCATCACATCCCCCACCCAATCTCCTACGCCATCACCAGTTACAAGCCTCAACAGTGTCTGCACAGGGCTCAGTCCCCTCCCAGTTCTCGCGCAGTTTCCTAGGCCTGTAGCTCCAGCACAAGGTAAAGAGGGTTCTGAAGAGGCTTACATCTTTTTTAAATGTATACAAAAAAAATGCATGGTTAAGCTGAACCAACCCTTGCATCATCAAACATGAGTAAAATGGGGTCCAAGCCAAGGCTTAACATCCTTCGGTGTTAAAAAGGTCTTCCTTGATGGTCGTATGTAGGCTTTCACAGCCGGATTCAATCTCATTTGTAGCAGTTTTTTGGGCTGTTATGCCATGTTCCAAGTTTCTCGAACACAGCATAACAGCCCTTCTTGATGTCATAATAGCTAGCATGATAAATTATGGGTAGTTGTATTTCTGCAGCATTTCCAGATTCTACCTGTTTCACTTTAGAGTCTAAGGGTGTTTCTGCACTAGCTGCGGAAACCGGATTAACACCCCTGTAGGTAAGATTAAAGACACTTACCTTAAACGGCTTCCGCATTGGAGTCCTCTTCTGCGACCCTTTGCAGAGGCCACTTCTGCATTTTGGTGCGCAAGACCGGTTTTTAAAACCGGTTTTGCTGCCAAAATCCGAATTAAATTGAAGTCCTGAAAAATCAGGTCTTCAGTCCGTCACTTCGCCTGGATGTGTGCAGAAGCAGAACTCTTCTGCACATGGCCAGGCGACGGGACAGATTCCCTCTGGCCGCCGTGCTGGGAAGGGCAGAAGCAGGACTGCCTGCTTCTGAAGCCCTTCCCCCATGCACCGGGCGCTGCCGGAAACACACGATGACTGGCAGCTCCATGCTCCAGTCCCGCGGCTCCAGGGGCGTCATCAGTGGCGCGCAAGCTGGAGGACTTTTGGGATGGGTGCTGATGCGTCCTCACAGCACCCACTCCGTCCGTCTTCCCGAATCCGTCCTTCCTGCACGTGTGCAGACGCGTGGGGGTCCCTCAGATCCGTCACTGTTTGTGACGGATCTTTGGGAGGACAGACTGTCGAAAAGCTAATCTTTTTAGATACGCTTTTCGGCGGCAAATGCGAAAACTCCCTAAGTCCTAGTCTCCAAAGACACCAAAAGAGCTTAAACATGTAGCAGTTCCCTGTTATCAGATCCTATGTTCAGAATTCACTGTTATAACCCTCCAGTTTCTGGAGGCATGAGGTGCATTTCAGGCATGTCCATGTTAAATCTTTTTCCAGAGGAAAACTTTCCTTGTCTTATAAACAGATCAGGAACAGATATTTAGGATGTAGGAACTTGTAGTGCCATGCAACTAAGATTTCAGCCCTCTGTCCTTGTGTTTTGGAGTGGGGGGAAATGGGCATCCCTCAGTAGTAGAGGAAGGAAAAGAACACTTAGCTTTTTATGTACTTCTGCTTGTGCAGCAAAAATAAGATCAGATTATTGCCATTTTGGTTCTGTTTCTTTGCAGGTGATGGGCGCTATTCCTTGCTAGGCCAGCCACTGCAATACAATCTTTCCATTTGTCCCCCATCTCTGTTACACAGCCAGTCCAGCTATACAGCACACCAGGTGAGAATGAACATGAATGGAGTCCATGGTGTTTAATAATTTGGTAATGTCTGTAAGCTCTAGAGTGCCTGATATCCCTTTATAGCCCTGAGTGTGCACGGTTACTTTAGGAGACCTGCCTTCAGAGTCTTTCCAGCACTCCTTTATCACTTCTGTGAAACCTTGAAAAGATTATTTCCTTCTTTTCCTTCTAAAATTGCACGTGTCATGCTAGAGCTGCACCATTTCAGAGCACTACACATTACTGCAATCAGAAGCTGCGTTTAAAGAAGTAGAAGCAAGGACATCAATGCAGTCTATCATTTTTTCTCTTTCATTGCCTTCTCCTTTCTGTGGCCCTGATGGTGGAGCTTCTCTTGTGATTTCATGAGTAACCCACAAAGTGACTCATAAACAGGCTGATTCTGCTAGAACCAAGGCCTGCTGGCACAGCCTGCAGTGTCATTACTTTCTGCCTGTAGGTTGGCCACAGTCTGCATCTTTGTGAAACGTTTTACTTCAGATTAGTTCTAGATAACTTCAGCTTTGATTTCACCAAGGGCTAAGCTTGTGCAGGCACATTGGTCTGAAGGACATAAAGTGCCCCATTTTGGCCTTCCAATTCAGAAACGTGAGAGTAGATATCATAGAATGGGCTAGGAACCAGAAATCCCAGATTTATGGGAATTATACTTCCCTTGTGTATGGAATTCTAGAAACTACTGAAAGTAAATTTCAGCTGCGTTGCATTGTATAAATGCTTGGTATAACCACATGTGAAATCTGAAGTTATTCACCCGTGACTAGTATGCTAGATTGCAAACTCATTCCCCCACTCCCTCATAATGGATGTGAAACATACTGCATCCTCTATGCACCATTTCCATCTTTCCAATTAACTTTCCAAGTGTATGTTCCTCTTCTCTCTGCACTTGTAGTGAGCAAATCTGAACCTTGTGCTGCTCTGGATGACAGAGCTGCCATCTTACGCCTACGCCAAAGAGTTGCTGTGGTGGGAATAGTCTAGGCTATTCTGTTAGGGAAGAAGGACCTTTCTTCTTGACGAGATTACAGGAGTAAAGTTACAATTCAGAATTCTAGTCCTGTCATGTTTTATGGGTTTACAGTTAACTACAGCAAGCATTCTGACGGTGTCAGAAGGGCTCAGAATCTTAACTCGAGAAGAAATATGGAAGAGTTAAAATACCAAATACAAAACTGTCCATTACCATTTCCATATAGCCTTCTCCAAAATAGGTTGATTTTCCTTTGTATCCCACCTTTCTTCCATGATAGAACTCAAAGCAGTGTGATGGACCCAAAATTACTGATTACGTGCAGACCAGCCAAACGTCAGCAAAGTTTCTTCTTCAGAGAGCCAGTGCACCTTGGCCATCTTGGACATGATATGGCTTATGTAATGTCCTGCAACCTGTTTTTAACCTCTTAAATGCATTCTGTATAGACACTAGTTGGGTGAAAATGCCAGGGATGGTGTAGGGCACATGTCAGCAGCTGTCTGTGTAACCCTGGAGACATGGTGACTATGGTGTGGGAAAACAGTTTAAATTTCAGGCAAATTTAACAGTTTGAGTAAAGCAGTCACAGAAGGCAAGCAAACAGTATCTGCAAAGGGATTCCATAAGCATTGTCAGAGAACAGGCCAAAAGCCAAAGAACTGGATTTATCAGTCGCATCATGAGGCTATTGGCACAAGATCTGCTGGTCAGCTCTTTGTTTCCAGCAAGTCCTGATGTTCTACACAGATTTATGGACTGCAGGTATAAATCATTAAGGGCTTTCTGCAGCCTCCTTGGTTCTGCAAAGACTGCTCTTTGGTAATCTTGTGATCCTGTACATGCCTTTCCCCTGCATGACTATTTTCTGCTTTCACCAGTCCTGTAAGGAAAATGTCCTGGAACCTGGCTGGCTCAAGCTTTGGCCCTAGCAGAGAGATGGTCCTCAGTGGGTTGTCTTTCCTGAGACTCTGGAGATATGCTCTGGAGAGCAGGACTGCTAGAAGCAAGTGCTGATTCGCCTTCAGGTTCAGGATTCTCACTGTCAGTGAGCAGGGGTATAACAGCAAGTGTGAATGTCTTCTGCATTATTGATCTTTTTGTGCTTTTATCACAGGGACAAACAGGGATGAAGCATGGCAATCGAAATAAGAAGCAGGCTCTGAAGTCAGCATCTACAGACCTTGGAACGAGCGATGTAGGCAAGTGACAAACAGCACCTGTACATGAGCCCCATCCACTCTAGCATCTTTAGCTCTCTCTGGCCTCCCTTTTGCTTGTGCCCATTGTATATGCACCATATGCATTGTATGCTGCATCTTTTCCCTTAAAGAAAAAATACACGGTCAAATCAGTTTTAACATTAAGCAACAGTACAGAAAAAGCTTGAACAGAATATCATGATGAAAGTCTAGAGAAATGAGAGGTTTTAAGACCTGGTTTTTGCATTCAGTCTTGGTTCCAGCATGCTTTTCATGATTGAAGTTCTGTCTCTGAAAATGTCTTCCTCTACTTCTTCTGTTTCAAATCTCTGTCAGAGTCAGGACTTCTAGCACATTCTCAGTAGCTGATGACAGTGTATGAAGAGATAGGTGCCAGGGAAGTGCTCATGCATTTGCAAAAACCTTTTAGGACTTTCTGGGTCATCATCAGAATCCTTGAATTTGGCGCTCAGTGCACTGTGCAAATAACTTTCAGACTGAACTGTTGTGATGTTCTCCGTGTAGGGCTGTCTTCAAAGAAGTTCAGAAATGGTAGCTAGTGCAGAATACGACAGCAACGCTGCTGTCAGGTACTGCTGGTTGAATTGGTACTGTACCACAGTGTTCTTAAATATATTATCTTGGTTGTCAATTTGCTACTAAGCCCAGTTAGAGATGTGCAGAACTGTGTTCTAACCAGGTTAGCATGTATCATATCCAAACTGGGGCCTGATCAAACTATTTGTCCTGCAAAATACAACCAGCTAGTCAGCTTGTGTTCAGGATCAACAACTGGGGAAGAGAATTCTTTTCCTTTTGAATCTGGGGTCTCTCCCACCCTACCCCCCATGCAACTGTGGTCCCTTTCTTCTCCCTTCAGATCTCCAGTTTCCTAAGCTTGTCCCCTCAGTTCACTGGACCCACATCCAGGTCAGGTAACCTGAGCCTTGCCAGGCCACTGCTACTAGGTAGACAGTCCTCTTGCACTTGCTCCATCTTTCCAGCACTGGAGGAGTACAGGTCCCCCCCCAAAAAAGACTAAATGCACAAATGTGCATGTGTCAGTGTACTGGGACACCTCAACCCATTCAAGGCTGCTGGAAGGCTCAGGGAAGTACAGGGTGCTTGCCTATTGGCCAGACAGTGCTCTGAGGGACCGCACAGCCAATGGCAATGGCTTAGTCAAACCCGTGAGGCCCAATCCAGCTTGGCAGGTAGGTGTAGCATGCAGTGGGATAAACCAATTCTTATTAAACAGGCAAGTGGTGTGACTCACTGTTGGACTGAACCTCCTGAGGTTCTGAAGCGACCAGTTCCTCTAGAACTCAACATATGCTCTAAATGCATTGAGGTCATAAGTATCTAAAGGAGTACCTTCTCCTATAGTGCTTTCCTGATGCATTGATATCTGTTAGAGAGGACATCTTGGTAGTTCCATCTCCCTGAAGTGTTAGGGACTGGCAAGAGGGCCTTATCTGTAGTGATCTCCCTTTTAAGGTCTATCAAGTGTCATGTACATTTTGGTGGATGATGAAGCGGGACATTTTCACCCACATCTTTGATGAAGAGACAGCTTTCTACCTTCTTGGGACACTGTACTCTTTTTAATTGTTTTTAATTATTCTTGATTTTGTTTTGTGTGTTTGGGCTGTAGTAATGCACTCTGAGGCCTCAGGAAATAAAGTGAGATATAAATGCTAACCTCAACTGTTATTGTTCAGTTGCCAGAAAGGGTAACATTTCAGCCTGTTCAAAACTTCTACCACAATTCAATGCTTGTATCAAAATATTTAAATTACTCCAGTTCTTTTTATGCAAAATTTATTTACAGCTGTTTTCCTTTTTCAGATCTATACTAGAACAGTGTTTATGGTTTTGTGTTTTTGTGTTTTTGTGATGTTTAGCTTTATTTATTTATCTATCTATCTATCCCGCCCTATACCTGAAGGTCTCGGGGGGGGGGGGAGAATTTTATGTTAATCTTAGACAGGTCTCTGCCCTCAGGCTTACAATCTAAAGATACAAGATACAAAAGGAAAATGGTGTGGAACAGGGAAGATCTGTGAAGGAGAGTTTTTCTTTGATTAACTAAGTTCTGAAGATAGCTTTGAATTCATGGTAGTGAAGCAGATGCTTTCTGATTTCCTGCACTAGGTTCAGAGTCAGATATCTAAATAGGCTTTAAAATGTGGAAATGTGGGTTCTGGTTTCTCTACTTGTTTTTGTTGCTTCTGGCAAGACCTTCAGCTAAATTTTGATGGACTTGCCAGCAGCACCTGTTGATAGAAGCATTCTAGGAAAGTGAGGAGCTGCTATTCTAACATCACTGTTTCATAAGCCCACTTCAGGGTTTTTTTAATACTTGGAGGAAAGGATACCCAAAAACATAGCTCTAGGGATATGCATGCAATCCAGAACTCCTACCCAGATTCCACCTATCAGCTTGACTGTCTTCATTATGGCAGCTCAGTTAATCTAAAGAGAAAGAGAGCTAGAGGGGGGAAAGCAACAGCAAGTACTTCTTGCTTAGTGGGTGTCACCGTTGTCATCATCTGAATCAATCTGATAACCCACAACAGGCTGGGTACCACTTATGCCTGGATTTTGTTTTCTGTGAGCATGGTTTTGCATAATTGTAGCTCTTCTCTATGTTTTTTAATAATAATAATAATAATAATAATAATAATAATAATAATAAT
>MTQE01002208.1:3660937-3676144 GCA_014337955.1 Aspidoscelis marmoratus
ATAGGTACTTAATGGGTACTTCTAGTGACAGTGGAAAAACACCCTCAGTGCATTTTGGGATGGTGGTGTCCAGTTTTGCTTATTGGTGCTCCGGTATGTTGGCTTGCAAAGCAATTTTTACGAGAGCAGACAACTTTTGCTCCACTTTTTGTACCTACACACCAGACTGTGCTAACTTAAGCTCACTAGGGCTAATTGGATTTGGGCAGGGGAAGCTATGTTGGCAAGGAAACTTCATTCTGGAGTAAATGAAGGGTACTGAAAATGCTCCCACCTCCCCACCCCGCCTTGTAAACAAGCTACACTGGGACGTTGTGCTTTTTTTTTTAGAGCCACTTTGAAGTGTTAAATCTCTCCCCTGCCAATCTCCAGTGGAAAATTAGCCTGGGGTGGGTCTGCCACATTTGTTACGTTCCTGTTTAATATTAGCAAGGAATCCAGCCTGTCAGGGCCAGGCACTATTGCTAACTAGGATTGCCTTGGTGCTCCTTACTCAGGGCACAACTTCAGAGCTATTGCAAGATACAGCTGCAGACTCTAGTGCCCAGTTCCATGAGCCTAGGAACCTGTGGAAATGATTGACAGTGCACTTGGAACTGGCTGGAGGGGAAAATTCTTTTCTGATTAGACAAGTTCTTCTCAAACTGGGGTTGAGTAAGGAGACCTTAAGGGAAGAGAAAGAATTTTGCTGGTCTAACTGCTGTGGAGTTAGTAACGACTAAGCCTCAGAGGCTTCTTCTGGTCACAACCCATGGAGATGGTTTGAAAAAGAATTAGTTGACAAAACGTGTGATTTCATTCATTTCCTGGGGTTGATAGGGAGTGTGGCAAGGGAGAAATTCCTAGAAGAATGTTGGAAGGACTGCAAAATGGACCCAGAAGTCATAGTGCAGTTGGATGACATGGATGTCATTGGATTCTTTTTATGCCAGGAAGCTGCATAATTTGAGACAGTAAATGCACTTCATATTTAACATGAAATTTATAACAATAAAACCTGGGATCTCAAGCCGATCTTCTGACCGAAATCCTTCCCATAGCTATATAGCTAAGCCTGGGTTGGGTTCTCTTCAACATTTTACTCCTTGTTAATAGAGATGTACCAAACCAGGTTCTATAGAAACCATTTCTTTGCAGCTATGAGGGGTTCATAAGACTCACTATTGGTCTGAATCCCACTTAAATTTTAGAGCTTAGTCTGAAATCAGACTGAATCTCCAGATGTTCACAAAGAACAAGTTCATCTGATTCAGTCTGCCCCACACACACACATACACTGGACTTATTGCTGGGCCCAAATGTGACTGACCAGAGCACTGCCTAACCAGAGCACTGCCACCAGCCACATGGCTTGGGCCTTTCAACTCTGGAGGATTACACATCCTCCCAGAAGGCCATGAACAGAAGTACATGTGACTCCACTTTCTTTAATGTATTCAAGACGTTTCAGGAAGTGGAGCCGTTCTCATCTGTGCTGTTGGCTTCCTGGCAGGACTTTTCAATGCACTCTATTTTACTGAGATGAAATTGGGGGGGGGGGGAGCCCTTTTTCAGAGTCTCTCCCTAGGCTCGATTATCAAATTGTTCTGTGGAATCTGTGGTAGGTGTGCATTGAACCTGTGACTAGGCTGAAATCTTTAGCAGATCTGGAGAATTTTGCTTGCTTTCCATACTACAAGACATTAAGATACTGGAACTGCAGCTTCATGCTTAGTGTGTTTTAAGGAAGGGTTATAGCATCTCTGCCCCTTCTGTAGGGATGCCTAGCTGCAGCTTTTAACATGTCTGTTAATCACAATATCAGAGTTGTTCTGATTCATTTTATTTACAATATTTGCTTTCTGACTGGCAGGATTTTGTTTCTGTCAATGGAGCAAATTTTTAATCTCTTAATGCTGCAAATACGTACATATCTTCTTTTAATTAATGTAATGTAATTTATTATTTGTGTATGTTTCTATTTGGTTAATGGCTATAAGTAAACTTACTACTACTACTACTACTACTACTACTACTGCTGCTGCTGCTGCAGTATTTAAAAGATGTTCAGTACTGTTTCTTTGGCCACAGGCAGGAATTGGCTAGAGGGCAGTATTTTGTAGTGGACCTCTTAGTTTTTAAAAAAAATATATATATGTTTACACTGTGATAGTTAGAGTGGCAGGGCAAAAAGGAAAATAATGTGAGATGAGAGACCCCTGTGGTTTTCTGTAGTTGGTAGTCCCTTCAGATACCTTTTGTAGTAAAGTGAACATGAGGCAGGGAGAAATAAATGAATGTTTTCTACAAGAAATCAGCTAATGACAGACTTCCTAACAACGAAGGACAGGTTGAAATCACTGAATCACTGCAACTTGTGCAGGGAAAGGAATAGCAGAACAGGCTGTACATGAGTAAAGAGGAAACAGATACTATGTCTCTCTTGGCCCAGGGAACCATGCCCATTGCCTCATTGGTCCAGATGAGGAGAGGTGACAGCAACAGTTGCATTACTTGTTAATCAGAAACAAACCCTCAAAGATTTAGGGTTTTTTTTCTCAGTTAGAAGCCATGAGCTCTAAGAAGGCATGTGCGTCCTTAAAGTAAGAATTTGATCTTGTATTTTCTATCCAGTGAGCTTTATTTTATGTTCATCGTTTTTATCCTGCCTTTTGTTATTTTTTAAAAAACAATGAGGAATACATTTCAGATTGCTAAAATCTTGAGTAAAAGCCTAGCAGCAGAGTCTGGGCAATTCAGTTCTAGGAGACCACCCTTCTTGGAGACATTTCTAACTGCCTCATCCAAGTCCTGTTGTTCACTTTGCTTTAAATTGCTCACAGCTGGAGATACTGACAAAACCTTTCTTTCTTTTTGTTTTTCATCTCTCACTGTTCCCTGCGCAATCTTCCACAGTGGTGGGCCGTGTCTTGGAGGTGACTGACTTACCGGAAGGCATCACGCGTACGGAAGCTGACAAGCTCTTCACTCAACTTGCCATGTCTGGTGCCAAAATTCAGTGGCTCAGAGAGACTCAGGGGCGTCCTGGGGGCGGCGGAGACAACAACCACGGGACTGCAGAGAACGGCAGGCATTCTGACCTCGCTGCCTTATACACCATTGTGGCCATCTTTCCCAGCCCCTTGGCGGCCCAGAATGCCTCCCTGCGTCTCAACAACTCTCTTAGCTGCTTCAAATTGCGTATGGCCAAAAAGAACTATGACCTTCGTGTGCTGGAGCGTGCAAGCTCTCAATAGGGGCAGGCGGAGGGGCAGGGGGGCAACAAGCACACTGGACTGGCCTCTCCAGCCCCCTCTGGGCCCCTCGAACTCTTGTCCCTTTCCGCCTCCTTCCCACTCCTTTATTTACACATGCACCCCCTCTTCTTTTTTAAATTTTTGATGGGGGAGGAAGGGATCTTTCTGGAGATATTTATATGGACAGAATTAAGAGAGAGACATTGATTTTTTTTTTTCATTTTGGGGTTTCTGTTTTTTTTATTATTATTTTTTGCGTGAAAGAACATGTCCCACCCTTGCCCCTTCTCCGGAACATGTGTATATTGTTTTTGTTCAGCATTGTGCCGCGGTACGGAGCTGTATTTAATTGCACATACAGATGTTGGCTGGGTATGTTCACTGTACATTTTATTTAATCTGGGTTTATTAATATTATTAATTTTTTTTGTTTTTAATTATATATAAAAAACGTCTGTCACTTTAAAGGTGTTTCCTGACTGCCTCTCTTTGTATTTGGTTTGTGCAAATGTAGGATCCTTGTGGATGACCATTGTTTTAGAAACGGTCTTGTCCAGTTGTATTGCTGGAGCAGGAGAAATGCTGCAATATTGTCCGATAAAGGGCAAAATGTTAGAATATATTCTGGTGTTTTGTTCCCACTGAGTTGAACTGTGCAGCAGTCTCTGCCTGGATCTCTCTGTGAAGCCTCCTTTTTATTCCTACAACTGTTTGTTATACACTCCATGTTTGTGTGTTTGACTGTAGTGACATCTGTTACAAAGAGGGCACATCAGTTAACATACAAAGCCTTCAGGTACTGTTTGCGCCCTATCTCAGTTTATACGAAGCAGCCAGTGCCCACTAGTGAAAAATGGAGATACTTCTGCTCTCCTTTCCACAGCCTAATTGGAGAAGAAATACACAAGCCCAAAGTTTGTTCATATAGCCCTAAACTATAGCTTGTTGTTAACTTCTGAGCACAACAAATATTTACCAGTCTAGGTGTCCTTACATGCTTTCTCATGATCTCAAAACATCGGTATATACCATGCTGTGCTCTTCTTAATACAAATCACATGGGATCATTTCATTTTCCATGTGCCAGCAAGAAGAGATCTGGGAGCTGCTAGAAGGCATGCAAGTTGTCCTTTTATTTTATTTTTAATATCAGTTTGGAGAAAGTAAGTAGGCATTGCATTTGCAGCAGAAGCCTCATCTACAGTGGTACTGAAAAATACAGCCGTGTCAGTCCCACACTGCCTACGTTTCCTTATATATTATGTTTTCCTCATCCTACTTTCTCTACTACTGCTGTTAAAAGGGTTAGAGAAATGACATGGGTAAGAATCATTACATTTTGGCAGCAACTTTGTATTAAGAGGCTCACATTCAATTCTGTCTTCAGTCATTCATAGCACAGTACCTGGACAACTGTGTGAATATAAGTGTATTTAATAATTCTTTAGCAAGGTTTAAAACAATATCTGATCTGCAAGCCACAGAATGAACTGTTTGAAAAAGTTTTTCTTTCATAGCTTCAAGAAGAAAAAAATGAAAAGTAATTTGCTTTGTCTAATATTTTTTATGAAAAAAAATTGCTTGGCAAATGAGCAGGAAACCTACTCAAGAGTTGGAATAGTTATGTTAAAGACAATCATGGCTTGGATTTTGTTATTCTTTGTGACCATGGCAAAACCAGCAATGAAATGAAAAGAAAGAATCTCTTTACATTTGATACAGCTTCCCAAAACAGCCATCACACTTCTAGGATTTAAAGGTAAGCTCTTCAAAGTTGGGAGTCTTGTTCAGGCAAGTTCATGTTCACCTTCACTATATTTCAATTTTCAAATTAACATAATTAAAATGAGTAAACATACATATGAAGGCTGAAATACCAAAATCCATAGTTTGTTTCACATGTTGGATAATACTATCATACCATTGCAAAGCATACAACATTTTGTCTTGGCAAAAAGTGGATCACTTTTTATCTTTTTATACTTGTCATATAAAAAGTGAGTGGTGCTGAAATTCTGCCTATTGATTGACCCCTTCCTGTTGCTGAGGCTAGGAGTTCCTAAGTTTTGTTAATCTAGTTTTAATCCTACACTGCTCTAAACTGTTGAGTCACAGTCTAAAATGAGTGCATTGTGCACACTAACAAAAACCAGAAAAAAACCAAAGCATTTGAACCACCTCTAAAAACTTTTTATTTCTCCCCTGTCAGCTCATTTCTCAGCTTCAAGCTTTTCCTTGTCTGTAAAAGTATTATGTTGGTATACTCTGTGGATTATCTTTACAATGAACAGAAAGCTGTTGAATCTTTTTTTAATCAAGGTATGATTTGAGAGTAGGACAAGCAACTAGGTATGGAGGGCGCTTTTTAGAAAGCACGAGCAGTCTATGTAGAACACATGACAGAATGATACATGTAACTGCTGAAACCCTAAATGCATGTAATTTGCCCATCCTGTGCCTGGACATAGTTACTGCACTGATCCCTGCAACATACATGAGGCTTTCAGTCCTTAGCATCTCCATTTTGAACAAAGGATCTCAATAAACAACAACTTTGGTATTCCTTCAGGCAGCTTCCAACACGCTTCTCACATCTTTCGATCTTTTCATGGGTGAAATGCAGAAGTAATCATAGCCCATTATGTTTAGTGTATAGGTGTTCATTTCCTACAAACTGCTTAGAGATGTTCCAGACTGCCAGGTTCCTCACCAATTATCGATGTCCAGGGCCATGCTTCTAGCACAAGGTGAGCTTCCCTGCATCTTTCAGGGGGCTCACCCACCCACCTCCATTAAGTTGCTATAGGTGCTGAAGAGAGCAAGCTTCTTATGAACTGCAGTTTGATACATCTCTAATGTGCTGTCACTAAAGCATGTCAATAGTTTTTCTTAATGAAATAACTACGAATAACCAGATTTTTTTTTTTTGAGGAGACTGATAGGAACAGAGTGGCTTACTTTCAGAGAGGCTAGTCTGCTATAAATCTTCGACTCATTTTTCTGGAATCAGCGTTGAAACCAGGAACCTCACATGAGGGGGTGTTTTTCCACTGTCACTAGAAGTACTTATTAAGTACCCATTAATGGGTATTTAATGTCATTAATGGGTACTTCTAGTGACAGTGGAAAAACACCCCAGGAGAAAGGTTTTTGACAAGCACAAACTCTCAGTCTAGTAGATATGAAGGAAGAGAGAAGAAAGCAAGCTTATTCTGCTTTCTGATGAGCTGTGCCCTTGCACAGAAACTTGTACAGAACAAATATGAGAAAGAATGGAGAAAATACTGATGAAATATGAGAGAACCGCAATCTTTTGCATTGATGGATACGTTATCTAAGCCTTGACCTGGAGCAGAATGATGAGCTACAGATAGCCATGCTGGAAACAGTGAGGTCCCAGTCATGATCTTGTTTGACTCTTCCTGGGCGAATGCAATTTTTGCTCCATCTCTGTGCCATTGTTTGAACTGTTCCCACCCTCCCTGCTGAGTGTGTTGAGCTGCTGTGCTGCTGTCTCAGGCAGTTTGGCCCCAAGTCATGCTAAACCTTCTACCTAGTGTCCAATTTCTCCATGTCAGCCCTCCCAATGGATGGCAGCTGTCTTTTCTCCTCTTGTCCTGTCACTCGAGCCCCTTGTGGTGCTGGTACGGCAAACTTCTGTGTGTTAAGGAAGGGAAACTTTTTGTCTCAGAATGGATCTCTAAAGTGAAATGTTGAGTAGGAATAGAGGAGAGCTGTGTTTACACGGACAGCCTCATACTTCTGGAAAGAATTAACCAGAAGAGAGAGTATACCTGAAGGTAAGAAATATTCTTTTTTCTCTTTCCCTTTCTCTTCACCCCCAGCCCTTCACCATCGGCTTCTTTTAACTCTCGTTTCCAAGGTGTTTTTTGTTCTGAGAATTTTAGAGGATCACCAACCCACCCCCATAACACCCAAATCACTGTCTTTGCTGGTCAGTCCATTTCCTCTATTTTCACCTATTTGCACTCTGGGTTAGAGAAGCACTCAGTCTGCAGAGTATTAAAATGGCGGAAGGACTTCTGGAAGTTGACAGAGAAAATATGGAGAAGCACAAATGTTATATTTTATGGTAGCTTATTGCTCTTGGTTTTTATGCTGGGGGACCAAGGTTCAAGGGTTCCTCAAGTATTTTTTTGTTTTGAAAATGATAGTCTGGCATTTGTAGTGATTTCATTCCCTCTAGAAGTCTAAAGTCAGGAAGGTTGTGGTACCAGCTTCTGTGATTGACCACCTTGAAAATGCAAAAAGTTTAGGGTTGCTTGTGATTCCTATATCCCTGTTTCCTATGAAGTTTTGTGTGGGGTTAGCTTTCCAGAATGAAACACAAGGGATATGTAATCCATGGGGAAACAGCTGATCTAGAAGTAAAAGGCAAGGAGGTGAGTTTTCTTTAAGAACAAAGCATGTGACCTGTTCTGTTGGTGTGACAATCTAGTAAGTGTGGGCGTTATGTAAATGGTCAAGTGAATGGCCAGGCAGCCCATGCTGGAACCCTGGGTGGATAACAACATTTAAAATCAAACATAGATTAAAACCTATATTTGGGGGCACAGAGACTCCAGAGTGGCTATGAACTGGAAAGCCCACGTTTTGTTTGTTTGTTTGTTTGTTTGTTTGTTTTGCTGAGGTCCTGCCAGTGGTGTGTGTGAATGAAAGGCATAGAGGTCTTATTGGTTAGAGTGGCTTCCTGGTTCTGATATAAAGAGTTGGGAGGCAGAATGCAGAGCAGGAGAAGAGATACATGTCAAAAGGCAAGAATTTCTTCTTGGGTTTTTCTTGGGGTTCACTTCTTCCTCAGAGCCACTCTTCTGCAAGCTACTAGTTAACTGTGGAGCTTGACTGTTTCCAGAAGGTTTGGTCTGGTGAGATAAGTAACTGTACTTGTACTCATCCCCTTGCTCCAACTTGTGGCATAGATATCTGTAGGGTTGTTTTTCTTTTTGAGAGCCTTTATTTAGTAGCTGCAGCATGCCCTTGGATTATGGAGATTCCCACAATCTCTTCAATGAAGCTGAAATCTTTTGCTAGTACAGTTTAGTGCCAGATGCCATTTAAACTTACTAAGCATGAATACTGAGATGTAATTGGATCAAGGTGTCAGAGTGGATTACAATGATTTAAAACCATATAAAACAATTAAAATATATGTTTTCTTTTAAATATATGTTTTCTACAACTCAGAGATATTCTAAATACACCACTTCATTCTTCCCTTCTATTGTAACCATTCTGTAAGGGTTTCCCAAGTGTTGAAACAATCCTTTAAGATAATAAGGTGAAGTTTTGCCTTTCTTTTCTGCTTGAGATGTCCGTAAGGAAATGTTGGACCATTGGGTGAGAGAGGATGCTTGACTAGATAAACTGTGGCCTGATCCTGCAGGGCTCCTTTTATGTTCTTTTATGTCCGTTCTTCTGAGTAGATTTAATTACGTATTTAGACTGCATCTACGATGGTCTTCAGCGCAGATGCGCTATCCACATATCAGTGGTACCCTTGTGAAACATCCTCAAAGGTATCGTTCCTACAGATTGGGAAAAAGGACCCTTAGACACTCAGACTGCTATGTAGATATAGAGTGGCTGTGCAAGCAACCTACTTTCACTGTGCTATGCCTTTGACACTTCAAAACAGCCAACTTCCAGAACCGTTTCTGGCATGGCAAAAAATACCAATGTGCTTTGGTTCCTCAGCTTTGATAATAAGTGATGGGGTGAAGCAAGTGGTGTGAGGATATGGCGTGCCCTGCCTTTGGAGCAGTAAGAAGTGCTCCTGCCCATAAGGTGCTTCAATTCCCTGTTGTGGGAATGCAACCTTAATGTGTTTTCAGAATCATTCAGTCTCAGGTCCTCCTGAGACCTTCATTGAAGTGGTGCAGCATCCTCACCAAACAAGTCTCCAAGAGAGTTGGTCTCAACCAATGCCTATATGAGATGGGAAGGAGTCCATGACTTTGATGCTCAGCATAGCAGGAATGTGCCCTTGTAGTATAACCAGTAGAACCAGTTAGAAAACCTTTTACAATGTGTGTGTGTTTTCTTTGTGTACACAATTTGTCTTATTATTCTTAGTGAATTGGAATCCATTCTAATTCACCATGCAATATATCCCTAGCCATCCTGAAATAAAGGGAAAATGAGAATCTGTTGGTGTTTGAGCAGAAGTTCTAAATGTGGTCACACCTCCCTTTGAGTCTTATTTGTGCGAACAAAATATATGGGACTAAGTAAAATGCACCCACAGCAGAGAGAATAACTACCTATTTTCTGGTTTTGGCCATCAACTGCTACTTTGTCTTGGAGTGTCAAAGATAAAAGCACAAGAAATAGTCAAGGCACCGCTTAGGGGCTATGTCCAGATCCACTGTAAGGAAATAATTGTTTTTGTTTACACCGCAGTTAGCCCAGTATTGTAAGACCACTACTTTAAGGACTAGAAGTCTTACCTCAGTATGAATTAATGCATTTTTTAAAAATACAGCCTTGGTCTATAACTAATTTCACTTGTGGAAATCACTTTCACAAATCCTGTGATTAGAGTACTGTATCTCTGAGGCATCTCAGAGGGAGCTTAGAGATGGGATTGTGCACACACCAGTCTGTCTCTTCCCACTCTTATAAACATTCTTTACCAGAAAAGGTGGATTAGACAGAGCGCAAGAACACAAAGGTCACACACTGTTTATCTGAGGTGCCTCTTTTGTTATGTCTGAACAGAGCCTTAGCATGACTTCAGTTTCTGCTTCATGGTCTTCATTCCGGATTAAAAGACTGCCTTAGCAGTACTAACAAAAATGATGTTAAATGAATATAAATGGCTATTTTGTATTTTATGTAATGCATGTGCTTGGACCAAATAAATTTCTGTGGGGCAGAGGGAAGAGAGCTTTACATGCTTCCATCAGCAGACTACTGGATATTTGATCTTCAGTTGCCTATTGTGGGCTATGCTAATAGGGTTTCAATTTCACTCTCATTCTTCTGTGTCTGAACTCTTAAGTAATTTCATTAGGATAACTCTTGGCTGACTCTGCTCCTTCTGTTGATCACATTGTTTTCTTTTGGCTCAAAGGAGAGGAAATGGTGCATGAAAGTGAATGCTTCCTTTCTTATTGGACTCAAGCCATTTCATGGCACATGAGGAAGGGAACAGGGAAGGAAAAGGAAAAATATATATCTTCGGTCAGACTCTTTTCTGAAATGATATCTTTGGCTAGCCTGCTGGGGCTAATATTCGTACAATAGATTTTCACTGTCTTCAGTAATGATCCCCAACTGTCAAGTTTCCAAGGATTACTGAGGGCGGATAAGCCCCTGTAAATAAGGCAAGGGGAAGGTCAAAAACACAATCCTGCCATCCTAGGCTAGATGGCCCTTTTTTTACTCAGTGCCAGAGTCGTCGGATTGGAGCCATTTTGCTAAAATCCTACTGCTGGATGTCAAACAAAAAGGGTACTGCATTCTAACAATTTGATCAGAAATAGATGTCAAGATCATTTTTATTACTGGGCTAAACTGTGGAGACCAGTCTGTTTAAAAAAAGCAAAAATCCCCTCATGTTTTAGGGAACCTTCCAAGCCTATTACCTCCATTTCCCTTGCACTGAAGTGGCTCACCTGGAAAGGAAGAAAATGCTGCTCGGTTCTGCTGATCTGTATGTTAAATGTTTCTATGTGTGCCTTACTGATTACAGTTATCAGAATTCTGTCACTGCAATAGACATGTATTATCTTGTGAATGAGTGTTCCAGATCAGGATCTCAATCCAATTTTCTGTCATGCATGACACATACTATCTTAGGTGCTTGTTGGTAATACATAGGAAATAGACCCGATTTCTGTCCTTTGAAATTTTTTGATTGCATCTGTCTTCCAAGGGTTGTATCTTCTCATGTTCTTGATTTATAAAGGGAAAGGACTGTAAATCCAGTGCTACATGGCAACTTTGGATGCAGAAATTCTTGAGTTTTTTTTCTGTTTCTGACATGTCCAGGATCAAGGAGAAAGTATGGGTGGAAACATCTCTCAGATACAGTCTGGAAAACCTATTGCTGGTGGGCGGGATAGATAAACAATTTGATGTAGAGACAGATTTCCAAGGGTTTTTTTTTTTTCATGGAAGAATTTGTAGACTGCTTTATGCTGGATGTATGTTGGAGCATGAGCTGCAATTACTCTCCAGCCAATTCATAAAGTTTACTGATTGCTCATATTTTGGAAGAACAGCTAACATACCAGAGACTGCCATTAAAAAATATTTCTCACAAGAAACTGTAATGACATTCCGTATATCAGAAGAATATGTGTGTAGGAGTTTCCTCCTCCTTTTGGTTTTAAACTGTGTGTTTTGGAAAGGAAATAATTTTCGGAGTCATCAAAGGAAGAATTCACAGGGTTTTGGTGGTTTTTAGTCAAATGCGAGTTTAAGTGTCAAACGAGCAGCTAAAAGTTTTGTATTGGATGGTACAGATCTGTAATAGAATTAGGCAGCCATTTAGGAACTATGGACAGATTTGAGAATTCTGACCCATGGGCTCTGCTCTCCTTCCCTACCAGTGAGTGAGAGTGCTTGGAGGTTAGAAAACCAACTAAATACAGTATGAGTAATTTGTCCCCCTATTTATATCTCATAATGTGAGAAACTTAGATGGCCTGGAGTCCTAATAAATGTACAGTATATATATCCTAGAGTCCTAATAAATAACTTGTGAGATGCATTATCTCAGGTCTTGGCATCAAAACAGTGACCTTGTGTAGCCCAAGAACCATAGTAGCTCTTTGTCCACGCTTTTACAAATTGTGGGCTAATGGCGGATAAGATCAATCAAGTCTGACTACCTCATATGTCGTGTAGTTGACCAGAAAAAAGAATCTGTGGTTTGCATGTAATATAATACACTAGTTGGTGATATTTAGATAATTCCTGCAAGGTGTCCATTGGATTCTTTTTTGCTACCAGTGCAAAAATTAGTGGAGTCTTGAGGTGGGGCAGGGTATCCATGTTTTCTTGGATTAGCTATTCCTTTCCAGAAATGACTCTGTTCCATTGACTGAGCAGTCACTGTAGCCAAACAACCACAATTGTGTGTTTCTTGGGATGTGGGGTTGCAGAATGTCAGACAAGAATAGTTTAAGCCACACTGATATTACACGAACACACCTCCAGCAGGTACTGAGACCAGAGCCCCGTTTGCACAGTGCTCCAACTCATTCTAAGTAACTTGGAATTGCATTTTTATCTTTGCTTCTGCTCTTATCCACACAGTATGACAGAAAAAGAGATTATTGAGCCGCCAGCATCACCCACATCTGAAGGGGGGAAATCCACAGAAGGGGTAAGTATTATTGTGGGAGGGGCTTTTTGGAGGACAATGGAACTGCTTCCCTTTCAATGTCATTCCTCTGGCACAATCAGCCATGACTCTGGAAGGATGCTGTTTTCCTTCAGAACATCCTGAGATGCCTGGACCTTCTAACTGTAGCCTTGCCAGCCACAGTAGGTGCAACCAATCAAAAATGGCTGTATCCTCTCCTTTACAGTCGACCCAGTCTGATTTTTATCCCTGCATACCACACCCATTCTGGATTCCTCAGGCACAAATCTCTCCAACAGCCACGCATTTTGCAAGCAAAGTATACCTCTATTTTTTTAATTCCAAAGGCTAGGATTACCATTGGGCCAGCTTGTCCACATGAACATTTAAGCAAAATTCTCCTTTCATGGCCATGATCCAATGATCTTTACCACAAGCATATTTGATGCTATTTTTTTTTTAAGAAAAAGAGTTTCCTTTTGCTGTTCAAATCAGCTGCAAGTTACCAACAGCAGACTAAAAAAAACAAAACAAAAATTATTCTATATCTGAAGTCCTCCAGTGAGACTGAGCTCATCACTCCTCCAAGTAATTCTGTTGTTGAAGAGCTTGTACCATTGTGGTGTTCAACCCGAATCTACCATCCTGTAATTTAGGTGTATTAAAATAAACTGTACTTTGGGAATAACAGAGTGAATTGTTGTGCTGTATGGAAATTGCTGTTTAAGAAACACAAGCCCAAATACCTGTTTGGTACAGAACTGTTTGATGTTCCTTGTTCTGGATCCTGGCCTATTTGCAAGGCATGCTGGGGATTTTGCAGCGTGGAGGCTAAAGTTCTGCTTTGGGGAATATGCTGCTTGGGTAAATGCAGTCAAGCTGTGTAATTATGCAAAAGTTGCTGAAGTTTTG
Source organism: Aspidoscelis marmoratus (assembly GCA_014337955.1). Taxonomy (NCBI): domain Eukaryota; kingdom Metazoa; phylum Chordata; class Lepidosauria; order Squamata; family Teiidae; genus Aspidoscelis; species Aspidoscelis marmoratus. The sequence continues at coordinate 3,674,420 of MTQE01002208.1, forward strand.
AACAAGTTGCTGGGATCTGGAAGAATTGGTAGAAGTTAGATAAGTATTGCAAGTGTGTGGGGTCTAAAGAGGTTCTCATGTTCCAACTGTAGATAACAATGCAGTCTGTACAACAGTTTGTGAAATTTTCCCTTTGGACACCTGAACAACAAAAATGAAGACTGAGCCACTTAAGATCCCCTCCTCTTCACATTTATAACCCTTTAGCTTAGTATGAGGATGATGGAGGAGAAAGGGAGGAATGTCCTTAAGAATCCTGAATCTCTTTGTGGTGCTCCATCAGCAAGCATACAGGAATGGTTTGCCATGACCTCCTTTCTGGGAAATGTTGGGCAGAGTGAGGTGTAAATAACTCCTTCCCTGTCCTGAATGGCCAAGATGAGACACTCTTGCCTGCAATTGCAGGTGCTTTGGGCTCATTAGCATGAGAGTAAAAGACGTTGTCAAAACCTGACTATGCAGAATAAAAGGCCAAAGCAAGAGCCATGAGGACTTTTCTGGACACAGAAGGTGTAAATCTGGAAGATAGGTTGTAGCTGTGCAGCTGTTAAAAATAGTGAAAATCGAGTCTGTAAATATTTGTTGAAGGAGCAGGATTTTTTTCTCCTAGGCAAGAAAACATACATACGATGAGATATGTAAATATAGTATAGACATTACACCGAATGGATGCTAAGGTTCAACAATTTATGTTCTTTTTATGACTGTAGTTCAGTTCTTAATTTTGTAAGTAGTATTTTCTTTCTTTCTTTTTCATACTACTTTCCCATTTGAGAGTTGGGTGGATTGTCATTTTGATTTATGAACTGTCTTTTTGGAGTCATCCACCCAAAGCAATTCAGATGATGTCAGCAATGATAACGATGACAACAGCATAAAATCTTTAAGCCAAACCTGATTGCTTCTAATAAAGGGCTGTCCCTTGGCATTTTTTCAAACTGGAGACTACCCTTTGCAAAGTGGCATATGTGACTGTGCTTTTTTTTTTTTTTTTTTTTTTAGTATTTTGAGATCTACCACTGTATCCTGGGGTTAAATGCTGAGTAAGGCAAGAAGATACATAGTTTAAAAAAAAAAAAAGAAGGAAACAACTAGGAATTCCCAGCCCAGGAATTTGTAACAAGTACCATAGTAACAACTACTGCTGCTCTTGTCCGTATTTTTCTTCCTATCAGTCTAATTTGGAAGGAAAAGAGAGAGCTTTTCTTAGCTGGCTGCTATTGCTGAATAATAGGAAGTTAGGGAAACGCTTTCTGTTCTATGGCAAATCACCTGGCGGTCTTCCGATAAGTCCAGATTTCCTTTCTCTCTCTTTCTGCATTGCAAAACTTGTATTACTTGGTGTGTACATTCAACACATCCATCAATTTTATACATCATTGGCCTTGGTTGTTCTGATGATTACCCTTTGAAGCCACTGGGAGCAGTAATCTGGAAATTCAGAATGAGGTACCATCGATATATTGGAGAAAACTCCAACTCGTATCTTGAACATTGGAGGCAATCACAGGCTGGATGTGAACTAAGAAATTGAAACTGTGAGAAGATAGTTGCTCTGCTTTGGAAAGAGCAGGGACACGGTCTGGGGAAATGTCTGAATTCATCATTATCATGTGAGGCTCAGGAGGCAGCACTGGCCAAAGCTGCTTATTTCTATCTCAGACTAGTTCACTTGCATTGGGGCGCGTCTTCATGGCATGTGTTATTTCAGTTTAAAGAATTCGA
>MTQE01002208.1:3677175-3707805 GCA_014337955.1 Aspidoscelis marmoratus
AAAACGTTTTGAATTCGAGATAACTATGCCATGAAGACGCACCCTTGGTGTTTTCTGCCTAGGAATAACGTGGCAACAGTGATTCATGGTTTAATAACCACCACGTGTGACTACCATACAGTGCTCTGTGTGCCACACTTGAAGGTGGTCCAGAGCTGGATCAAATGTAGAATGCAACAGCTAGATGGGAGTCTTTGGCCAGATGCATATTAAACTTTTCTTGAAAGACCTGCACTGGTTGCCTATTCACTGATCTACTTGATTCAGGGTGCTGACACCCTGATATATAAAACCCTGTGAGAAGTAGGAGCTTCTGCCCAGACTTACCTGATCAATAACGTCAGGAGAAGTCATCTTTATAACTGCATCACTCTTGGTGTTTGAAGAGTGATAGTATATAAGAGACCTTTTCCTTTGCATGCACCCAGGTTTTACAATAGCCTCTTATCTGAGGTGTGCCAGGCACCAAATTTATATTTTTTAAGTGTTAAAAAACAAAACCTTTTCCACCTTCTTTCAAATTCTCTGTTTGGCATTCTGTGACAGTTTACCAGATTGGAACGCTAGAAGGCTGAGCACTAACAGAAATTTAGCAGGCAATTCCAGGAAGAGAGAGTTCTTATAGATACTGCTTGCATAATAACATAGATGTAATACTTTTGCAGTAATGTTCTTTATGTAGATAAAGCACACACACGCACACACCACTTTGCAGGGTTGTTTAAAGATCCCAGAAGATCCTGTATGTGAAAAAATGCAGGAGAGTAAACGTTAGCTGGTTGTCCTCTCCTAGAACGTATATTAGCAACTGTAGCTGTAGGAGAGATGTTGCCTTTCAACCAATGCTGAATCCACGATCTCCTGCTTGTGACAGTCCCAAGAGGCGTCTCTACCCTGTCATGGCTCTTTCCAGCAGCAGAAGCAACATCTGGGTCAGTGACACATTATATCACTTTCCTCATGCCTTGCACAGAATGCAGGCTCAGGGTCAAAATGAACTTCATCACTCTGAGATAAAATGACTGATGGCTTAAGTACTGACATTCAGGAATACTTGCCAGTTGGGATAGGAGGAGAGGAACTCATTGGCTAGTGTAGAGGTTCTCAAGGTGATCTATGAACTTCATTTGGGTAGTCTGACCAGAGCTGTATTATGTATTTTAATAGAGCTTTAGTCCAGGATGGAAGAACTTTGAGGGAGTGATGGGGTGGCAGCGCTATTTTTAAGAGAACCCTTTGTAGAGTATTCACTCAGAATGCATCCAACACAGTTGAAAAAGTATACATTAGCTAGTAAGATTCCATGGCCATTAAATTGTGCATTTCAGCTCCATTGCTGAGGTTTTCCCCTTCCAGTCTTGTTTGGTCTTAGAAACTGAGCTGGTTGATATTTGAATGGCAGGTGGCCTGAGAAAATACTGAAAGGTTAGGCTGAGGCATCAGAAGAAGAAAACAGTGGTTCAGCAGATTTGTGAAGCTTCTCCCAGGCTGAAGCAATGTTGCTGGTGCGTGGGGGAAGACCACGATCACAAACTGGAAAAGCTGCCTTTGTGTTTCCATTTGCAAGCACCAAGGCATCAGCATGGCTGGGAGCACCTCCATTCTGCACCTGTAAAAATGGCCCCTCCAGTGGAGATCACAGCTGGAAATGGGCTGGCATATTTGCAGCAAGGCACCTGAACGCAGTGGAGACACCACTCTTGGGGGGCACCTCAGATGGTAAAAGGAGATGCAGCTTCAGTGGTACAAAAGCAACAAAAAGCATATAAAGTCACATTCATTAATTTCTCCAGTGATTTAATGTGATTTCCAAATAAGTATATATATGTGTGTGAGAGAGAGCGAGAGAGCGAGAGCGAGAGAGAGCAATATAAAAAGTATAGTAGCATCTTTTCATTCTTGGCACAGTTTCTTGACCATTACTGTTGTTGTTTTCAAAGTTTTGCTTGCATTTATTCAAATAAACTAACCATCAGTGAGAGGGTTAAAGGAGGATGTTGCTGAGAGTTCTTTCAACAAGTGTAGTTAGTGGTAGGGCATCTGAGTTGCTTGCCAGAGATTCCAGAAAGCACTGGTAAATTATTTCTGCATTCTTGCTACAGAGATGCAGTATGTCTATGACGTCACCCAGAAGTCAATCTTGATGTTTATTCAGAGGGTCCATTTCCACGGGTGCATATAGCAATCCCAGTATAGTGCCGAGATAATCTTGTGTTTTAGATCCTGTCTGGGTACAACTTCAGTCTGCCATCATAAGCCAATAATGCTATAGAGAGGAGATCCAGTCTACCAGAGTTCTATGAATTGTGCTGCAGAGACCAAATCACAGTTTTGCAGGTTTCCAAGGTCACATTAAATGAAGGACATTGCATTCAACTAACATTATAAGGGCAGAGCTGTGCTGTACAAAGCAGTGTTACAGGAGGAACAGCTGTAGCTTTATGCCTGCAGAAGGAGTTCGAAACGCAAACTGCTCTTTCTAATGTTAGCCCTCCGCCTTCCTAAGTGGTCATTAAAATACAACTTGCATTCAAAGCAGACAGTACATATGGGAAGCATTTGAAGCTGTATATGTAACTTTTGGAAGACTTACTAATAACAAATTAATTGCACAAATAAATTTAGTGATTCATCAGCTAAAATATCCTGTTTGACAAGGCACAGTGATAACTTCACCCTGCAAGCTGTTTGCTGGTTCCCCATTGGAATTGGGCAGCTTTTTAGATAAGCTAGGCTATTACAGAAATGCTTCAAAATGTCTATATTTAAATGTGCCACAGGTTAATGCCTAGGAATGGGCACGGCAAAGATAATGACCATTGCAAAAATGATGGGCTTTTGGCCTTAGGCTCCAAGAAAACTCATTAGCTACACAAAGTAAATATGACATTTGGAGTTGATCCCCTTTTTGCATATGGTGTGATGATTCTAGTTGGTTTGCCAAAAATGCAGTGTGCATTATAAGTAAAAGCAGAAGATTTCATTAATAAGATGCAGAGGTGTGATTTTAAAGTTACCTGCAAACAAAGGTTTTGTTTTAATTTGTACATTTTATCTAGCTCTTCTGAAGTAAATGAAGCAGACACTCAGTGATTGATCTGATGTAGTACTGGAAGCTTAATTGCCTTCAGAAAAGCAGTTCATTTCTTAACAAGGGATATAGTATAGCTGCTATGCGACAAGTCCAGCTTTTTGCCAGGAGCACATTAACCAAAGCAGACCCAAAAATTGCTGCAACTGCTTGAGCATGGTGTTTATTTTATAATTGCATCCTGTTTGTGTTTTTGCTTTCAGTCTACCTTTCACTTTGGGGAGGGCATCTTGCTTTTCTTGCCAGACTCCACCCTGAGTTTTGCAGTTTCCTTTCTTCGGTGGTGTGGAAGGGAAAGTTTCTGCATGCAGATGGTGAACTCTGTGGCCCAGCATCTTTTGTAGCAGCAGACAGCCTGTTCCCATTACAAATTTAAAATGGTTTGGAAATGGTTTCGATCCTCAGAGTCTACACGTCAGGTTGGCTTAACACGCTTTCCGCGTGTTAAATCCCCCCAAAGCGTTGTACATAAAACACTCATTTCAACAGGTCTCGCTCCTGTTCTTGCATTGTAAACGGTCTACATTTCTTACTGTGGGAACGGTAACGTTTTAGTGGGATGAGAATGTATGTTTAGGGTTTCCCTCCCCCAAGCGCACTCTAGGAACTCCCCACCCTTGTCACATCAAAAATTTTGTGGCAGGAACCCCAATCAGAGAGAGGGGGTGGGCACCATGACTGGCAATGGATCGGGAGAAAAAGATACGCTTTCTCAAATGAAGTTTTCAAGTGCTTTCAGAATTGGGGTTGAACACGATTAAAGTTGAAAGTAATGGGGTCAGGCAAATTCGTGTTGGCATCTGGTTCTTTTATTTCAGTTTAGGAAAACCGTTTTAGGCTTGTAATGGGAACGGGGCCCTTGTCTCTCTTTTAAGCTGCTTTCATGTATGTCAGACATTTATTTGCATTATCTTGGGAAGAAGGATTTCACAGGCAGGAATCTGAGGTTTTCTTCCCCTGTTTTCACCACAGACTGTGGGTGTCTTCTGGGTGTTTTCCCCTCCATTGCTTTGCCTCCTTTTTGAGCTGGCCATGGACAAGTTGGGAGTGTGCATGTCAATGGCACTGGTTGCCAAGGTTCCACATTGGCATCTGTCAAGTGCTGATTGTCCACCCCCTGCCCCACCCTGCCCTCCCTCACCCCACCCTGGACCTTCAGCTGCAGCGGCTAAAGCAGATTTTCCAACGAAAGCCCAAGGAGGAGCCAGCCCCAGAGGAACCACAGGCTAATGGGGAGCTGGTCAGCCCCTCAGGGGGCCCCATCTACTACATCTATGAGGAAGAGGAGGAGGAGGAGGAGGAGCCTGAGCCACCACCTGAGCCGGAACAACCAGTTAATGACAGGCCTCATAAGTTCAAAGATCACTACTTCAAAAAGCCCAAATTCTGTGACGTCTGCGCCCGGATGATTGTCCGTGAGTCCTTCTTGAATGGGGAAATGAACTGCAGGGCACGGGGTGGTAGTCATTGTTTCCCCCACCACCTAATGAAAATGTTCAGGCCATTAGTAGTGACAAAGTGATCAGAGATGGGTGTAGTATCTCCTTCTTTGCTTCTCTATGCTAGGTGGTTGTTTATTATCATGTCATCTAGCTGTTAAATGCCCTGCACAGAAAAAATGTTAGGGTGACGTGAAGGTGGATGTGGGGATGTGAATTGGAAAACCATGTCATTTTTGGATGGAGTGAGATGTTAAATTTGGAAAGAGTAGAAGAGTGAATGCATGACTCTGACCAGTGCCAGGGATGGTGTTCTCAAATACATGTAGATCTGTTTAGCTGGGCTTCCCCAGAAGATCAGTACATAACCAGAAACAGAAGAGCCTAGGGTATCAGTATTTGTATGCCCCATGTTTAAAAGAGCAGGGGTGTTGGGGAGGGATATTGGTGAATATTTGCATCCTCTCCCCCAACTTTATCATGACTTTCAGTGCTGTGATAGGAAAGGAATTGAGTTAAGCAAGACAGGTCATTCTATTTCCAACCCACTTCTGCAGTACTTACCTTTTTGTGTAAAAGATTTGAAATAATAATAATAAAATTTTTTTGATAATCCTCCCAGAATTTCACAGGCCAGGACAAAACTTTCTACTCTTTGCAATTTATCAAAAAGGGGGAACTTAAAGCCAGACTGTGTTTATGCCTGAACATTCATATATACATATGTATATACATACTTGGTTGCAGTCAAATAGATCAACAAAGTTAAAGTGATATTTTTTTGAAAACCCAAACCATTAGAAGGGGCCTCATTAGTGATCAGATGTAGTCATTAAAGGCCGTGATGTTTGAACTGAGACCAACCACATAGGATGGAATCAGCTCCTTGACTTTAAATATGCATTTCCAAAGTTGAGGCGTGGTCAGTTTTCAGACCCAAACCAGGTGTAGACTCAGGGAGTCAGTGTCTCAAAGAATACAAGTGCAGTTAAGTACCAAAATTACAGAGGCTCAAACCATCCCTTACCTTAATTAAGAAGCCTTTCATATGCTTCCCTATCTAGAGGTATCTATAGGCAGGGCCTGTCCAGAACTTAAGACTACAGGGGAAACATCAGCAGCACTTTGGCATTTAGAGACTGTATTCACATCTCATGTCTTTGAGATTAGTTGTGCAAATGCAGGGCAACAAACAGAATCTTTACACTAAGGGAAAGTCCAAAATTGAAGGATCAAAAGTTTGAAGTCTATTCAATTAAAACAAATGGGTATGGGTGTCCCTGAGAATTTACACAACAGCTCCAGGGGCTAAATTTTCACCCAGCTTCAGTCCACTTTCAGGGTGAGAGAGCACATCACACAAAGTGACAAGCTGTTTTCTTTCAGCATTATCTAACTGGAAATCCACCGTAGGGTTTGATAAAATGGACAGAAAATGACTAGTCACTTTGCTGATGAGTTCTCGCACTCTGGAAGTGGACTGAAATCAGATTAAAATTTAGGTGTGAACATAGCCAGGGATGACTATACTTTGAATTACTTTCTTCTATGTTAAGCTTCTCCTGACAGAGAACTGTGGGAAGCTCAACCTAGGTCATCATCTTCTGTCCCTGATAAGCTTCATTCCCATTGGGTAATAAATGGCCTAGTGAGGCAAGAAGAATTACCCCAATTTTTCTGTAGGCCAACAGAAGCAGAAGAGGTTTGTTTTGTCTTTTGTTTTCCAAGGGACAGGGGAGATCTAGTTCAATATTGTCACTAACTGTTTCTCTGTTATAGTAAACAACAAATATGGCTTGAAATGCAAGAATTGCAAGACACACATCCACCATCACTGCCAAAGTTATGTGGAATTTCAGCGCTGCTTTGGGAAGATTGTAAGTGTCCTTGCATGGCCCTGAATTCAAAGCTCCTGTTCTTTGTTTCCCTGTATGATATGCTCTGCCTCAATTTTGGACTGCAAAGTCCAACTATGCATGAAAAATCAAAAAGTAAACATGAATATAAATTGTCTATATTGTTAACTCTATCCTTGATGGGAAATTATTGTCCCTTACTCTGTGCTGGGATTCTTCTGGTTCACTTGTGTCGATTATCTGAATGCTAGTTTTGGGGTCTATTCTAACCCCACTAAACAAGGAAAGGTAGCTTAGATGGTGCTGTCAGCACATACTGCTGGATTATGGTTGCCATCAGCACCAGTGGTGACGGACTGGGAGTTTTGGTCCAATTTCATTTGGAAGTCTGCTGGCTCTCCACCATTGAATGAGATGAGCAGGGTAAACCATTGTCTTCAGTGTGGTCTTGGACTGCAGCTGCTATCAGTGCCTGCCCGTGTGACCAGTTGTCAGGGAAAAATTCTGGAGAAGGCTATATTGGTTACTCCTGCTTGAGCATAAGCAGGGAATAAGATATTTTCAGAGGCATGCTGATTTGGGGACATGAAAAAAACTGCTTTAGAATGGAGCACAATAATATGAATGATCAAGATTCTATGTATTACTTCGTAGCTTTGCGCCTGAAGCTAGAATAAACTTAGCTAAAACAATTAGAGTGCATGTATTACTAGATCCATGAGTTCCTACAACACTAAGTTTAATAACTTGGAAATAGTTTTATTTTAATTTAGAGCTGTTAATACCCCAATATTGCAGAAATTTATGTCCTGTCAATGGGATGACAATAGACAAAACCAGTGTATAGATTAACTGAATTGCAGTCACAGCTATGCTATTACGGGATATTTATCTACTTATCAGATGCAATAACACCTTTATTACAAACAGCCAAGGTAGACTTACAGTTAGGGGTGTGCACGAATGCAATTTTTGGGATTCAAATATCTGAAAATTTGATTCAATTCAAATCTTTAAAATTTGAATTTAACCAAATTTAATTCGAATTAAGCAAATTTGAATCTATTCATTTGAATTTTTGATTCGAATTTGCATTTATGACTGTCAACAAGATTTGCACGTGCCCATACGCATTGTTATGCATCCCGTACGCATCTGTACACGTCCATATGCATCCTGTAGTAATCCCAAATCCAACCTGCTTTTGTCCCATATGGGTCTGTACAAATGCGTATGGATGCAGGAAAGATGTGTATGTGAATGAATAGATTCAAAATTCGAAATTCATTTGAATGTTTAAATTCAAATTTAAGGACATTCAATTCAAATTTGAATGTCGAACTTCAGATTGATTTGATTGAATTTCGAATACCTTTGAATATTGTGCACATCCTTACTTACAATATCATAGAACAAAAGCGTCATGAAAAGTATTTGCTCCTTTCTCAATTTCTTTTATTTTTGCATATTTGTTGTCACACTTTTTTGTTTCAGATCTTTAAACAAACTTCAATATGAGACACAGACAGGCTGAGTGAAAGCAAAATACAGCTTTTTGATGACTGTATATTGAAGGAAGAAAGATATCCAGCATCGGTACCACCCATATAAATAAGGAATTGCTGCTTTAGTGAACTAATGAACAAAATTTAACTGATAATTGGGTTGGCTCAGGCTAGGTGCACCCAGGATTGATTGCTGTCAGTTGTATTGAATACAATAATCTCTTATGGTGGTGATGTAATCCATGCATTAAGTTTAGTGGGGCAATTGCCTTTTCACCTGGGTGATAAAGGTGTTATCTAACCTTTTCCCTTCAATAAAGGAAACATCATTTGAAAGCTGTATTTTGTGTTTACTTGGGATGTCTTTCCCTGATATGAAATTTTGTTTGCAGATTCGCAAACAAAACCAAGTGTAACAGATATGCAGAAGCAGATGAAACTCAGAAGGGTCCAAATATTTTTTCATGGCACTGTATAAATAAGATGACAGTGAAGTCACAATAAGACAATAAGGGCAGTTCAAGAAAGGAAACCAATGCATTGGAAGAATCAGAGAAACAAAAGGACATTGAAATCTTAGCTATGGAATATTTAGACAATTAAGATTTTAGAAGATACCTGGGTTCAAAGCTGTTAAAGGTGCTATAGTTAAGAGTAATCACCATAGAGCAAACCTGAGGTACCCAGTACAATGCCATACAAAAATGGAGTAAACCATTCATGTTAAGCCTCCAGGGTAAGATCTTGACAGCATCTGGACCATCTTCAAGGACATGTAGTCCGTACTATAGTATTTCAGATGTGAGGTATTCAGAGCATTGGGACGTGATCAGGCCAAGCTTTTTTAGGTCACTCAGAATGTACAGGAATTTGGCCATTGTAGCAACATAGGAGTGCATGTTGTATGTGTGAAAGGCCAGTTGGAGGCAGATGAGTCCTTTATCCCTCCTCCTACTGTTTTGAAAGCATTGTTCTTCCTTGTGTGTAACATTTATCTCTTGACCTGCAGCCTCCAGGTTTCCGTCGTGCTTACAGCTCTCCTTTGTACAGTGCCCAACAACTTTCTGGTGGTAAGTGACCACTCACAGGCCTATAGTCTTCTCCTGTTCGTCTTCCATGGCTTCAAAAGGTGGCTTAATGTTTGCTCCCACCCTTGTTTTCACTCCACAGATAGCCGAAGTGACCCTGTGTTTGATACCCTCCGAACTGGTGTGATCATGGCAAATAAAGAGCGCAAGAAGGGGCAGGATGACAAAAAGAATGTAAGAGTACTTTTATGACACAGAGGGCGTGATTATGCATTATCTTCTTTGGGTTTTCATAGCATCCACCGTCTCTTACAATTGTAGCAAGACTGTCAGGGTGTCAGGAGAGAATTAGTTTAAGAATGGAGGTATCTTGCAGTATTTAGCATTGCTTCTGTCTCCCCTCCCAGTTCCATGCCACTGTACATTCAACTCTTTTGCTCCAATTCTAGAAATCTGCAGCCCCTTAGAGCACATGTTATTTCTTTAACGTCTTTCTCCAGCAGGACGGATCATAGAAATGAAAGTATAATATCTGCTGGGTATTCCAACTGTGTGGCTTAACTCCCAGTTCCCATACGTAACATGCAGGGCAGTTTACTTGTTTCACAACTTTGAGGTTTTTTGCATTTCCTTGCTTGTGTTGTTATTGCTGTGGGGACAGTGGGATGAACAACTGAAGTTATAGGGAACCCTGAAGAAGAGAATTCTATAAGAGGAGGAGTCCATGGATATGAAGCTGCCCATATAATGGGAGGGGAGAATTGCAAACACTATGGCCTTTCACCTGGTTTGTGTGTGGTGATTCTTAGCAGTTTTTACCAGTTCTGGACACTGTGAAGGTTTAGCAGATGCAGAATGGTATTGAGCAAGTTGCCTTACCTCCATAAACCCTCTTTTGAAGATCAACATATATCACCATAAAAATGAGATTCTTCAGAGAAAGACTGGAAAGGGTATGGTGCTCCTTGTTTATCCAGCCAGCACTTTTGCTCAGCACTGTTCATGCTCCAGTCTTCCAAGCCCTGTTAGCATTTACCCAAATCTCCTGGTTACACTTGATGTATGGCTCTAGGCTGCTTCCCAGAATGCCTCAGGCCCATGACTGGGTGACTTACATAGCCTCGTTTGCATACCAAGGGAAGCTCATTTACTGCCATTAGCAACACAATGGATGCTCAAGCCTTCTGCTACATTCCCCATTCTCTTTTCTAGCCGCTGGCTGCTATGATGGAGGAGGAAACAGAAGCTCCTAAACAAGATGACGGTAAAGCTGAAGCAGGTAAGTGCAAAGCCTCGGGATAAACATGATTTCTAAAAGCTCTGTAGACCAGAACTTTGTTCACCAGCAGCAGGACTTACACAGACCAATTAGAGATGGGGTGGATGAACAGTAATGAGGAGGGAAACAAAGCACACCTTTCAACTGTACAATATCAAAAGATATCCCCACAAGGCTATTGTTATCAGTTCACTCGGACCTGCTTCTCAAGTTAGCACAAATAAGAATTATTACAGATTCACAGAGGCTGCCATCTAGACTCATTGGAGAGCGTTCCACAATTTAGTGCAACAGAAGAAGAATGCATTGGCAACAGAGTGAACCTTTCAGCATTCTGTTCTCAGAGTTAATTAAGGAAACATCCATGCACACAAATTTCTACTCACAGCTACTAAAGCAAACTTGAAAATGTGCAACAGGCATCCACTGAAATATCTGAAGCCAGCTTGGTAAGATCTTCAGGGATTTCAGTTTTCTGTTCTTTCAGTTTCAGCTTGGTTGCCTTTCTTTACAGCTACCAATAGGAAAGAATTGTGCAAAGTAAGGAAAATGTGTGCCATCTTGCTCCTTGAGATTTCCTTAGTGTAGAATTTTGGTTACCTTTCCGCAAACTTGCTATGGCTAACATTTGTTCTTAGTGAACTAATAAAAGCCACTTGTTTATCAAGTGACAGGCTTCATAGGTGGAATTCATTAAGAGACTCTTATTTTTGAAAAATGTACTGTAAGAAGTAACTCAGATGTGAGTACTAGGGGGAAGGTATTGGCAAGTGATTACAAAGGGTGGCATTCTTCCAGATAATTTTGAAACTTGTGCCAGCTTTTATTTCCTGGGCCTTCTGACAGAGTAATAAACACTGGGTGAGATAAACTCAGTCTTGTGTGCAGGTCTGCCAAGGGTCAGTCTTGGGATTGTAAAGCACTGATAGCCATTATCAGGTTCGGGATCCTGCAACTGCTGCATAAAATTTCCCATGACTGTGCAAATGGGCAGTTTGTACCCAGAATGCTTATTTGCAGTTCTTGAGAGTTGGAGAAAAAGCAGAAAAGGTTGTGTTTCCCCCAAAGCAATGCTAAAAGGATTTTGTGTTATCCAGACAGCTGCGGGGTTTCCTATCTCAGCAGCACATATATTAGCATACCAGCTTCTAGCAGCACTGGGCAAAAGAATGCAGACAACTTTAATGTTGTAGTTAAGGAAGTAGTCAATGCCTCTCTGGGGGATGGGGTGGTTCCATTAGCCCTTAGACAGGCTGTGATATGCCCCCTCCTGAAGAAGGCTTCTCTGGATCCAGAAGATGTAAACAACTATCGCCCCGTGGCCAACATACCTTTTCTAGGCAAGGTGCTAGAGAGAGCTGTCACTGTTCAACTGCAGGCATGCTTGGAGGAAGCTGAATATCTAGACCATTTCAATCTGGCTTCAGGCCTGGTTATGGCAGAGAAACTGCCTTGGTTGCCTTGGTTGATTACCTCCTCCAGGATAGAGACAGGGGAAATGCAACCCTGTTGGTTCTCCTGGACCTCTCAGTGACTTTTTATACCATTGACCATGGTATCCTTTTGGAAAGACTAAGGAGTTTAGGAGTTGGAGGCAATGCTTGACATTGGTTCCACTCCTATCTCCAAGGTCGATCTCAGATAGTAGTCGTGGGAGGGACTGATTTGACAGCCTGGGAACTAACTTGTGGAGTTCCCCAGGGGTCAGTCTTATCCCACATGTTATTTAATATCTATATGAAGCCACTGGGAGAGGTCATCAGGAGATTTGGAGTGAGGTGTCATCAATATGCAGGTGATACCCAGCTCTATCTCTCTGTGCCATCTGAATCAGGAAAGGCGGTTGAAGTGCTTGACAGGTGCCTGGAGGCAGTAATGCGCTGGATGGGGGCCAATAAATTGAGGCTGAATCCAGACAAGACAGAGATATTGTGTGTTACAGGGTCTTGGGTCCGCGTAGTTGTGAGACACCCTGCCCTTGATGGGGTTATAATGCCCTGGAAGGGAGAGGCACGTAATTTGGGGGTACTGCTGGACTCAGCGCTGACGCTTGAAGCTCAGGTAGATGCCGTGGTCAGGATTGCCTATGCCCAACTATGGCTTGTGCGTCAACTGAAGCCTTTTCTGGACAGAGACGAGTTGGCCACACTTATTCATGCTCTTGTAACCTCTAGACTATTGTAATACGCTCTACATGGGGCTGACCTTGAAGATGGTTTGGAAGTTGCAGATAGTGCAGAATGCAGCTGCCAGGTTGCTGACTGGACAGCAGGCCGGATGCATATCACGCCAGTTCTAAAAGCGTTGCATTGGCTGCCAATTCACTACTGAACCCACTACTGAACTCTGACTTATAAGGCCCTAAATGACTTGGGCCCCAAATATCTAAAGGAATGCCTTCTCCCATACTGACCTGCCCGTACCTTAAGATCTGGTAGGGAGGCCCTCCTGGTTGTCTGACCACCTTCAGCAGTGAAACGGTGGGCACCTGGGAGAGGGCCTTCTCAGTAATGGCCCCCAGGCTATGGAATAGTCTCCCCCTTGAGGTGTGTCAAGCTCCTCTGTACTTGTTCAGGAAGGCAGTAAAGATGCACCTCTTTGCCCTGGCCTTTGGCTAAATGTTGTTACTTCCCCCCACACACTTTTAAGTAGTATTATTTTTAATATATATTTGGTTTGTTTTAACATTCTGGATTTTAAATGTTGTTGTAGGCATTACTGTTTTAATATATATTGTTGTGTTTTAATGTTTGGGATTTTTAAAGCATTGTTACCTGCCCTAAGACCTTTGGGTATAGGGTGGGATAGAAATACAAATAATTAATAAATAAAATAAATAAATAATGCTATCTAAGAATGTTTCTGTGGCTGCAAAGGGCAGATTTGTGGCTATTATGCTATGCCTTCCTTCCTTCCTTTCTTTTACTTGTTATGGCTTATACTACAACAATAAAGTTATTAATGATGATGGTGTCACATTGGAATTAAGTGCAGAAGATAGGCTTGAAAATCTCAGTGTAAAATGTTGTGAAATCTCAGAAGTTGATTGAGTGGGACAGAACATCAGTGTTAACATGCTAGTGAAATGGAGCTTCTCTTTCTCTCCTACTAATTGGGAGAAGGAACTATGCAAAATAAATGAAAATCTGGTTCATTTAGGAAAATTCTCATGCAGAGCTGGAAGTGTGCCTGTGTTTTTTTCCTTTGACTACAAAGATGTGCTTGAATCTCGAACTCAGAAAGATGCACGCAGATTCCTTGAGACTTCCAAATAAGTGTCTGGAAGCTCAAATAGCAGGCAAAGTATAGTAACCTTGTTAACACCTTTCTACATGTTTTCTCCAAGGTTTCACATTAAGAAAACATCTCCTAAAGTTGAAATCCACCTTTAAAAACGTTTTCCCCAGTCCCATATGAACTAACGTGAATTCATTCACCAGTTTACGTTATTCATCCCTCGTTTCTCCATATATAATTTTTACATATCGCTGCTGCCAGAAGTAAAACTAAGCCTTGAGTGTGACATTAATCCACATAAGTGTGGTATCATTGCACATGTATCGAAAGTCTCAGCACACATCTGTGCATGAATGATGACACACACCTGGGCACCAGTGTGCACTGAAGCTCCACTCATGGAGGGAACTATCGCAGATTAGTTCCCACAGTGCATGGACTCCTTGTGGGTTACATGAATGTGCCAAAGAGAGCCAAGACTGCCTGGCGAAGCTCCTAACATTCTCAAGCCTCTATGGCAATCCAGGCTATGATAAACTGCAGTTTGGCACATCCCAAAAGGGGACTATTTTTTTTCTCTGATAACTCTCCCTAGTGAAGAATAAATGTATGAGGCATGCAAGATCCAGAAATGCATTGCGCTTTGTGCTTTGCCTGCTTGCTCTTCTGAGAGCCCTCAGTTGTCTTGAAATAGTGTTACAGTTAGGAAGTTGTGGCTTGCTTCTCCTTAAACACAATCCAAAACAAAAGCAACCCCTTTGTAACCAGTGTTGAGGCCTATTTGATAGCCTTGCTGCATGAGAAAGTTGGCATGTGTGTGTAAATAAATAAATACACCTGGGTTTCCAAGATGCTTGATCTTGGGAAGGAGAGGAGAAGAATAAAACTGATTCCCATCATTCCCAACCAGTGATTATGCTAGCTTATGCTTCTGTGTTTTGAAGTCCAGCAGCCTCCACAAGGCTATAGCTTCTGTGCTCTGTGAATGGTTAAGAGCTCAATCTGAATGGAGATGGAAACTATTTGCACTCAGAATGTTGGGGCTGCATAGGCCACTGTGAACTGCGGTAATAGCTCAGAACAAGATAAGATCATTCAGTGGAGAGATCAGTTACACTGAATCTATGTTTTTGGGCACATCAAACAAAACCAAGAAAAGTGTAGACATTTGGGGATGTTATTAGCAGTGGTTATAGAGAGTTGGGTGGGATCTTCTCTTTTCATGCTCATTTATTATTATTTTTGTCCAGGAAATCCAGAAGGACAAAAGGCTGAGAAGAATAGCCCTGATGATAAGGTACTTGTCCTTTCTTTCTCTTTAGGGAAAGGGGAGGGAAATGTATCCTCCAGCAAACCTGAGACTGGAAAGTAGCCACTTGAAAGCCATACATATTGACCTGAACCCCAGGGTCAGTGCGTCCATAGGATCACACTGTTTTGCAAACAGCAAATCAGATTTCTGATTGGGAAGATGCCTGATTATCATTGGACAGGTACATCAGCCAATTAGATTTTTTTTGGGGGGGAGCTATATGGTTGGTTGTCATTGGCCAAGAACACAATAATAGCTAGCCTCCTGTTTGCTATCTTTGTGATCCCCTGGCAATGATCTGCTAGAGTGACCTCATAGTTTCAGCTTCTGCTCATTACCCCTGCCTGAACAAGCCCAAGGCTTGCTGGCAGCATCTTCCTTCCATCAGGGTCATGTTGCTCACTTCCATAGAAGAGGTCATATGGAGGAAACCTTCAATCTGGACTGCAGACCTTGCTATGAGGGGCTCAGCATATACTCAATATGCGATTTATTATTTCATCTTCTCCACATTCATTCATTTACATTCCTATCTCACTCTTAAGCCTACAGTCTCAGAACAGGTATTAGTCACCCCCCGAAAGGTAGAGCCAGCAAAAGACAACTTAAGCTTGCTTTTACTATACATTAAAGAGCAGGCTGAGCAGCAGAGGAAAGCTCTTGATGATGACTGGCAGGCTGTCATTGAGAAAATGGACGGCAGTTTGATTAAAGAATAACAAAGGCTTAAACAATTAATGTCTGGTTTAAAACAAGCACAAAACACCATCTCGGCTGCCCTAGGTAGTGCATCTTTTAATAATGATAAAATAAAAGAATTAAAAGGGGTGGTGGACAGGCTTCAGGATCAAGTGGCTGATCTTCAAAACAGACTTGTAGGATTATTATTTGTCTTTGTGCAGCAAAAGAAAAAGTTGAAGGTCTGAACATAGGGTCAGTCTTGTTAAAATGGTAGTCCACAGTGATTCCAGAAATAAAACTTAAAGAGCACACACAGCTATTGATCCTGTACCCACTAAACCTGATTCAACAGAGACAGGATAGTAGCCTTTGAAAACTATAGTCTTAAAATGAAACTTTTTAGAGCACTAACAGCGAATCCCCACAGCAAGCTTATTTCGCTTTACCTAAACCGAAATAATAGAACTGGATGCAAACACGAATTTGCCTGTTACCATTACTTTTAACTTAATCACGTTCGATCCGGATTCTGAGGATCGTACGTGGCGTACGTGACTCAAGGGGAGACTCAAGTGGCTACTTTTTAAAAGCTGCTTTTCGGGGCTGCCCTGCCCTCTTCCTCCTGGCATGGACGCGCCACCCATAAGGGACCCCTTCACCAAGCCTAACTGGATGGCTGGATGGCTTCTGCTTCCATGGATGGAGGAAAAATGGCAGCGGGCAGTCAGCCAGCAATTCTTTCCCCTCCTCTCCCCATTGCTCAGGGCACACAGCAGCAGCGGCAACTAAAGCCCCTTTGCTTTAAACATTCACATTCAGCTGCTTTCCTCCCTTTCCCTTTCTAAAGTCAAAACTTCAAAGAGCTAGAATTGCACAAAATTGCAACATTGTTATTCCAATCATCAAGGTGTGAAGTGGTTCCAGCGCTACAGTGTAGCGATCCCTGTTAAGTGGATTTTTACACTGAAATCACTGTCTTTGGAAGCAAGCTATTGGGAGAGGGAAACCCTAAACATGGATTCTCATCTCTTAAAATGGTACTGTCCACACAGTAAAAAATGTAAAACGTTTCAAGTGCACGATCCAGAGTGAGACCTGTTGAAATCAGGATTGAGATTCACCATGCTTTGGGGTGGTTTAACATGGGAAAAGCATGTTAAGCCAAACTGCCGTGTGGACTCCAAGGACTGAAAACATTTTGAATCTGAGATAAGGTTGCCGTGAGGACACGGCCTAAGAAACATACCCCCTCCTCAGTGTCTAGATTCACAGGTAACAGTATTACAAGATCTAGCTCCTGAAATGTAAAATATAAACGCATGCTAAAATGGATAACAGATGCCTTGGAAGCTGTGAATATTAGGTACTGCTGGTCCTTTTCCTGTACTTTATGAGTTCACCAAGGAAGCAAAACACATAAAGCTACTAATAAAGAAGAAGTTGAAGCTATGCTGTTAAAGTTGAATGACAACATGGATCAAATACACAGATCAACTTCTGTAACAAGGCTCTCTGAGTAGCGGATTGTGCAGGCAAGAGGAAGAAAAAACATGAATTGTCAAATACTCAATAGGACTTTGTAAAATCAGCTCAATTCCAATGGAACAATAATAATTTTTTGTTAATATTCCAGAAATGTTCTAATAATAAATACTATAATGTTCTAATAATAAATATATAAATGTACCATATTAACTTTTTATTAAGGCCTAGATTACAAGGATCTTTTTCCAGAGTATATGCAACTGTTTCAGCCACACATTTTTTCATTATATATGTCCTCAAAAAGTGTGGCTTGCAATATATAGGCTTTTGTCCTTCTTGTGTAAGGTGAATTTCCTCCAATGCATGATAGCATTACTGTACATAGTTTGTTTTTCATCAAATGTTGTATTTCTTATGCCTATCTGTATAATCATGTGTATTTATTTGTTTATTTACTTATTTATTTTCACTTCATATGGCAGACAGTAAGTTAGGAGCTTAACTAAGGGCCTGAATGATGTTAAAAGATCAAGGGTAGTTAAATTTATTACAGGGAAGAAATTAAATATTTTCTGTAGGAAACTCACAGGTTCTTGGGGAGCTGAGCTCTAGGCTAAAGGGGTATCAGTTCTCATTACCATGGGAACCCAATTGGATATTGACATTATTAAAAGGGATCGATAAGGAAGATATTAATTTGTGAATAGATTATATGGAAAATTGGTAACTACTGTACAGCCAATATATTTAAAGTAAATAGTGGACAGAAAGCATTCTCGAACAATACTATGAATCCACAAGAAACAATTGCCCATAGAGATATTTTAGCAGGTGATTGTAATGGTATGGTTGACCCATCTCTAGATAGACAGAACACAACTAATTCTCCCCATAAAGATAAAGAATTGACTGAAACACTCTTTAAATACTTGTTGTTTACAGATTTAAATATCCAACTGGCAGGAAGTATTCTTTATATTTCCCAATCTATCCATTGTATTCAATACTGGGCTATATATTTATATCTAAATCAATTACACATGAGAAATAGGGGTTCATTATATTTACAGTCCTTGCACCAGTGGAGGTTTAATCCAGGAATATTATTTAACAAATTGGCTAAGAATAAACTACAATTTGAGTTAGAACAATTTCTCAAAGAAAACATTATTCAAGAAGTACATGTAATAATTAGATAGGAAGTAATTAAAGTGGTAAATCATGGAATTTGTATTTCAATTGGCTTTCCTTCAGAAAAACTCTTCCTCCAAAATAAATTACATTAAAGGTTCAGTATAGATGGTATAGAATTTAAAGTAAATTGACACAGATAATGAGAGTACTTGTTGGTATGAATGTGCCCCAAGATTAAAGATTTCTGGTCAAAAGTGAAGACAGAAACAACTAACATTATAGAAATCTCAATAATTCTTACTCCTACACTTCATCTTCTTTACATATTTTTGGGTCAACATAAAAATTTACCTAACAAAAATCTATTGAAATTTATATTGGTTGCTGCTAATCTAGCAATAGCACAAACATGGAAAGACTATTAAAATCTTATATTAGATCTCTGGTATGAAATACTTTTGAGACTTTGCTATAAATGAACTTACCTGGAGAATAAAGAAAATGGATCAACCAGAGATGGCAGATATGTTTCAAACAATTTGGTCACCTCTATTTAATGCTTTCCCAAAGGCTAAGAAGGTCAAATTGACTTAATCCAAAAGTGAGAAATTGGTGTAAGCTAATATTAGTAACATTGGATTAATATTATTTATAATAATTGTTTACATGTTTTTGTGTTTTGTTATGTTTCTGGATAATGTTTGTTTTGCTGTGAACAAATTATAATTTAAAAATTTAAAAACCAATATAAAAACATTGCTAAAATACTATTTCATGACCCCAAGCAATAGTGCACAGCAAGCTAAACCTTGTAAACATATGGGTAAAATCTAATCTGACATTTAAAAAACTAATATCCCAGGCTAACCCATGGACATTACCGAGGACAGATTTGTGAGTAATTTAAAACAACCTCTTTGCAGCATAGATAGTCCTGCCTTAGGTGTGAGGAGATCCGTGGCTAGCTGTATGTGCACGTATCTTGAAAAGCTTTTGTGTACATTCAGAAAACAAAACAGCCCAATGGGGTTTTTGTTTGTTTCTTCCCCCCCCCCCTTTTGACAGAATAAGAAGCAACAAGCTGGATTCCCACAGTCTCACTATTTTATTGCACTTTATCGCTTCAAAGCCTTGGAGAAGGATGACCTGGATTTTCAGTAAGTAATTAGCGGGGTTGATGTTCGTCAGGTCTTCAGAGAATCTTGAGTTTAAGCATCTTGTCCCAACACTATTTGGTTTGAGCTTCAAATTATCTGTAGCCAGGCTCTGTCTACACAAGCGATTTCATACTATGCTGCTGGATCTTGTCTGTATCACCCATTTCAGCTGGTGTAGCCACTCATATTCTTATTGTGGCCAGGTGGTTTGACTGTATTAACTTGGTTCTACACCAGTGTGTTTCCCCAACTGGTTCATGGTACCTTTCTAATCTGGCGTTACTTGGGGGAGGGGGCTGCTGAAAGCCATAAAAGATCAAAGCAGTAAAGCAGTATGTGTTGCTTATGCATTGGTCTAGTTAAGGCCCTGAACTCCTATCTAGGAATACGGGGTTTGATTCTGCCCTCCCCCATGACTCCAGCTTGATGACCTTGGGCTAGTCACAGCTCTCTTTTGAGCTCCCACAGCCCCACCTACCTCACAGAGTGTCTGTTGTTGGGAGAAGAACAGGAAGCTTTGTCAGCTGCTTTTGAGTCCCCTTAAATGGGTGAGAAAAGTGGAGTAGAAAAGCCAACTTTTCTTCTTGTCTTTTTAGCACACTTCAAATCAATTAAATTGGTAGGCATTAAAGGATACTGTACTCTCAGTGCTGGCCTCTTCTTTGTTTTATGGAATGCTTTTTCAAGATTGGCCTTCTCAGCTGCACTATTTAGAAAGCTTTGAATAGCTTTTAATGATCAATAACTGTGGAAGTCGTTTTTATGCAGGCTAAGTTATCTATTAATGCACTGTTGCAATTCCTCCCGCCCATATTTAATCTTACACTTTTTATGATAATATTTTTGCCTAGTCTACATTTATTACTTTAAAATGTGTGTGCTGTTTCCTGTTAAAAAGATATTGAAGAGGTGCTCTGTAGGTCCAGGAGGAGTCTGTATCGGCAGGTGCCAGGAATGATCCACCAGAAGTGGGGCTGGAAGTCAGAAATCCACTGTTACAGGCTCCCTTTGCAACTGCAAATGTTAGGAACTTCTGTTCCTGGCCTTCAAAGGCTCCATGCTACCTTCAAGGGCTGGGCACAATCTTTGAGGCTGACACCGGAACGTTAAGACAGGAATGGCTGTCCAAATACACATGATCCTATCTTATCCCCACAGCAATTCATCCCAGCATGAGGTGGGTTGCGTATTTTGAGCCCAGACTAGAGATGGTAAGTGTGAAAGAGTCCATTTCAATAGGGTACTGACTTTCAGCTTCATTTGTGGTAGCGCTTTCGGGACTGCTGCTGATACAGGTGCTCCATTTGTCTACAAAACACCATTTTGGGTGTCTTATCCAGCCTTATTGCTTCATTCATGTGGATGGAGCATTCTGGGGTGTGGGGTGACATGCACTGCCACGGAATAGCATGTGGACAGCAAGCCCCTTAGACTCCTGCCTAGAATGCAGTAAAGGTAAGTGTGGAGAGGGCCTAAGATGATTTTACATTATAAAGTTGTCAGAATAGTTCTTTATTAAAAGCTAGACTCTTTTATTAGGCTATCTTCCTCACATGTATTTAATGTATATTTGAATCATAAAATATTCTCTAAATTTAATGTGCACACATTGATATATCTGGATTTGGATATATGAATCTATGCATCCTCTTTTTTTTTTTTTTTTTAAATATACTCTCCAGAGAGGAAAGTACATCCCTTGCACCTAGATACTACAGTGTGGTCTTGCAGTAATTTAACTGTGGGTCCTTTTCTCTTTTAGCCCTGGAGATAAAATTGCCATTGTTGATGACTCCAATGAAGAATGGTGGCGGGTGAGGAAAGGATGATGGAAGAAACAGACAAGGATTACATAAGACAGAAAAAGACAAGAACATTTCTGATGTAGAGCCAGGCCTGACCACTTAAAGAGGAAGGATTTCATTATCCCAGAATTGGTGACCTAAAAGCTTCAAAATCCACTGAAGCCCAAGTCTCAGAATGGAGAGGGGGGGGGGCTACCATATGATGCTCCAGGTGTCATTGAACCATCATGGCCCATGGTCAGGGACAAGGGTAGTGGCTCAAGCACCAGACTGGAACCTAGAGCTATTTCTGCATGGTGTGCATTTGTACACATAGTGCAGGGACAGTCTTGGCCTTGATAATTTGATCCAGGTCAAGACCAGAGTATTGAGTCCACAGCATGTTCCATGGGCCATCCTTATTTTAGTGAACTGGCCCAGCTCCTTCTGGCCTCCGATGTTGCTGGACAGGGATTTTTTGCTTTTTCTGCACCTGAGTTACTATGCTGAAAGAAATGGGATCTGGTGCCATTATTTTCTGAGGCCCACTCCAATACTTTGGCCCATGTGGGTGTGACATTACACAGAAGGCACAGGCTGCCAGCGGACTGGTCTGCAATGCAGACAAAGCATTCCTTGTGGGGCTACTGGTACAAGCTAGCAGCAACCCAATATGTATCTTATCTAGGAGCTCCAGGGTTCACACTCCCACTGGACCATCACAGCTCTCTGAGTGACCTTCAGCCAAATACTACCTCTCAGCCTAACAACTCACATGAGGTTTTTTGAGAAAAATCTGGAAGGTGAAAGAATAGGCTCTTTGAAAGAAGAGAGGCTATAAACACCACTTAGATAAATAAGGACTTCATCTAAACATCACTTATTTATTTTGCGTATTTGGCTATTCCAGTGATTTTACTGTGACCCACCCAGACACCTTTAGAATATAGGGCAGGATAGGTAAATTAGTATTCTGGGGCAGCCACATGATTACAAACCTCATGTTTGCCTAATAAAATATAATTCCATCCTTGACCAATAGCCTATTATGAATCCCGTCCTTTTTAAAATATGGTAATAAACTGAGCACTTTCATAAAGGAGTTCAAGGGAATCTATAACATTAATTTTTAATTCCTCTGCCTTTTGAAAATGATTATTTTTGAACGGTTCTCTTCTTTTCCAGCAGCAATTTTTTTGTTAATAGTCTGATTTAAAACATGCAAAGTTACTATCCTGGAAATGGTTTAATGAGAATTCTGGTTTTGAAGGATTTACTGATAAGTCTTTTAAGAGAGGAAGAAAAATAATAAAATGTTAGTAAGGCCTGTGTTCTAAACTCTTTCTTACTCCTGCTCTGGGAAAGGCACTCAAGGCAGAGTTCTCTGTGATAGCAAGATATCTGCAGTTCAGTCAGGCCATTTTTGCTGGACCAGGTTTCACTGGACATCCTTTGTATCTGCATAAAGAGGCCAATGGTCACCTGTAAGTTATTGCAGCCCATTTCCATGAGCTGCAGAGAGGTGGCTGGGCCTCATCAGTGCGCTAGGTAATGACTTTGAAATCATGCACCATGCTTTGGGTGCCTTTTGACAAGTCCCTAGGAAACTGCTGCCTCTTCACAGATGCCTTAGTGATTAGAAATTTGTTGACTGGCCACTTGGGGGTCCGTTGAAGGTAGAGATGTGGGCACCATATTTTAGTTTTTTCTAAGGCTAGTAAATTTGTTTATATGTTGTGATTACATGGAAGAAATAAGTACAAATATATTAAAACTGTTGTTTTGGGGGGGTAATAAGGGAACTGGAGGTTTTTATTTTTTAATTTTTCTTCAATGTCTCTCTTAGGGCAAGAAAATCGGGGAACTTGGGGACAAAATTGGATATTTTCCTCCCAATTTCATCATTCGAGTTCGTGCAGGAGAACGGGTACACAAAGTGACACGATCCTTTGTGGGCAACAAAGAGATTGGACAGATCACACTAAAAAAGGATCAGGTATGTCCTTCAGGAATGCCTAATTTATCTGCAACTAACTTCCCACAAATGGGAAGAGCAACAAAGGCACACTGGATGGATTGTTAAAGACATGCATAGTTACAGGACAGTTTTTCTTTTTTAATGGTGCCAGGGATGATCACTCATCATCTTATCAGCCACTCAAATGCAAAATAACATGGCTAATAGCTCCCAGGTTCTTCTTCTTTTCCCTCCGATCCATGCACACACCTAAACACAAACTTTTCTATATTTGAGGGGTAGGCGCCTATCTTTGCTTTTCTCTGCTATAATTAGCCCCATGAGTAATAACTAAAAACAGGACAGGGTAAAGAGCCCTACTGCCACTTATGAATGTGTGCTTTCTGAATCCCTGAGCAATTCCACCTCTAGCACTTAAACAATTCAGCATTTTCTGCCTCTGTGCATTGAATGAAAAAAAGCTACTTTGACTTTAATGTAGACTTAACTATATAAATTTGGTTATGTAGTGCATCCTTTTTCTTTTTGGAGAAGGTGGTGGTGATAGCCGCCATTCATATCATTCAGATATGACATGTATGCCCAAAGGAGCTCTGGATATCTTTTATGAACCTTTTTCCAGGGTTAGGTGCACATCTTTGTGTTTCTTTTTCAAGCATTAAACATCAAGCCTCTTTGTGGATCAACATAGATGGAACCTTTTGGACATAGTCTGGTGTTTGCATGGTGCACCCTCTTCTTTCACTACACTGGGCTAAGTGATCGAGTTGGATTAAGACCATATAATGATTGTGGGTGGGATATTTAGCTTTTTTTCTTCCATCGTCTGAATTTATTGTCTACCACTCTGCACTAGGGATGTGTACAAATGTCTTTTTTGTATTCAGTTTGTATCGAATAAAATGCATAAAAATTTGTATTCATTTGAATAGATCCCCTTCGAATGTGGTAGGATTTGTATTCCATACGAATGTTCAGTCCCATATGAATGCATACGAATCCCATATGAAGCTTCATACGAATGTATTAAAACATTCAATTCAAATTCAGATGTCAATCTTGAATGTGCCAATATTTGATTCAAGTCTGAATGTCTGAATTTGGCCAAATTCATACGAATTTCGAATGTTATGAATAGTCATGCACATCCCTACTCTGTACCTGCTGTATACAGTGGAGTAAAACCAGTGAAGGATGTAAGCAAAACTATATGGTCCTACCAAATTTTGCTCTGCCATATCACAGATTCCTTTTGGCGTAGACTGGTACTTTCTGGATGTTGTTGGTCAGTGATTAGAGGTTGTAGTGTTGGTGCCAACAAAGAGTGGAGGGCACTATGTGGCCTATGCACAAGAATTTTGCTATGTGTAGCATTATGATCCCATACCACATACTTCTCTTAGTGCTACACCACTGGCTGGTGGCAGTGAGAGGAAAACAACGACATTGCAGTGCACTGTGAAAGAGGGGCAGAAACAAAATACATCTACTATAGTGTATGGTTAAATGTAGAGTCATTTCATCATGTACAGGCCTTCTAAAGCAATGGTATATCTGAGTTTATAATTCACATTATGGTTTTATCCTATCTGAAGTGCAACCTTATATGTTGTTCTGTGTTTGCTTTAATATGTGCTATATAATTGGAATTATACCCCTAAATAAGGGCTGTTTTCTCTTCTCTTGGGAACATTTATGATAAAGTCACAGGACAGCACCAGACCTCTCCTACTCCCTTCATTTCTTCTTCTTCTTTTCTCTAGATTGTAGTGCAGAAAGGCGAAGAGCTGAATGGATATGTGAAAGTCTACACTGGTCGCAAAGTTGGGCTCTTCCCAGCTGACTTCCTGGAAGAGATCTGAGGTCCAACCATGGCATATACAGTGATTTCATAGCCAAAGCCAGACAAGGCTAGGTTACTTTGGAGAGAAATTCTCAGCTGACAGGGACTCTCTGTCTGGGATATGCAAGTGCTTATGACCCAGAATGAAGATCTTTAGACCAAGGCCAATGTATAAGAGCTGGGAATCCAGTAGAGGAATATATAATTCTGTCACTTGAGCGGGTGCCTCTTAAACTCCGTGGTTTTGTGGTGGCGGATTTCGGAGTGAGTTTAGCCATTACCTGTTGATGATATAAGCCAAGGAGGTGCTGGAATGTGGACAAAGCTGTTCAGCTTCCTGTCTGCAAGGGAAGTTCACACTGACTGCAAAACTTGACAAGTGGCATTTGCTGCTCCCTCCTGCTGGTGGCACCAAGCTTGTGTGTGTGTGTGAAAATTTATTCAGAGACAAATGACTGTCCCTTTGTTGGCTGGGGGTGCTGTTTTGGCTCCCAATGTTACTTGGATTGCTTAAATTGTTGTTTTGCCAATTTATGTCATCCCTCTCTACTGCCTTCAGCCTGCCTGCCTGCCAACCTATCTTCACACAAAGTAGCATAGTTTGGGGTCAGTGTCCATGGAAATAGTCTGATTGCTTTGGAGGCTATGTAGCTGTTATGCTATAACAATGTACCAATGCTGCTCTTATGAAACTGGTTGTCCCCTTTGGGGGAACCTTCTGGTCACAGTTTTGACAAAATGTGCTCAATTACTATAGTTTTAGCATTGCATTTGTGCAGAGTAACTGATCTGACTTTCTTTGTTGAAATCAGCTGAAGAAAGGCCATGTGTTATCTCTTGTACCTTGATCATGCAAAGTGGGGATTTACATGTATGGGGAAATATCACTGTCTATTTGTGTGTAGACCATGACAAATTTTAAACCAGCAGATGGTGTGCAGGCAATCCACATGTACAGCCTTCACAGAGAAAGGCATGACCATCTGGTGGGGTGGAAAATCCGAGGCGTGGTCCACAAACTTCATATGTAAAGATATATTGGAAGTTGCCTTTCTGAAAGCCCAGGCCCATAAATGGCTGCAACAGCATATTATTATTTTTATTTTTTCTCCACGTTCCCCACCCGATCTACTTGAAGGCCATGGGAGGGGCCTGCTGCACAAAGCTGTTCTGTGCCTTGCATTAAAATATTTGCTGCCAAGATGTGAGTAGGCTTGCTTCATGAGGTTGGGCCACATATATCATGTCAGGGAAGCTACTCACTCGCTTGCTCACTTTCGTGACACTTGCAAAATAATTTGCACATGCTCTTTTGTGCAGCATTTGTGTGACTGGGTTTACTTTCATACCTGAAAACAGGTGCACACACATTTGTTTCCATGAAAGCCAAGGAAAGCGAATGCATCCACCACTTTTCCTTTTGAAAATACATAAGTATCCACCCCTTTGAGAGGGCTTGGCTATCCCTCCCTTTTTTCTTTTCATATGCAAACAACATTTCTCTGTTTGTTGCTTGTCTAACACTCAGAAATCATAAGGCAACCCTCTTGTAGTGCCATCAGCCAGGTAATTACAATCTCTCATAATTTTTTTGGGGGGGCCCATAACAAAATAACATATCTGGAATAATCACTGCCAGACGGCAAGTAGCCATTTTAGGGTCTTCTCAATTGACTTCCATCTGAGTTGTCAGTCTCTTGCCAGCTTTACAGGTATTTTTGAGTTACATTTAAACAAAACAAAACAACCTTTCTTCCTTTTTGACTTCAAATGTTGCCTGCTTCCATCAAATCACTGAACTGTAGAAAGGAACAGGTCTGTTTCTGTTACAGTGCATCTGACCTTCCTTTGGTTGTCACAGAAAAGCAAAGTGTCTCTGCAGCTGCGTGCCATTGCTGTACTTGTTTTTTCCCCTTTCTGTCAGTGCCCTGAGAGGAGTCACTGGGGTGAAAAGTGATGCTGTTGGCATGCTGTCCAAATTCTAAGTGTGTCCATAGTCCCCCCCCCAAAGTTGGTGTCCCTTGCTTTTCTTATCACAGAAGGTGGCAGCACATTCATTGGTTTCTGGCAACTGCTCCTCTTATGAAAGAACTTTGGGATGTTGCCTCAGTCCCATCCCCAAACCCATAGTGATTCATGTATGATTGTGTACAATAGGGGTGTCCAACCTTTTGGCGTCTCTGAGCCATGCTGGAAGATGAAGAGTTGTCTTGGGTCACACATTAAATACACAAACGCTGATGAAAACTGATGAGCAAAACAAAGGTCCATGCATAATTTCATAAGTAAATTTACAATTTTGTGTTGGGCTGCATTTATAGCCATCCTGGGCAACATGTGGTCTGTAGCCTGAGGGTTGGACACTCCTGGTGTACCGTTATCTGTTTCAGCCATGAGAGCTATCATACTTGGATCAAGGCTACTTGAATCCCAGCCAGTCCTACAGTGACTCTTAATGCATGAGTTCAGGATGTAAGCTAACCTGCTTCCATTTTTGTATCTGAATTGAACATTTCACAAGCCATATTTGCTTCTAGAAAACTAAGAGCACCTACTTAGTATGAAGTACATGGGGCAGATGTGAAGTCTAATGGGAGCGGATCTGTTTGCATTCATATGATCAGATTTGCTACTCATTCTAGGAGATGTACAAAAGGGTCAGGCCTTAGGCCCTTTCTGCTCTGGAATATATCCTGGAATAGGGGCCTGCCATCCACATGCTTGTGCAGATTACGTAAGGACCTGTCTTCCATAGTCTGCACTAGCATGTGAATGGCAGGTCCCTGTTCCAGGACATAATTTAAAATAAGGCCCAATGAAGAAAAGTCTTTAATGTAAGCTAGGGAACCACTAAATTGCCAAGCTAAAACTATGAATGAATTCATAAACATCCTAATTAATGAACACACAATGTTAAAGGCTAGAGAGCAACTGCAAAGTAATTCCTGACTATAAAGTGTGGGAAGCCCATTTTAAGTCTGTGTAAGAGAACCTGTTGCTGCATTGCACTTCTCATCATGCCTGACTGTTGGCCATAGGGGAAAGGGCTGATGAAAGGTGAAATCCAATGGCTTTTGGAGGGCTACAGACTCCTTGCTACTGGTCTATGGGCAAGAGAGTCAGATGCTTCCTACATCTCCAAGAATGATACTTTGCAATTTCAGATACAAAGTTGTGGGTGTGGAGGGACAAAAGAAGGAAAAACGAGCAGAATATATGGTTAGGTACTTAATCTTTTATCTACAATGCTTTTATGTTGTTTTGAATTTTCTTGCAGCATTGTGAAGTAATGCAAAGATCAAAACTTGAGTCATGCCTTGGGCAGGGAAAAGATTAGAAAATAAGGTTAATTTGGATTTGTTAGAGGTGAATGCAAGCAGTGCTTGCATAATTGTCTGATCAAATGAGATGGTTTCAGTAAAGTTTAAGAAGGTGTTAGGTGATATTGAATATATGTTTCTAGTCATCTGCTTGAAACTTTTCATTATGGCATCTGTGCTTGTATTAACATGTGGTAAAAATTCACAGGTAAGATGGGGGTAAGGTTGGCTAAAGCGGTTAAAACCAAACGTATTTTTCATCTCTGTACCAACTTAGCTGCCTCTCATCTTACTGGGTCTGATAATTTGGGAGGCAGTGAAGAAAGTTGCTCTTTTTGGTATGAATGTATATGAAACATCTGCTTTTGAATTTATGCACCTTAATGGCTGGTATAAAACTAAGACTCTGTAATAATATTGTATAGTTCATATGATGGATATGGTAGTTGGTGGAGAATTTAGCATCCTGAATATCTTGTCATTCATTTTTCTTTGTCCAAGAACCTACCTTCTAATCCAGAAGCCATTTGTGAGTAAGCTTGTCAACATCTCAGGCTCAAACTGTTGTGAGCAGGAATTCTACTCATTGTGCCATGGATCTTAAATTTCCTTAGATGTAGAGTAAAATATATCAAAGCAGAATAACAAACATGGAAATGAGCATCATTGATTCTGAATGTGCATTTTCTTTGGGGCAGAATTTGTATTATATAGGTGTGTAATGTTTCATAGCCCAGGGTATAATTATCTGGAAATTCTGGTGTTGTGAAGCTGGTACCCTGAAGTCTTTGAGTAGAGGCCTTTGAAAAGGCAATCATGGCAAGTACTGGCATTCTAGCATCCTATGGGGTACTATAGGATGTACTTTATGTACTATAGAACATGTACTATATTTTCTTCTTCCCCCTCCTGCTCTCTCAACTGGATCTATTTGCAGCAGAAAACATTCTCCTTGCCTGGTGAAAGCATTCACATCAGGAACCATGTCCCAGGCTGGAATGTGAAACCAGAGAGCACTGCTGGGAACTGGAGCCCTGCCTAGTGGCTGCTGAGTATGGAGTGGAGAGAGACAGACAGGTGCAGCTGAGTTGTTGATTTACATAGTTCTAAGCCACTGGAAAATTCATGGCCCAAATTATGGGGATGGGAGAGTAAGAGAAGGGTGCTGCTGCTTGAATCTAAGAAAACAGGTGCTGCTTATCTGCCTATGGTATCTGAATGGCTGCTAGGGTCAAGCAGGAGGGAAGAACAAGTGGCAATGAATAAATACACATCTTACGATCTTGCACCTCAAGAGGGCAGTAGTACCCTTCAAGTGTCGATGGCTGGAGTTCGTACAAATCCCCGTCCCTTCCATGCTTAGGTTGCACACACCAGCACACATATAAAAAAATCTGATTGTTGGCTAAGCTTGCATGGATTGTTGTTGTGAATCCCAGGGGCAAAGGGAGGTTGAATACAATTTGAATAGGAGTTTTTGCCTCTCCCTTCCCAACCCATACCTCACATTTTATTCCTGACTCCAACCCACTGACCTGCTTATACCTGTGAGCATCAGGTGCTTCATCCAGGTAGATAGATAGGGTGGCTATTTGGGGTCTGAAGAAAACAGCCCATTTTAACCCATACCCTTTCTATTTGTGGCAGCTTCTGCATGGCCCTTATGGTCTTGGCTGGATGCTGCCGAGCAATGCAGGATCAGCTTGATAAAGTGGTCATTGAGAGGTTGTGCACCTGGAGGATTCTCTAGCCATGTGGGCCTTACCTTTAGAGTGGTACCCAGAGCAAAGATTGTGGGTCAGTCTTGCTGTCCACCATGCAGACAGCTGGATAGGCTCACACAGACTCTGGAAATGGGTGATTTGTAGTCTGCTGCAATAAGCCCCTTATGATCTGCAAGTTCTGAAATGAGGAACCTTAGTTCCCCAGCATCCAAACAGAGGCCTGGACTGGCCGCCTCCTTTCCCATAGTAACAAGAACTCAAGAGTGTGGCACCTTCTGACCATTAGAAGGCTTGGGGCGGGCTGAGGGTTTCCAACCAATAAAACATCAACTTTAACAGGTATTTTCAAGAGGTTTTGCAATTTCCACCAGTCTTGGCTGGACCTTACTTGACAAGGCCTCTGGGGATCACTACAAGCCTAGTCAACTTATGACCTCCAAGATGATGTTGAACTGCAGTTCCAATGGACCCTGGTCCATCTGGTGAAAGGAAAGGAACAGAAGGAGTTGTACTTCAATAAAATCTGGAGGACCATAGTTTGGCCAATTCATTTAGAGCAGCGGTTCTCAACCTTCCCAAGGCCGTGACCCCACAATGCAGCTTGCCATGCCTCAGGGACCCCAGGGATGGGGCCAGGGGTGGGGGTGGGGTGGGGCGGGGCCAGGGGCGGGGTGGGTGGAGCCAGGGGTGGGGCCAAGTAGAAGAGGGCGCGGAGCTGCGTGGAGGTGCGGGAAGGCGGCGGCGGCGCCTCGGCGCTCATGACGAGCCCTCCCGCTG
>MTQE01002208.1:3708641-3740594 GCA_014337955.1 Aspidoscelis marmoratus
GGGGACGCGGGGGGGCCTGTGGGACCTTTGGCGACCCCGCCAAAATGGCCATTCGACCCCCGATGGGGTTGCGACCCACAGGTTGAGAACCGCTGATTTAGAGGACTAGTCTGTGCAAGAAATATTCTAATACTTTATGCTTCCTGTGTGGTGGTGAGATGTTCCACTTGAGTTGATTTTGACATCATTTGAAGGACAAAATAGATAGCATAGTAGTTAGCATAGATAACTCCAGAGTGGATGCAAGCAATACATGCTGTTCCATCATAACAGCTTTGTTATCCTGCACGAAATGTATCTCAAGATGCTTTAAGTCTTCTGCTGTCTCCCTTTTCCCTTACCTAAGGGTACATTGTAATGACCCTGGGGAAGGAGGTAAGTAGTTAGGTGTAGTTAGTGGTGTTTTTGTTAGCTGTTTGTCTCCTGGCAGGTTGCTGGAAGGGGATAGTGAGGGGGTGTGGCTTAGCAGCAGACCCAAGGGTGAGGGCCAATCACTCCTTAGCTTGACCATTGAGATTCTGCCAGCAGCCAGGCTGGAAGGCTATTTAAGCCAACAGGTAGTTAGTTAAGGGTTCTTGCCTGGGGAAATATTTGACTGGTGGTTAGGCCAAGGAGAGGGGGGCTGTTCATAACTGTTGCCAACAAGACCAAGGTTAGAGAAAGCTCTATGATAGAGTAAGGAAACACTGAGACAGATATTATAGGACTTATAAGCTAGAAGAGAATGAATGTGCATAAGTTTGCAACGTTGTTTAAAGTAAATCTACGTCTGAGAGAGTGTTCACATTCAAAGTTCTTTCCTACACTGATCTTGTTTTAATAAAATCATTTTGCTGCTGTTCAATACAAAACTAGTGAGTGTCTATGATTAACAAAGTAACACTGATCAGGCAGTCTGGGAAGTGGACAGAAAGGCAGTGAGCTTTGTTACATCATAGCTTCACTCAGCCAGAGGCAGAAAGGAGAGGCCTTTGGAACTGGTGTCCCTTGAGCAGAAGGGGTCTGTGCGGGGAATCACTGCCAGCGCTTAGACAAGAGGGACCTCTTTTGGGGGAGAGTGGTCTGGTTCAGGAGCCAGAAGAGTGCTGGAATGGAAGATCTTCACACACACACACACACATACACCCACCCCCACCCCTTTAGCAGGAGAAGAAAGAATGTTCCATCTTTTGACCCATGCAAAGGTTGTGTTGCTTGTGCCTGATACTGACATCCTATCTGGTGAAGTTTACATTTATCCTCAGACCTACTGTTCATTCTCTGTCTTACAGCAGTGTTTAGGCAATCTTTTGTACTGATAATCAGGCTCCTACCATGGAGCCACACAGACCAGGCCCTTGTCTCTCCATTCAAAAACAATTGGAAGAAATCTCCAGTAACTCCTTTGCCATGATCTCCCATGGAGGAAACATCTCTAATGGAGCAAGGCTGCCGAGTCATAGGCCGCGTTCCCATTACGAGCTTAAAACGGTTTCGATCCTCGCAGTCCCCACGTCACGTTGGTTTAACACACTTTCCGCGTGTTAAATCACCCCAAAGCATTGTAAATGTTAACCCTCATTTCAACAGGTCTCGCTCCGGTTCGTGCACTTGAAATGTTTTACATTTCTTGCTGTGAGAACAGTACAGTTTTAGTGGGATGAGAATGCATGTTTAGGATTTCCCTCCCCCAATAGCTTGCTTCCAAAGATAGTGATTTTACTGTAAAAATCCACCTCGTAAGCAGCCGTTACACTGTAGCAATCCACCCACTTCACACCTGATAACAATGTTGCAATTTGTGCAATTCTGGCTCTTTGGAGTTCTGATCTTTATAAAGGGAAAAGAAAGGAAAGCAGCTGCAGGTTCTGGGAGATGTGTGAATGTTGGCTGTGTCTGTGGAGTGAGTGGGCGAAGGGGGCTTGAGTTGCCACTGCTGCTGTGTGCCCTGGGCAATGGGGAGAGGAGGGGAAAGAATCGCTGGCTGTCTGGTGCCATTTTTCATCCATCCAGGCAAGTGGCAGCCACCCAGCTAGACTCCGTGAAGGGATCCCTTATGGGTGGCATGTTCACACCAGGTGGAAGAGGGCAGGGCAGCCCTGAAAAGCAGCTTTTAGAAAGTAGTCACTTGAGTCATGTACGCCATGTATGATCCTCAGAATCTGGATTGAATGCAATTACGTTGAAAGTAATGGGATCAGGCAAATTCGTGTTAGCATCCGGTTCTATTATTTTGGTTTAGGAAAACCGTTTTAAGCTTGTAATGGGAACCGGGCCATAGAACAATATTTAGAATGATGGTATTGGTGGTGGAGATGGGTATGAGAGAAAAAGAGAACAATCTGGAGAAATTTCTTTATTAGAATATAACTGTCACATTCCTGTGTTAAAGCGGCCATTGGCCTTAGAGTGCAAAAGGAGAGAAGATAATTTTTCCAAACTTTAGAAAGAAGAATTGCTTATGGGAAGTGAATGCAGTGCGCCTACACACAGTCAGATGAAGGCTGCCTGAAAGCCAAATCCTTTACTCCAGCATTTCCTTCCAGCCTTTGTTAGTCTAGCTAAGAGGAGGTTTATAAGACTCCAACTTAGTACTTGATACCTTTTAGTTAGAGGGCGACAGTTAAGACCAGAAAGTGAAGAAACAAAAGAAAATAAAAGAAAACAAGTGAGTTACCATCATTTTAAACGTTTTGTTTGGTTTCGATGGACAGAGGTGGAAAGAGATATACTGAGGCTCTTGGCAAACCAGGTAGTATTGACAAGGCAAAGTAGAATCTGTCAAAAGGTAGGCTTATGTTTAATTTCAAGGCCAAGATGGAAAACAATAGCATCACTCCTGTTCTCTGGCTCTGAGAAAGCCCTCCTGCACTTCGTTTTGGGTGGCAAGTGTGAGATGTCTGCCTGGTATGAAACTTAGAGCCTTCTGGGTCCCTGAAACTGCCTCAGGCAGCCCTTTTCCAGCCCCATGGCACTGATTTTCCTCCTCTCTGAATATGTCTCTATGGCTGCATCCAGACTTGTTTATATTGCGCAGAGGAATGCGCAGTCATGATTGGGGCGTCACACATGATGATCGATGCGTCGTCATGGCAGCACATTTTCTGATTTCTACTACACGCTTACCTTAATGCTGATTTAACAACATTTGCTGTGCGGTATAAAGATTTGAATTTTTCTGACCAGCCCGGGCAGAACGGTGAGAAGAGACAAATGAGAGTAGGAAGCTCAATCCTGATTGGCTGCCTTATTCCACGTGATTGCATGTGCCAACTCAGCTCTCGCAGCTTCTGAGGAGAAAGCTACAGAGCTACTTTTTAGGTGGAATGGCAGATTGTCGCTGTGCAGCAGGTAAGCTGAGCTTTTCCCTTTAACTGCATATTTATTCCACAAGTCTGGAGGCACCCCATAACACATTATACTCCGAAATGCAACCAAACATGGTGGGGTCTTCAAACAGGGCAGGATTATCACAACGAATTGCTTTGTCCTGCTGTGTTTGACACTTTACTTTTAATCCCTGTAGTGTAGTATACTTGACTTTTAAGATTCTATATTGTACTATGTCCTGGGTTGTCTGGTTCATGAAGGGCAGATTATTAGTGTTTTAACGAGCCTTTTTATAGGCCTGTTAGGAAGAAGAGTTCCTTTGAAAAGGACTGATTGACTTCATATATTTCCCCACTTTGGCCAAAAGGTGGCAGCAAAAGCCTTTCTAGTATTTCTCTTAAGACAGTCACTGTGGAATAAGTCACTGACTCCTGTGGGGCTGAAGTTGGATTTATGTGGAGAAAACTTAACCACGGAGATTTGCGTTAATCCCAGACTTGGGCAGGGTTGCCAGGTTTCAGATCAGTGTATCTTTGAAATTGCCAATGCCATTTCTTTTGGAGTTATATTGCTGTGATAAATAATAATTTAGCTACATGGAGTTTTCCTGATTCTTATTTTTGAAAATTCTTTTCATCCTTTCTGTGGGTTAGAATGGGAACCTGCTTCACAACACAAGAAAAGGGCCATGGGTCTGTGTCAGAGCATCTGCTTTATATAAAGAAGGTCCTGGGTTCAGTCCAAATCACCTAGATAAGGATGGCAGAAATTCCATTCAAAACCATATGAACACTATGCCTGTTTGTGTAGACCAGATGTCACCAGTGTGAAGCCCCAGAATGCAGTGCAGCCCTGGAGGACTAGCAAAACTTCTGAATTTACTGCATAAATGAAAGAAGAAATTGAAATGGTACTATCTACAGGATGCCCTGAATTTTCTATCAAAAAGCTTGAAAGTCTCTGCTGCTAAGGCTGCTTTCTGACTAACAAGACCAGAGAATGCACTGTGTATGCTTTTCCAATATTCACACAGGGTAAAAATGAAAAACAAAACAAAACCCTGAAGTGGCTTGGAGATGGCTTAGAGTTCACAGGTGGGACCGTATACATGTCGGTCTGTCCTTCCTCCATCTCATGAACATTGTGGGTTAGAAGAGGTGGGTTAGAGATGGCATGAGAACACAAAGATCATATGCTACTTTCTTCAAGGTTGTGATCAGACACAGCAAAAAACACAACTCAGAATTACCAATTTTTGTCATGTCTGAACACAGCCTAAGGCGCTTTTGAGCCACTTTTTACTACATAAGAATACAGTCTTCCCAAGCAGTAGTTATGCCCACTTGTGGACCTGCCAGTTGAAGGATCTGCTCTTCTTTACTGTTCTCACATCAGTGTTACTATTTTTATCTTGTGCTCAATATGTTTTTAAGCAAACAAGTGCCCAAAGTGGTTGAGGCCATCTGATTATACACAGCAGTTTTCTGCTCAGGTGCCTTTCTTGAATATGGAAAAGGTGGATGGAGAGACTATCCAAAGGCACAGATATTCTCTGGAGGAAATATACCTCATTCTCCATTCCATGTGGAAATGCCTAGAAGGTTTTCTGAACTTCCTGAGTGGTAGAGGCAATATAAAACTAAAGCATTTTCAACGGATGTCTCTCTGCTTCTTTTTGGAGATCTCTAGCAACTAAATGAAAGAGAACAGTTGTCTAAAGCTAGGCCCAGCTGTCTTTTTTATATTGTAGAAGAGGGAGAAGAGTTGGCTTTTCTACCCCACTTTTCTCACCCATTTAAGGGGACTCAAAGCGGCTGACAAAGCTTTCTATTCTTCTCCCCATACCAGGCACCCTGTGAGGTAGATGGGGCTCTGGGAGCTCAAGAGGAGAGCTGTGACTAGCCCAAGGTCACCCAGAACAAACCACTGAAAGCAGATGCTTCAGGAAATGTTTCCTTTTTCTCACTTCCAAACACAACATCTTGGAAAGCTGTGCAGAACCAAAGATATCCAGTGACCAACTTTATGTGGTTTTTGCCACTTAGCTAAAATGTACCTTTCCACCCTTTTTTCAGTTCCTCTGAATATAATCCTGCCAGAGAGGGAGGTTGGTTGGATGGATTATATTTTAAATATGTTTTAGTACTTTGTATTTTTATTATATGCCGTAACTTACCTTGGAACCACTGGGTAAAGGGCAAGATATGGATATTATAAATAAATAAAATAAACATCTTAACTTAATCTACTTCATTCAATTTGTTAAAGGAAGTTCCAGTTACTTAAACCAGCCCTGTTCTGCCCTTTCTGGAGCCTGAGGGCAGAAGCAGTTGATGACTGGAAGCAGCAGAGGAGACAGGATATATCATTCAACAACATTTCAGCCCCTCTCTGCCCTGAGGTGGTTGTGGGAGCAACCATTGATTTGCAGAAGGGCTAAAATACATGACAAGCACCAGATTGGACTGATTCTTGTGGTATAGACTTTTGTGGACTATGGCCGCGTCCCCATGCAAGCCGGTTGCTTCGCTTGTGATGTGTGTCATAAAAATCTGCATTGTAACTCGCAATAAAGTGGCCCCATGTGGTTTAGGGCAATGCGGATTCAAATCATACATGCCTGTCCACAGCACGAACCCACATCTTTTTCTCCCCACCCACCCTCTCCCCTAATAGGAAGCCGGGCTGACGTCACCGTAACCCATCCCGCCTGCTGCAGCGATGACAGGCAAACAGCTGCAGCGATGACAGGCAAACACCTCAGTTGCACCTCCACGAACACAACACACTTCATTCCTTTTCTTGGCCACCACAGTTAAAAGCATAACCAAAAGTTATAACATACAGTTAAAAGCATAACTAAAAGCAGATCATTCCTTTCCTCGGTTGCCACAGGTTAGCAGAGGTGCACACATCCGCTTGACAACGGGCACTCACACTTTCAACCAGCTCAAAATTACTCACACATAGCTTGCTATCAGGGAAGGGGGGTGTAACAAATGTAGCTGGAAAGAAACTTTATTTAAAGAAATCCCCAAGCGGCTGCTGATCGCAGCATGCATGGCAGTAACAGGGAGCAGAGGTGAAACCCTGCCCGCTAATACTGCGGCCGCCAAACTCCACCCCAGATAACCCAGGAGGGAGCATCCCCATGATCACAGGACAGTACATGCTAGCCCCCTATTTCGGAATGAGAACACTTGCTAAGGGTTGTTGTTTTTTTGACACAGATTGTCTCACATGTAGCCTCAGACTCTTTTCAGCACAGGGGCCCCGTCTTCATGGCATCGTTATCTCAAATTCAAAATGTTTTGAGTTCTCCCAGTTCAGACGGCAGTTCGGCTTAACACGCTATTTCCGTGTTAAACCATGTTAAAACATTTTGAAATAAATCCTGATTTCATCAGGTCTCACTCCGAATCGTGCGTCCATACGTGTTTCCTTTTTAACTGTGTGGACAGTACCATGTTAAGGGATGAGATTCCGTGTTCAGGGTGTCCCTACATTAATACAGAATCTCAGCTGCTTCTCCTTTCTCTTGCAAGCCTGAACTTCTTGGAGCAGCCTTCACAGAGGAGCGCTACAGTGTAGCAAGAAAGCCCCTTCACTTCTGATTAACAATGTTGCAAATTTGCACAATTTCAGAAGTTCAGACCCTTGAAAGTGAAAGGAGCTGAGATTCTGTATTAATGTTTAAAGGAATGGGGCTTTACTTGCTGCTGCTGCTGCTGTATGCTCTGATCAATGAAAAAGCCCCTCACTCCCCTCCAGCCCAACCTCTCGGCGCGAGGGAAGCACGGGTGGGAAAGGGGGATCCAGACTTCTTCGATGGGGGTGATGAGGGAAGAGCACAAAGCTGGAAGAAAAGGGGGAGGGAAAGGTGGTGCAGAGGAAAGGAGGCGGAGAGCTGCACAGCCATGAGGGAGAGGTCTGATCTCTGTTACTTTGAACTAAGTGAGAGGGGCTGATCCTGGGAGGGAACAGCAATGGGGTGGGCACAATCCTGACTGGCAATGGGCAGGGAGGACTTCCCATGGGGCCTCCCAAGATTGAATCCGAGATAAGGTTGTTGGCGGGATGCCCTTGACACGGATCAAGTTGAAAGCCGGTGGAGACAATTTTGTTCCGGTTCAGTTATTTCGGTTTCGTTAAAACGAATTAAGGCATGCTGTGCGGATGCAGCCAGGGATACACACTACTAGACTTCTTTCGAAGCATGGGTGTTATCCTAATGGCTAGACACCAGAGGAAGGGGAAGTGTAAGCTCTGTAATCAAAAGAAGATGATATTCAGGAAATTAGAAGGTAGTGATAATCAGCTCCAGTGGGGGGCGGGGGGCGGGCTGTGTATCCTTTTTAAAAAATCTAATGATTGCTTTATTAAACAAATTTCAAAATACAAATCACTCAACAAAATTCCTGTAAACGTACAAAGCCTCATCCACAATTAAAATCCAAAACAAACTTCAAAACAGTCAACTAATACTGGGGTTGCTGTGTATCAACACACCAGAGTCATGTTCTAAGGAACACACGAAAGCGTGTTTTACAAAACAGGTATGAAATCAATCCCTGCTTTCATTCCTGCCACTTCCTTCCCCTAGAGTGTTACTGTCCATGTACTTCACAGAAAAGTGAGTTTCCTGTGTGCATTTAAGAATCTCCTTTGATAGGACACACGTGATTGCTTATTTATATGGATGTACTATGATGGGCTGCATCCAGACACATTCTGTACTCCAGAGGGAATACAACCGTCCCCTCAGACAGGATGATCAAATTTCCATTGTCCCGCCACCGTATACGACCATTACTGCACACTTATCTTAGTGCAGGAGAAAGAACTCTTGCAGCATAGCATCTACTTAGATTGCAGTATCATCTGAATGCAGGCAGCAGGATGAGAAGCACCCATGAAATGCTGCCTAACAAGACAATGCAGCTCAAAACCTGATTGGCTGCTTGAACCCACATGATACCTAAACTCTCATAGCTCCACAGATGAAAGTACAGAGCTGACTTTTAGTAGGGACGATGGGTTTTCCCTGAGCAATGAGCATACTGCAATTTTTCATTTAAATGCAGATTTGACAGCTTGGTCTGGAGGCAACCATGGTGTGGCCTTATCCTACTGCTATCGGCCAGGGAAGGTAGAATCTCTGATCCACTTAGCTTGCATAGGGTGAGATTTGTCAATTTTGCTTGGAATTAATATTCTGTACTGGAAGAAGGTAAAGATCCCCCTCGACAAGGTTAAGGGTAGAAGTAAAAAAACTGAATGGGTGGAAGAGATCAAATAGAGTACTGAGGTGTCATTATGAAATCCTTCAAAGGGCAGGTCAAGATGGCAAAGGTCTGACATATAGTCACCCATAACTGAACCCCAACTCAGTCACATTTAACAGTAAAATTAGCATTCACTGCTTTAGGTTCTTTGAATGATAGATGGGATCTCCGCGCATACATACATAAAATTCCCCTCAAAAGTAGTGCACTGCCTTGCTTGAACTTTCTTATACCAGGTAGTCCAGGAAAGGAAAGTCTGGCCAACCAAAGACTTGTCTAACCAGATGTGAGAAAGAACTTGGTCAGACAGGAGAGACTTAAATATTAGCCTCTGATTGAAGATAATTTTGATGAAGAAAAAGCTGAGGGGCAAGAATTATCGCTGAAACCTTCACTGTTGCTTAGAGTCTAATGGACCACTCAGCATCTGCCCTGCCCTTCTCCCCTTTACCCTGAGCCTTGTAGGCTGCCTTCCCTCCTCCTGTCAGCCTGCAAGGAGAATTATGTATTTTTCTCTCCTACCTAAAGTGGTTTTGCATAGGCGCTGTCCCAGCACCACTCTCTCCACGCTCAGGCAGTCTGTCACATCTTTAATCTTTCTGCGATCAGGAGCCTAATTAAATTAGCCAGCTTTGTTATACCTTCTTGTAATCTTATTGCTGGCAAATTGCAGCCTTCACAGAATCCCCAAGCGGCCCCCGAGGGGCCTGTTTGTTGCAGCCCACCGCTGATTGCCTTGCTGAGACAGACAGCCATCCCCCTCGGGCGGCCTGACAGCCTGGTAGGAGGTGAGGTATGGCCCTGGCTCTGCAGCCCTTGGTTATTGCACTAGCCAGGAAGGGATGGACCACTTGTGAATCATAAAATACTATAAAGTATAGGAACGTGTGGCAGAGTTTTCACAGGCAAAATTGAAGGGGAAAATCTGTAAGTCACCTACTAACTAGAAGGAGTTCTGTGTTACTGCTGCTTACGGATGGCAGCATGCTAGATAGGGCTGCGTT
The DNA here is from genome assembly GCA_014337955.1 of Aspidoscelis marmoratus. Classification (NCBI taxonomy): domain Eukaryota; kingdom Metazoa; phylum Chordata; class Lepidosauria; order Squamata; family Teiidae; genus Aspidoscelis; species Aspidoscelis marmoratus. The sequence continues at coordinate 3,718,240 of MTQE01002208.1, forward strand.
CACACACCTGTTTTAATCCAGCTTCAGGCCACTTTCAGCAGTTTGATGTGTGAGAGAACACATCAAACAGTTTGCTTTCAGCATTATCTAACTCAGAAAAATTAATCTGATTAGATTAATTGGATTAGATAAAGAAGAAAGAAAATGAATAGTCACTTTGCTGATGTGTTCTCTCTTACTTGGAAAGTGGCCTGAAACTGTATTAAAACTTAGGTGTGTATGAGCTGGGACTGGTGGGGCAGAGGAAATGCAGCAAAATGGAAGCTGAATGTAGTAGGTTATGCATATGTTAACCAACCCTGATCTGAAACAGGGTGGACTGAAGCTCTGAGCCACAGGATATGGTGATGAATGGCCCTGTCATTGGAAGGAGACCATCTTTAGCATGGATAGGTTATCAGAAGTTGAATGGATTTTCCTACTGGGCTTTAAAAATTCACACTTCCTGATCTAGGATGTGTACTAAAATGTGTGTATTTTATGAGGTCTTGGGAGTGTGTGTACAAAAATGTTTACATAAATAGGGGAGAGGGGCAGATGCTAGGAAAACAACCTAATAGCTATAAGGAGACTTAAAAATTGTGCAAATCCTCCATCCCTCCCTCCTACTCTGTCTTTTGAAAATAACAGGTTAATAGTATAAGGCAAAGTGAACTTTAGATTAGGCAAAGATGTAAAATAGTGAGAAGCTGAGTGTCAGGCAGGGCTAGCTGCCTGCCATAATATCTGTATGTAAGGTCTCTGCCATCTATAGGATTCTGTATATATGTATATATTATAGAAGTTAATGGCTGCCTGTTGTTTTGCCTCAGTAGGGAAATGACCGTTGACTCCCCCCCCCCACTTGCTAAGGTCAATCGATACATTTGTGTGATAAGGTTTTGGTGCCAAATTTTTAAAATTGGTTATTGTTCATTGGTTAAGGGCCAAACCCCGCCCAACTATGAAACATATAAATATGCTGGGCTTTCTGTTCTAAGTTGCTCCCAACAAGAAATATCCTAATGCTGAGCTGAAATAAATCACTGTTCATCTATTTCAACAAAGAGTCTCGTGGTCATTCTTTGCCAGCCTGACACTGAGGCTGCATTTTACTAAGGACTGGGCCATTTAGATAGGGAGAAATGGCTGCCTTTATTTCTACCTGACTCAATTTGCACTTTCAGATTTTGTGCCCCTGGAATCCACTCAGGCAGTGAGGAGCAGGCATGGGGCTACAGAAACCTGCCTGGGCGTGGCACTGTCAAGAGGGAGCAGACGTGTGTGTTCTCCATCTTTTTGAATGATATGGTAGCATGAGCAACTACCCATGCTGCCCTTTCCCTTTCCTGGGGGACTCAGTGGTGCTTTGTGCAAGAGGCAATAGTGACAAACAGGTTTCTGCTCCAGTTACTGTTCCCTTACTGCATGATTTAGGACTAGGGGCATGAAAAATGCTGCTATGAGTACTCCAGAAGAATTTGGGCTAGCCACACCACTTATTACAGGCTTGACTATAGAATCATGGAGCAGGTGAGCTGAGGTAAGCACTTATCTTAGGCCGCGTCCCCATGCTGGCCAGTTAGCACCATTTGGGTGCTGTATTGGCGCTCAGGGGCCGGGCGCGCATTTTGGGTGTCCACATGGGATGCCCAGCAATGCACGCTGGGTTCAGGGCTCGGCGTGGGTGGAGGTGTCCCCAAGCAAGCCGCGCCAGTGCTGGCACGTGGAACAGCTCCGCCCCCCCGCCCCCTCTCTCCTCAGTTCACCCCTGTCCCACCTTTTGCTACAATTGCCTGGGAAGCCCGCCAGGTGGTACCTGCCTGGTCATCCATGCAAAGCTTTGCAAAGCGGAAATAAAGCCAAACAATAATAATAACCCATAAACTTATAACTTATTAATGTTAAGCTTGTATTCATGTTAAGGATGATTGAGTGCTTGAGCAATTTTGCACACCTCCACTCTACCTTTAACGGGGGAGAACACCAGCCAAGCAGGTATTAATTCATGATTGTCTTGGAGATGGTGGAGAAGAAGCCAATTTGGCAATCCAGAGAAGGGATGGTGGTGTAAATATTACATGGAATTATTGTGGCAAATGAACCCAGCCATTAACCTGCCAGCCTAGTCATCAGCTGTGATCTTCGCTGCAGAGCAAGCACACCCCCAACCCATGATGTGGGCACAAATCTCCCCCCTGTTAGCCCACAAGCATCCCTATGTGCATTCCTGGCTTGCTAAGCAAGCGTGCTGGGCACAAAGGACGGTGCCAGGACCTGTTTTTGAGGGTGCCAAATTTGGTCCCCTGTTGGCACTGTATGGGCAGCTTTTTCGAGCCAAACTCAAAGCCCGTGCGGACAGCAAGTACCGATCCCACTCTTGGCACTTCACTTTTTTGGCATGGGGACGCCCCCTTAGCTACTGTTCTTTGCCTTCTGTGGAGCTGGAAGTGTGAGTGGCCAGCTATGCCTGTGTCAGGCCACATGATGATGTCGTTGTTTGGTGCCATTCCATTTGGGGTTTGCTGGGCCATCTCTCAGCCCCTGCCTGATGTGTCCCAGCTATATACAGGGTTTTGCTTGAAGGCTGCATGTTCTGCTTAGCAAAGTTGATCATCATGTGAGTGGAGCATGACTGGTTAAAATGCTTTACAAAACATTCAAAGTGGAATTTTGCACATCTATTATTGGGTTTGGCACATCTGTAAATTGGAACGTTAACAACACAAATCTATTCTCTCCCACACACATACCCATAGTTAGCCATTTCTTTCAAAATAAGTCATGAGCGCCAGGAATCAAAAGTGCCTACTATCAGCTGGGCTATTAATCAGGCATACAAGTCATAAAACTATTGTTGATCAGCAGTTGTGAAAGTCTTCAGAGATAGTCTGGCAGTGGAACATCTGCAGATGGAAACTTAGCTTAAGGAGCTCTAACAATTCAGGAACCAGCACTCCAACCTGAGTTTCATGCACAGAATGTCTATCTTGAACTTTGCATCTCCAGTTTTTTCCCAAACAAAAATGAGATCAGGCAAAGCAGTGGTGGTGACTCGGTCAACTGTTGTGCTGGCTATCTCTGGCACAACTGTCTTCAGACTTAGTTTTTCAGGTTTCACAGAGCCATAGGAAGTTAGCATATGGTACATGCATGCCCAAAATTATAGCTGCATGCATCTCATAGTATTTGTACAGAATCTAGGATACGGCAGATCAGTCGGTTCCTAGGATGTCTTACAGTAGAGGACAGAAGGGCCTGGCATGCTGTGGTCCAAGGGGACGCACAGAGTTGGGCATGACTTAATAACTGAACAACAGGGCATACTGAATGACTGAATTCAGTCCCGTTTTAGTTTCACTTAGGGCTGTGGTTGTACCTTTACTTTAAACCTTTTTCAGTCCAGATGCTCACACCTTTTTGTTTGTATCTGTTTTATTTGTGGACTTTCCATTCAGGAAAGTCCAAATGGAGGATGGAAAGTCCACAAATAAAATGGACAGAGATGAAAAAGTGTGAGCACCCAGACCTGAAGATGGACTGAAGAAGGTTTAAAGTGAAGGTGTGACCACAGCCTAGCATTCAATGCTTCTAGTCTTGAAAACAAAGCCTACAGTTGATGTTCATGTGGCAGGGGTCTTTTCCAATGACCGATCAACTTGCTTTCCATGGGGAAGATTTCAGGCTCGATCACAGACATCTCCTGGAAAAAGGAAATATCAAACCACTTCTGCATTCTTGCCAAGCAAAGTGCATGGATAAAGCCTGTGTTGTCATCAACACAGCTTAACTGGAAGCCATCTTTACCTTTACCATGTTGCATAAAAGATACAAGATAATGTTAGCAAGCTAACATTACAAGTCTGTCTTACATTCTTGGTTCTGTCTAGTTTCACTTACAAATCCTTTCAAAATTCTACTATGAAATGAAGATTTGGAATGCCTTAGCAAATAAGTTTTTTGTTCATGAGACCTTGTTCAAGTTTCATTGTGGTCTGTAAGAACCACACAGTTCCCCTGACAGTTACCTTATGTAAGGAGGATTGTGGTCCTTCCTTAAGTTGTGTATGCTACTCATTTTGCAGCATTATGAGGAAATAATAAATTGACGCATTTTGATGGCAGTTCATGACACAATCCCAGGAAGTAAGCAGCAACAAAGTGAGGCTGTTTTTAGAAGCCTCACTTTGACACTATAAAACTGTGGTTTGATTTGCTCCACATCAAAGCATGATGTGGTAAGACCAAAGGAAGGCCTCCAACCAGAGACTCATCCAACTCCATGGTTTCAATCCATGGGTTATTGCTGCTTACCTGCTGTGGATGTTTACTTATTTATTATTTACATTTGTATCCAGCCCTATACCTGAAGGTCTCTGGGTGGGTAACAACCATTAAAACAACAGATTAAAAACAGAATATACATTAAAAGCACTTTTAAAAAAAAATCAAATCTAAAACAATACATAGCATGTTTAAAATAATGTGTCTGTACTGGGATGGGTAATATAATAATCTCAGCCAAAGGCCAGGGTAAAGAGGGATGTTTTCACGGCCTTCCTAAATATATGTAAGGGGCATGATGCACCTCGAAGGGGAGACTATTTCATAGTCTGGGGACCATCACAAAAAAGGCTCTCTCCCGGGTGCCCACCAACCTCACTACTGAAGGTTGTGGGATGACCAGGAGGGCCTCACCGCTTGATCTTAAGGCACTGGCAGGTCGATATGGGAGAAGGCATTCCTTTAGATATTTGGGGCACAAGTCATTTAGGGTCTTAAAAGTCAGACTCAGTACCTTGAATTATGCTCGGTAGTAAATTGGCAGCCAATGCAACCCTTTTCAAATTGGCATGATGTGTGTCCAGGTAGCTGTTCCGGTCTGCACTCTAGTGGCTGCATTTTGCACTAGCTGCAACTTCAGGAGCGCCTTCAAGGGCAGCCCAATGTAGAGTGTGTTACAGTAGTCCAATCTAGAGGTTACCAGAGCACGGGTGTCATCTCTATCCAGAAGTCATCTCTATCCAGAAAAGGCTTCAGTTGATGTACCAGGCGTAGTTGTGAGTAGGCGTTCCTGGCCACGGCCTCCACCTGAGCTTCAAGTGTCAGTGCAGAGTCCAAGAGTATTTCCAAGTTACACACCTGTCCCTTCCAGGGCATTGCAACCACATCAAGGACAGGGTGTCTCCCAACTACATGGACCCGAGACCCTGTGACACACAGCACCTCTACCTTGTCTGGATTCAGTTTCAATTTATTCACCCTCATCCAGCCCATTACCGCCTCCAGAAACCTGCCAAGCACTTCAACCGCCTCTCCTGATTCAGATGGTACGGAGAGATAGAGCTGGGTATCATCTGCATACTGATGACACCTCACTCCAAACCTCCTGATGACCTCTCCCAATGGCTTCATATACTGTAGATGTTAAATAGCATGGGAGATAAGATCGACCCTGAGGGACCCACAAGTGAGTTCCCAGGGTGTCAAATAAGTGTCTCCTACAGCCGCTATCTGGGTTCTACTCTGGAGATAGGAGCAGAACCAGTGACAAGCATTGCCTTCCACTCCTAAACTCTGTATTCTCTGGTCAATGGTATCAAAAGTCGCTGAGAGGTCCAGGAGAACCAGCCGGGTAGCATTCCCCCTGTCTCTCTCCTGGAGGAGGTCATCAACCAGGGCAATCGAGGCAGTTTCCATGCCATAACCAGGCCTGAAGCCAGATGCGAAAGATAATCAGCTTCTTCCAAGCATGCCTGCAGTTGAATAGCGACAGCTCTCTCCAGAACCTTGCCTTAAAAAGGTATGTTGGTTACTGGGCGATAATTATTTAAATCCTCTGAGTCCAGGGAGGCCCTTTTCAGGAGGAAGTGCACCACAAACTGTTTCAGGGCCAGTGGAACCATCCCATCCCTTAGAGAGGCATGTTATAAGTATAAAAACTAAAAAATTCAAGTGTGGACAATCTTTTGGCTTTCCAGATAATCTTGCTCGACATTTTCCATCTTCTCTGTGTCTGTCAATAATGTTTAGTGAGTCTGATGAAAAACAGAGCCAAGGTCATCTGGAAAGCTGCTGGCTCTGTCCATGTCCCTTAGGACTGGAAAGCATGGATGAACATGACTCTTTCCAGGGAAGTGGCTGATTCCTTGGCACAAAGAGCAAGATGCGTCACCTATAAGATGAAGCCTGAGGCAAAAAGAAGAATAGGAACATGCATGTAGTGGAAACCACCTGTAGTGATTTATGGGTTCCTTTTATTCCTGTCCTGGGCAAAGGACCTGTCTCAGTGGCTTCAGCCCTGCAGTGGATCCTGGTAGGGATGCAGGGAGGACCCCACTCAACATACTGAGCTGCTTTTATTATTTTGCCTTGCGTAAGGTGGAGCACTGGTAAGACATGAAGCCCCTATTTGTATATTTAGCGTGGTGTATTGAAAAGAAGTCACACAAACACAGCTGGAACTGAGGAAGCAGCTGGAATGAAACAGCCCATGGTGTCCAGCAGGAGGTAGCATGGAAACATCACATGGACCTGAGGGCGTGGGTCTTCCTTTCTCCCACACAAATGTCTCCCACCTGAGCTTCATTGTCCCTTAACAAAGGCTTCTGTCTCTGTGTCTGATTTCCAAGCCTGTTAAAGGCGCTGCCAATAATTCCCTGGAGCTTGTTAGCGTTGGGTGCTTTTGAACTCCACGGCCGCTCCCCACCGGCTTCCTCTCTCTTTCCTTTCTCACCATCAGCGTTCTTTAATGAAAAGAAAAAGGTAGAACGTAAGAAATCCTGAAGTGCCAATAAAACTATCTCTAAGTTCAAGTAATTATGGCAATTTTTCAGCACCCAAACACCCTGCTGGAGGGAGAGAAAGGCAGACTGACAGCAGACGGCAGGGAGGGGCGGAGGAGCTTGCCTTTCTCTTCTCCATCCGGATGAAGCAAAACGCTCTAATGAATTGGTTTGCTTCTAATGCCCTTGCCTCACCCCTATGGCTCTCTCTGGCCAATGAAGTAACCCTATGCAAAAGAGGACAGGGCTAATACTGTACTAACAACTACTAAAGGTACTTTTTTTTTCAAGGTGGTTCGATTTTTAAGGCAAGGCAATGTAAATCAGTGCTTTAAATTGCGAAGCACAAAGGACCAATTTAATCCATTGATTTTAATCGGTGTTCCCATTATAATTGATATAAGATGTATATATACTGAGTGTTACAGTCATTAAAGTGTACAGGTTTCTGAGGCAAGCACAGCCTGAACATACAATCCAAACTGTGGCAAATGCAGCCCTTCAGCTATGGTAACCCATAAAGATATGGATGTGTATGAATGGATACCATATGGAAAATATACCAAAAGGCTGTTTGTGGGATTTTCTGACCTGTGCTTGCTAATCCATACAGGGATACATGTGTAGATCCTTTACTGTAAACAGATATGCTCATTTTCTGAATAGTGTTGCTGCTGCTGTTATTGCACCCATATCTCGTGTTTCTCAGAAGACCTCACGGTGGGCAGCATTATTTTCTTTCCCTATGTTTAAACAGGGGAAGGCAGTTGATTGGCCAAGGGCATACTGTGACCTTCCATAGCTCAGTGGGAATTTGAACCCTAGGCCATGGCCACACCTTGCAGTAGTAGTCCATCTTATTAAGGACTCAAAACACTAACTCCAACCACACCCAATACCTGATAATCTTTCCTCAATGTGCTCTCAGTTTGGGTCACTCCGATCACACCTTTCTGTTCCAGAAACTCCTTTTTGAGACTTTTTTAGGTCTTTACCCATTTCCACTGTCACAACACACCTTGTATTCTGATAGGATAAAAATTCTGTGACTCAGCACTGTGCAGTCACATCTTGAATGAAAGGGAACTATAGTACAGTTCAGCCCTCTTTAGTCCTCTTCCCAGGTCACATCCAAAAAGTGAAAATGGTCTATAACAGCTTGAGGCCTGTAAAAATTGGGACTTAAGAATAAAACGGATTGCTCTAAAAAGGTGTGAGTGCTGGGGCCTGAAGACGGCCTGAAGCAGGATTAAAGTGAAGGTGTGACCACAGCCCTAGTTACATATGGTGTGACCCAGCACTCTAGTCACTATACCATCCTGGTTCCCTGTTGAGTGAAATGACACTGAATACCCAGAACCTCCAAGGACCACAGGCTGGTGGTTATTGCACTGATATATGGTAGCTGCCCCAGAGCTCTCATTTCTTTGGGGGAGGCAGTTACAGGCCACCATTTAGAATTTCCCACAGAAGCCCCTAATGAGCAAGGTAATACTGCTAGAGCACTTTGGCTGTAGGCACCCACTGCAAAGAAATGTGGCTCAAAAGCATCTTGGAGGTGGTAGCATGGAGCACAGTTGTTTCCCCCATCGCCATTTTTAATGCCCTTTGGAAGAGTTTTTGCTGACCCTTCATATGCATTAGTGGTGGTATAGGCATCCTGACTTGCAACAGTATGACCCATAAACCATTTCTACGCTGCTTTGGAGGTTTTACTATGTATGAATGCAGCCCTGGTGGAATGATAAATACTATCCATCCAATGCAACCTGGAAGATCACCACAAGTACAGAATTCTACTGAATCCTCTGCACCTTGCTAGTAGTCCTGGTATAAAATAAGACATGAAAGAAAAATTCTGTCTAAATTCTAGAGCACTTCAGCCTGATTTGCCCGTAGCAGAGAGATCTGCACATTGGGACATAGGTTTAAATTGTTTGAGTCACATCTCCAAATTCTGCCCCCCACTTTCCAAATATAAGTTGTGTATGAATTCATTAAATTAAAATGTAAATGTAGATTTTAAGGGAGAATGCATATAAAGTATGCTTTTGACAGAAAGGCTTTTAAAAATCCCTATTTAAAGGGAATAATTTTAGAATTTAACTGAGACATGCCAAACTGGTGTGGAATGGAAATAGGGTCAACTAGTGTGCAGGTATTGTTAAATGATGGATAACCTAAAGACCCTTCCTGCATTCCTCCCAGGGCTCTTGTCTAATTTGGCCCAGAAAACTCCTTTAAATAGAAAGTGCCTTTCAATAGAAGGTTATGCATTTTATGGCATATGGCCACTCCAAATGCCCATCATAGCTGACCATTAACTATGCTGGCTGGGATTCATGAAGACGGTTCTGCAGCAAGATCTGGAATGCTGTAGGCGAAGGAGGTATGATGGGGTTTTGGATGAACTGGTTCCACAAAAGTCTGTTTGCTATATACCAGGTTGATCAATTTATTTCTGAACTAGAGTTTCCATTATCATTGCTGACCAGGAAAGATGAGAATAGATGAAATTCATCAACATGTTGAATGTCCTTATGATATCAAGCAATAGGGGAGTGACAGGTTTTCTGCCTGACAGTGGACAGGTAGGTGACCACTCAGGGAAGATGATAATGAACTTGATCACACAATGGTATGCCTCAGCATAAAGAAGCTCTGTGTTTCCCATATGGCTTCAGAGTGTAGTAAGCAGGCTGGAAAGTTACATGTCCTGTTTTGTACTGTGTAATTTTGAAATTAAGAGAGATTCCAAAGGGTAAAGAGCACATTTCCTAATTGTTTTGATCATACCCTTTCCTAGTTTCAATGGTTTCCTAGGAAATGTCCCAATTTTTCACTTAGTAGCTTCATCTGCAGTTAGGACAATTGTCTCTCTGGGTGCCAGAGGGGAGATATATGTATTTTTTAACAAAGTGTCTTCCCCAGGGTAAAGCAACCTTTGATTATAGACTATATGTGCCTGGCAGAAACATCCAGTATTCTTTAAGCATTTCAGCAAACAAGACTAGAAATTTCTGCCTTTAGGGCAGACATAGAGCAGCCAAATCAGGAGAATACATGTCTTTAATATGAATATATGACTTGAGGTTATTGTTCCAAATCCATATATCTACAAGTTAGATGGCAGACATTAGATTGTAGAGAAGGATTGGAAGGGTGGGGGGGAAGTCTGTATATAAAAAAAGCTTAGGGCCAGTGAATATCTGGACCTTGGCTTCACAAATCTGTATCTTTGTGAACCCACAGTTGCTTGATCTCTCTGCATTAGTAGAGTCCAAGAGCACAGGAGTGAACTGTGAACTGTGAATTGATAACAGCTGTAAGGCATCTGCAAACATTATAAGGCCGGAAGAGGTGGTGACAGCAACCAGTCCTTTAAGGTAGGGTTAGACAAATTTATGGATGACAGATGTGTCAATGGATACTAGAATGAACACCTAGGTGCATCTTTGAGGCTGGGGGGGGGAAGCGGGGCACTTCTAAGGACATTTTCTGGGATTTGAGAGTAGGCAAAGGTTTGTCCTTGTCTCTGCTTGAGATGCCTATGAGCATTTGGTGGGCCACTGTGTGGGATGGGATGCTGGACTAGATGGGCTGTGGCCCATTCCAGCAGGGCTTCTCTTATGTTATTGCTTCAGATACAACATGCTTCTAACCCAGGAGCACCAGAAATGGAAATCCCAGAGCTGTTTTCATGGAGCCATCTAAATTTAAGAAAAAGTTTTGGGTGAGGGATCAAGCTGATATGCATGCGGTTCACATGTTACATGCTGGAATGAGTCTGTTCATAGTGGGTTTTGAGGCATCTCTTTTGAAGCTTATTTTGAAAAGTTTATTGTACATCAGCTTGAATTCCATTGGACTTCCCTACTATGGGCAGATTGCTCCACACCTTAAAAAAATAAAATGATTCGCCTGCCAAGTGAATATGTACAGTTGTGCATACCCCAACTTTTAAAAGGTTTTGTCCCCCTACCCAATGTACTGAAACAGGAAAATTATTCCCTCATTTTTTTGTCTTCTTCATTGAGTAGGAGGCATGAATGCTTGTCCACCTTCCAATCTATGCAGTTAATGGTAAGATGCTAGAAGAAAGCAAAGCAAAGAGATCATGATATTGCCACATTAAGATGCGGGTACTTTCATAGTCATCCAGCTATTGGCTGTTGATCTTTCTTTTTTGCAGAATAAAGGATCTTCAGGGTCACCTTTGCTGTCTGGGCCTCTGCAAGGCTGAAATGGGGGAAATGTTGGATTTAGTAGGGTTGACCTGGGATTTTTTTGAGTCACCATGGTGGCAAGATGGGTGGAGATGCTGCTAAAATGAGCTGTTATGGACTAACCCATGGGGGGAGGGAAACTTGGTGCACGGAATGGTGCATTTTTGTTTTCCTCTAACATCTATCTTAATAGCTGAATGAAGGGCTCAGAATGAAATGTGGTTTCTGGAGACAGGTGCTTAATGCCTCGCTCGCAAAAGCAGTTACATTGTATGCTGAGAGAGGTCACCAATGGCCTATCAACTTGTATTCAGGATACTGCTAACTGGTTGAGCTTAGGCTGCGTCCAGACAGGGTCTAAAACCAGGGATTATACCAACACTATATTTTAATTGCATTACTCACCATTTGCTGTGGTTTCTTGACTTCAAAGATGGCCTGACTCCACCTTATCTTGAATTACCATTCTCTTGCTCAGCCCGAGATTTCATCATCCCTGGCTTGCCTTCGTCCTTTTTCTTCAGCTGCTCCATACTCTCGGAATTGCCTTCCTGATCATTTGTGCTCACTTTCGTCTTTGGCAATGTTTAAATCACCAATTAAAAGCATTCCTGTTCTCCAGAGCCTTTGGAGAATCGGGTTAATTTAATGTTTTTGTGATTAATATGATTAATGCTAATTTTATTGTACTCTGATTTTTCTTGCTCTTGTTTTACCCTCATAGTTGTAAAGCACCATGCACACTGATGGTACTATATAAACAATGATGATCATGACAACAACAACAACAATCTTCAAGTACCTAGTAAGCCCCTTGCTCTCAGTGCACTTACACACTGGCTACTAGGGGTGTGCACGAATATTTGAAGGTATTCGAAATTCAATTGAATCTGCCCAAATTTTGACATTTGAATTCAAGTTGAATGTCCATCCATTTTAATTTAAAGATTCAAACAAATTTTGAATTTTGGATCTATTTGTTTGAATTATCTGGACATTCACATGTGTACAGGTTTGTACACGGTGCGTTGTTGCAGATATGCATCTTTTTTGCATCTGTATGCATTTGTACGGATCTGTACGGGACAAAAATGGGGTGCATACGGGATAGCTACGGGATGCATACGGTTGTGTACAGATGCATATGGGATGTGTAACAATGAGTATGGGCACATGCAAATGTTGTCAACATTTGTAAGTGCAAATTCAAATTGAAAGGTCAAACAAATAGATTCAAATTTGCTTAATTTGGTTAAATTCAAATTTTAAAGATTTGAATCAAATCAAATTTTCAGGTATTTGATTTGAATCAAATTGAATCCCAAAAATTCCATTCGTGCACACCCCTACTGGCTACCACTGGCCTCTAGTTTCCCCCTTGTTTGATTTACTGATTGTGTTTGCTTTCACTCTTGGCATGTGGTTGGTTTTGGTTTCTTTGCTTCCTCCTACAGGATTAACTTGTGATTTCATAAATTTAGCTTTGTGTAGTATTCAGAAGAGTCTCTTGACCCCTAAAAGAAATAAACCCACAAGTCTCAGACTCCTAAAGTACTTTTGCAGCAGGAGGTGGGAGTCAGGATCAAAGCTTTTTGCTCCAGAAAGATTTACATGGGTGTCTTTTTAAAAAACTTCCTTGTTTGTAAGTGTTACAGACCAAAACCATGGCATCAAAGGAGTGAAAAAGTGGAAGGAGGGAGGCAGGTGGTTTGCCCACAGGTAAAGGAAAAAATGGGGAGCAACAGAGGTCCCTTGCCCTTTAGGCAAAAGTGACACTGCCAGAAGAAGGGCATGTGCATGAATATGTTTGGTTTGGTTTTTTTTTTTTGTATTTGATTTGTATTGAATTGAATGTAAGAAAATTAGTATTCCTTTTAATAGATCCCCTTCGAATTCACTGGAATTCAAATTCGATACATGTTGCAGTCCGGCTCTGCAACCTGAATCCTTGGCTCTGGGAAACCTTAGGCGAGGCAGCTTATGGCTACCTCAATCTTGGCTGCAGTTCAAAGAACCACAGCAATTCTTGGTTACAACCCAAGGGCTGCAATGATGCTTGGTACCAGTAGTTACTGATACAATCACTGGGTGTTGTGAAAGTAAATCCCTTATGAGCCATCGGCATGCTCTAAGAGATCACCATGTGCTCCTATGGTGGGTTATAGACAGAGAGCACAGGAGAAAAGAAGTTAGGCGGGAGACAGGATAAGCTGGAAAGAGAGAGCTTTATTTCTCTTCAGAGCTTTAAATAGCCCACCACAAGAAGGCGGGGAAGGAAGTGACCTCAGGAGAAAATCCAGGGAGGTGATAGGTGGAGTGCATCAGGTGAGCAGGTCAGATGTCTTTCTGATGTCACATCCTGTGGTAGGCAGGAAGAAGAGGGTTGTTGTCTGCACGCAACATGCGTCCGGACTCCATTAAGCCCTAAGGCTAAGAGTCCTGCCCCTGCTGGTGTTGAGTGTGCACTGCAAGCTTTTGGAAGCAGGGAAATTCTTTTTACTCTGAGGCTTGGGAAATGGTCAACAAGGGCTTGGGAGCTGGAAGGGAAACTTAGGGAAACTTGAGCGGCTTTTTGCGATTACAACAATACAAATTTTCAATCCCATATGAATGCATATGAATGCATACAAACCCCATATGAAGCTTCATACAAATGTATTGAAACATTCAATTCAAATTCAAATGTCAGTCTTTGAATGTGCCAACATTTGATTTGAATACGAATGTCCAAATTTGTCCAAATTCGTAGAAATTTCAAATGTTATGAATATTCATGCACATCCCTAGCAGGAGTTTGTTTAGGTAGCTCCTCAACCTCCACCACATGTAAGAGCACAAGAGAAGCCCTGCTGGATCAGGTCACAGCCCAGCTAGTCCAGCATCAATTGCTTCTGGGCATCTCAAGCAGAAGACAAAGGCAAAATCTTCACTTGGTCTCAGCAGTTTTTGTTGGAAAGGCAACTTAACTGAGGTGTGTTACCCTCTTCTTGTCATGGAGTTGCTGAGCATAGATGCAAAACTCTGGTGAGACAGCAAAATGTGTTGGGTTGTTTCTTTCATCAGTACCATTACCTCACATGTATGACACCACAGTGAAGACTTTCTCTTTTTGTGGGTAGGAGTTCAAGCTGTAGCGAGAGAGAGGATCCGAGCGATCTGCCTATAAACAGAATTTTCTTAATCATCAGTACAACTCTGGCTGAATGCATTGAGGAATATGGGGGAAGTTAGATTATTTTTGCCCAGGCTTCTCTATAGCTTTTGGCAGAACCTGGTAGGACTGCATACATCATTCTTCAAACCCTTGAGGTGTTCCCCCAGGAAAATGCCAGTAGGGCCTGTAGGTTAATCTAGAAGGAATGATATTGAGTGAAAAAGTCTTGTGACCTGCCTACCTAAGGTAGAATAATACAGTAGAGGTTGGCATACATGTATAAGGGCAGAATTTCCTCCCTCCCCTGGCACCCAACTGAGCAGATGTGAGAGCAAAAAACCTCATAATTTGATTTACAAGATAGTCCAGCTGAATTTATGGGAATTTGATATGAACACTTTTAATCTGGTACCTTGGCAGAGGCCTGCTCAATATAAAGACATATTTTACTCCCAGGATTTTTGCCACTTTTTTTAATTTTCTATTTTTAAATGTCAGAATGAACCACAACTGCAGCTGGAACATTCTACTAAGAGGCCTGAAACTGAATTGTGCAAAACTATGAACAGCACAGACCCCAAAGATCAGATCCTGCTGTATAAGACAAAGAATAGGGCGAATTTGCCACAGTAATATTGGGGACCTCATTGTTCTCTGTGTTTCATGGAAAAATGGAATTAGCTGGCCAGATGGGCTTAAAAGACACAGTGAGATGGTGAATTCTGTGCCACCAGTACCTGTGTCTGTTTTCCCACAATGTAGGTTTAGGACTTCTTTTTGCTTGTTGTCTTTAACTGGAATTTATGAGTGGCATCCCTTGCCTTTTGTGCCTTAGCCCATCATAAAAACAGGAGCAGTGCCAGCCAGAAAGGAATCTTCATCTGTTACCATTTTTTAAACTTTTGATTGTGACCAATGAGTTTAAAAAATGGAAATGACATCATCTTCTCTGAGAGGGCCTGACATGGAGCTGAACCATACAGTACGTGAAACTCTACTACCTTTGTTCCATTTCTGTAGTTCTCGGGAGTCAAGGACCCAGAAAAAGTCATAGCATTGGTCCATCTTTTCTAGTGAGCCAGTTTGGTCCAGTGGTTAGAGAACCGGACCCTTAACCGGGAATACCGGGTTTTATTCCACCCTCCTCCATGAAGCCAGCTCAGTGATCCTGGGCTAGTCACAGGTCTCTTTCTGATCTCTCACAGCCCCACTTACCTCACAAGTTGTCTATTGTGAGGAGAAGAATAGAAAGCTTTGTCAGCCACTTTGAGTCTCCTTAAATGGGTGAGAAAAGCAAGGTAGAAAAGCCAACTCTTCTTCTTCTTCTAGTCCCTACCAGCTTAAACACTAGTGAACAGAAAGAATAACAAATGCAACATCTTCATTTATTGAGTGCTACTTCCTCCCTCCACTGTGTATCCGTTCATACTGTTCACAAGTTTAAAATGTAATATTTAATGTCTCACTTCTACATGAAGGAGGATAAAGAAATTGGGGTGTGGGGGTGGCTAAATTTTAGTCACTGAAGTAACAAGAAGATGCATCAGTCACAAAGGTGGTTAAATTTACGTGAATTTTTGGGTGTTCAGTTGTGCTGCAAAACAGCCAAAAGAATTCAGTTGAAGAGGAAGTATTAAAAATAATGCATGAACATGTTCCATTTTTCCTTCAGTAACTATTACAATCACTTCTTGAAAGTAAAATTTCTGGTTCTTAGGGCTGCCTTAGGACTTTGAAAGTGTGGAGTTTACTGATATTTCACAGGACTGAACAATTGGGATCCAGCCCTATACATGGTAGATGCCCCAATTCTGCCCATTTTGCAGGTTATATGTGTAAATGCTGCGCACAGAAGGCAGGTACGACTGCTTCAAAGAAGCCTTGAATTGGCTTTTTTCAATCTTGGTTTAAAGTTGTCTGAGGAAACTACGGTACACTCAGATGGTATGGGTCAGAAATTGCCACTATGGTGTGGCTTTGATCCCAGGAAAACAGCAGTGCTTGACCTGCTTTTCTCCATCTTCAAAGCTGTGATGGGTAGAGAGGGGGGTTGCCCCTACTTACTTGGATGGCGGGAAGAAAGTGATATTGATTGTGCTGCTTTCTTAGGAGGATTTTCTCTGCTGAAAACAATGGAAACCAGCACAGTACAAGGAAGGAATGGTACAGAATCACTCCTCTGCTCATTTCCCTGCTCCCCTAAGACTTCATAGTGACTCAAGAGGAACATATGAATGTTAGAGTGGGGAATGAACTGGAAAAACTTTCATCCCAGCCACTTTCTTTGAGGCTCTCTGAAGATGCGGCCTGAATCAGTTTACTGTATGGTCTTTCCTATTCACCCCACTCCAGTTATCCATCTGTCTGTAGCATAAGGAAGCGAGACTGATTATAGTGGCTGATGGTAGTTGGATGACAGCAATTTGAATTTCAAGTTGGAGATGGACTTTTTGTTCCATCACTTTGTATCCCACAGTTTTCGTTTCTTTTTATTCTTTCTTTCCCCTTCTCTCTTCGTGTGCTGAAACTTGCTGACAGGACAAACAAGAGCCAATTGACAAGATGAGCTCTTCTCTTTTAATGATCCCCAAATACACTTCCTTTGCTTTCTCTGTCCTGTGACTAGAATCTTCTTATACGATTGGCAGAATCATGGAGAATAAAATGAAGAATTAAAATATGTAACAGTGAGAAGTGCATTCCTAGTGATTAAAATACAATTTTCCCCAATCCACTAAAATGCCTAGGAGAATGAAAATGTCTTTGTCTGATGCCTTAACCTCAATTTAATTTCCACTAGATAAAATTATGCAAGGAATTATTCTATCATCAGGGTACATTATGGATCTTTCCATAATGTCTCAACTACTATTAATTATACCTATGCTACTGATCCCAGTACCACTTTCTTTAGATCATCCATCCATCCATCCATCCATCCATCCATCCATCCATCCATCCATCCATCCATCCATCCATCCATCCATCCATCCATCCATCCATCCATCCATCCATCCATCCATCCATCCATCCATCCATCCATCCTATGCCATCTGCCCCATCAATTTCAATGGGCCACCAGTCATCATGGCTGGTTAATATAGAACAAGATTATGCTAAAAACATTGGTGGATTGAAGGACTTTAGAATTAGCACTTTGACCTCAACTTGAAAATGAACCATTTTCATTGAAAACTGTAGTTTTCCTGAAGTTGTTGAAATAACTTCCTAGCAAGCCATCCCAGGGAAAATCCTGTCCAATGTACTTTGGGACTATTTTCAGCTTTATTCAAGGGCAGCCCCCATCAAATCACATTTCATCATTCTATCACTAGGAAGGTTCTGTCCCACAGTGCCACTACTTTTATGAAGTTCAGTTTATCATTGTTCTTGTGGCCATTATGAGGTTCACACAACAATCCAACTCCCCCCCCCCGTTTTATGAATACATGGAGTCAAGACACTGTTTGAGGAGCCTCCAGGCCCTGAAATAGGTGAATAATAGGTGCACTTGCCCACAAAATGCTGGTGCAGACCCACCCACGAGAGCAGGAGGGAATCTGCCCTATGGAAGCCCAGATTGTTTCTGCCACACGTTTGTCTTTCCTTCTGAGAAACACTGCAGAGAAACTCTCTTCCCCTGCTGTATTATTCTCAGCATGGCCTTGCCTCCCTTTTAACTGTGCTTCGTCTTAAGAATTGATCTGTACACTCTTTGGCTTGATCAAAGGTTGACACACGGGTATGTGCTTAGCGCTGCCCTGTCACCGCTGTTCTTTGCAGCTTCAATAATTCATCACAGGAGCCTGGAGAAACTGTTTCAGGCAAAAATGGGATGGGGGAAGTGAGGCCTCGTCTTTCCTTCCAGCCCTGAAAGCAGTCCAGGATGGAGGACAGCTGAGAGGGTATCACTTGCCTGTCAACTCATTAAGGCGAGTCCACCTTAATTGGTTTTTACACGCTATGTTGCTTTTCCAGCAGTTTTTTTTTCCTTTTAAAAAATATTCCTCCTCCTCCTGCTTTATTTTTAAAAAGTCAAAGCTTTGTTACTTTTGGTCTCTTAAGCTCTCACTGATGCACCGGCAGGATAAATTGTCTAGTCTGCTTGTTGGTGGCTGTCTTTAAATAGAAACTACTTTATCGTTTTTTTTTTTTTTAAAAATTCGTATTCCATCTTTCCAAAGTTCAACAGATGTGTCAGGAGCCCCTGAGTGAAGGATTCTAGGAAACCTGAAGGCAGGGAGTGCAGCTACAGTTTTGTCCCACTCTGTGGATTTCCTGTCAGCAGGTGGTTGGGTGCTGTAAAAATAGTCTGCAACTCTAGGCCGTATTTATCATCTGCTATAGCCGCCCCCCTTTTATGCTCAGATTTAGACTAAGTCTGGAGGATTTGTGTCATTTCAGCCAATATGAACTTCATCTCCCATCAGTCCCAGCCAGCACAGCCAATGGTTATCACCCTATCATCTGAAGGACCACAGACTGACCATCTCTAGTGTGGGGATCCTTATTATAATGGTATTATTAGGATTCACTCATGAAGATTATTTATTATTTGCATTTCTATCCTGCCCTATACCCAAAGGTCCCAGGGTGGGTAACAACATTTAAAATCAGACATATATTAAAACAACAGTATATATTAAAACAATAACAGTGCCCCTAAAGTGGGAAGAGACAGTATATTCCCATTTAGCCAAAAGGCAGGGCGAAGAGGTGCGTCTTCACTGCCCTCCTGAACATATACAATGAAGGGGCCTGATGCACTTCAAGGGGGAAAGTATTCCATAGCCAGGGGGGCCATCACTGACAAGGTCCTTTCCCGGGTGCCCACTCCTTTTACCACTGAAGGTGGTAGGACAACCAAGAGAACATCCCCTCCCAGATCTTAAGGCACAGGAAGGTTGATACAGGAGAATTGTGAGGATTTTCACAGTCCCAGCATGTGGTAATGGTTGGCCACTGCATCATTATGACATTTAGTATGGTGAATTTGTATTTCATGACATCTACCGGGAGCACGTGCTTTGTCTGGGACTGATTTTTTTCCCCTTGATCCAACTTTACCTGTACCATGTGTCAGAACATTCTGCGTCGCAGTCAAATCCATGAAGTGATCATGAGGGAAATGTGAGAAGGGAAAAAACAATTTTTTTCTTGAATGCCTGCAAGGAAAAGAAATTAATGTTTGTTTGTTTAATTTGTATTTTTATCCTGTGCTATACCCAAAGGTCTCTGGGTGGGTTACAGCTGTAAAAATGAATTTTAAAATGAAGCCACTAAAAATGATTACAGTGCCTGAAAGCGGGGAGGGGAAGTCTCTCTCTCTCTCTCTGTTAAGTTGATGCTGTGCTCAGATTCTTACTCCTAAGGAGCCAGATCCTCTATCCTTCTGAGCTGGCATGGGAACTTTTCATGCCAGGTTGCCTGTCAGTTGCCATAACATGAGAGCAAAGAACAGAGCCACTGCTTAGGCATTGCTGGAAAAGGGGATAAAAAACAACACAGAGGTATAGAATACTTCTAAACACAGCCAAAAAGGATGTTTCTGTGTGCTTATATGGTTTGGTCTTTGAACCCAGTTTTTAATGTGTTTTGTTTTTATTCTCTTTGTGTTTTTACTCATTTTTAATATTTCTTGTAAAATGCTTTGAGATTCATTTAAAATAAAAGTGGTGTATAATTATATTCAATAATTAAAATAAATTAATGTTAATTGCTGATGATAAATTCAAGGGCTCTTCTGCATCATAGCTTAGAGGACAATCAGACAGGACTTTATTCAGTTGTCCCTTTAAGAAAAAGTATCCCTCTCCACACAAAATTCCAGCTGTCCAAATATACAACTGAGAACCTACCTTACTTGCCACACTGCAGCCTGCATTTGGGCAACACATACCCTGACCATGGGTGCTTGCTATTGATTGGCCACTCAGTGAGAAATCCCTGCCTTTTTGCTTTAGTATCCTGCCCAACATAGCTGAAAGAGACATCTTCAAAATGATGAAATTTTGAATGCTGAAGTGATGACCTTTCTCAGACTTCAAGATGGGGTAAGGTGAAAGGAAGGGGGAAATGTCTGTCATCACATAACTCAGATTTGCCCAGAGAGCACCTCTTTAAGTGTATCCGATCACACCCCTAGTGATGGAACAAATTAATTGGAAAGTAGAGTATTCAGGTTTGATGATCCCCCACAATCTTCAAGAACAGTATATAGCAAACTGCTTTCATAAGTTAAAAAAAAGAGAAAATTTGCATGGATGTATCCAGCCCTCAATTTAGGGGTGGTCGAAGTTTCCCTTTCCTTTTTCTCTTCTCCCTTTTAAAGATCTTTATTCTTCAAATTGAACTTGACTACTAGGAGGCTGACCTTTGACAGCACTTCAGACAAGAGATTAGCCTTTATAAATTAGGTTGCATGGCCACCAGAGCAATAAATGGGAGAACTATATGAATGGCACAGCTTGTCTGATATGTCACCTGAATTTCTTTTTCTTCTTTTCTTGCCTTCTGTTATTGTTGTTTGTTGTTGCCTCCTTCTGAGGACATCTAAGAAAAGGAACCCATGACCATAGATCCTCCTCTGGACAGACCTTTTCAAACAAACTGGGCAAAATGCACAAGTCAAACAAGAGCAAGAGGTGGAAGGAAAACGCCTGGAGGCTGTGGGTCAAAATGGGGGAAATAGAATGTCTAGTTTGGGAAGAGACCAGTGGACTCCTGAGAATTAATGGCTTTTTCCAGGTTACAAAAGTCTATAGGAAAGGCAAGGAAGCATATAATGGAGGAGGTGTCACCTTGCATATAAAAGAGGACACTAAATTGAGTTATTTTAAGATCCCCAGAGGGGCAGAATCATGGAATGGATAGGAATATCAAGTCATAAAATTAGGTTAATACTGGGAGTGTATGTTTGCTCTTCAATCCAAGGCACTGAAGGAGAACTGGAGATGGAGAAGCGAATTAGAAAGATACCCAAAAGCCTTCTAATATTGGGAGACTTCAGTTACCTAGACATTCACTGGGTAAGGCTGTGTTCACATAGAGTAAAAAGCAGCTTAGAAGTATCTAAGAGGTGGTAGCATGAGACACTAGTCTTCTCACTTTATTGTCGTCCCTTCTCCAGCCCGCCTCTAAAGGACTGTGCATTTAGAAGTGTATTTTATGCCCTTTAATGTGGATTAGGGCCAGCACATCACAGTAGCACCTCTAAGCAGTCTTTGGGATACTTCTTCTTCTTCTTTTTTTTTTACTGAAGGGGAACACAGCCTAAAAGTTGTGTTGAAACCATGACAGAAATGTAAAATCCTTAGATACTGTAAATGGCAAAGTTCTGGAGCACTTGGTTGTAGGGATGTGGACAAATGTTTTTTCATGTTCAATTCCTATTGAATCAAATGCAAAAAAAAAAAAAACAAACTGAATCAGTTCAAATAGATCCCTTCAAATGTGGTTGGATTTGAACGTGATATGAATGTTTGATGTGAATCCAATTCGAATCCCCACTACAAATCCCCATATCTGCTCTGAATGTGTCATATCTGCCCTCAATCCACTTTTAATCCACTCTGAATCCACTTTGAATCCATTGCAGATGTGACACAACTGCTTTCCCACCTCCCCAGGTTCATGAATGTAACAAGCTTCATATGAACACATGGATGCATTCAATGTCAATCTTTGATGAATATTTGTGCACATCCCTACTTGGTTGTGTAACTGATGAGGGGAGAAGCAGTACTGAATTTGTTCTTAAGATATGTGAGTGTGGCAGTTGGAACTCGGCTGCTATCGACAGCCCCCCTTCATTTTAAAATTTATATTCTTAAACGTGCTGTGGCTAGATTGGGGGATAGATAAGAGAGGGTTAAAAGTCAGAAGTACTGCATAAACTTGGCTAAAGCTATGACCAGGCATGACCAGAAATATCAACTTTTTGGGAAATTACATGTGATCCTGCAGACAATGGGATGGTGAGAGCAACTACTTATTAAAAAGGGAAGCACAGAACACCTCCTTTCTGACTAAAGGAAGAGAAAGATACTCCTATTTTGAGCTTGAATCCTGGAGACCTTTTGAATGTAACCATGCTTTTGTCTTGGTGAGAGCAAGGAAGTGATTTCCCATGGCCACCTCCCAGGGTGATGCATCTGAATGTAAGGTAATTGAGGGGTCTAGGAATGTGCACAAATGGTTTTTTTTTTTTTT
>MTQE01002208.1:3755513-3773414 GCA_014337955.1 Aspidoscelis marmoratus
TCAACCCGGTTCAATTATTTCGGTTTCGGGAAACTGATATAAGGCATCCCATGAAGACATGGCCTAGGTCGTACCTCAATGGAGGTGCTTAAGTCAGCATGAAGATGAATGAATTTATCCTCAAAATACCTTGAAAATTTATCACAGGAGGCTTCTGAGAATTCTAATACTGGTTTTCCAGAAGCTGATGACAACCACTTAAAACAACTTTGTTGGATGACTCTTTGTGGATGCAGTGAAGGCTTTCATGGCCTTCAGTGCAAAAATGAGGACATAGTTATGTGCTCTCATGTGTGCTTGGTCACCTTCATGGTGAGTTCCATACCACCTGCACTCTAGTCATCTCCTGACCTGCTTCATCACCTGGAGCTCCTCAGAAACCAAGGAGCAGCTTGAAGTCTACAGCGTCAGAAAAGGCATGAGAGGGGGAGAATTGTGTGGACAACCTGTTGTGTCTCCATATTCCACAAACCCACAAGGGCCTCAACAGGATCACCATCTTTTACCTTTGGAAATACCCCCAGAGCATTCAGAAATTCATCAAATTTCATAAGTCTCCAGGAGTGAGTCCTCCATCCTTGTGGTAGGGGAATGCTCCCTTTAAACCAATCTTACTAGATGGTGGTTTGACCATGACAGCAGGGTAAAATTAACTCTTCCAACATCCTGCCCATCACCCTCACAATCTGAAGCAGAGGCTAAATTGAAGATATATCCTGCCGTATACACTGGGCCAGCAATAAATTGTGACAGTCCCATAACTTACCATGGAACTCTTGAAATCCTGAGCTAGCCCAGGTGCAGTAGTCCCTGCACATATGTTGAAGTGTCCCAAGACCAATGTTCTGGAGTTATTGAATACTACAGTACACTAGAGCTTGATCAGAAAGGCTGTTGGGCAACAGGATGGGTATCCTCATAGCTGTCCCCAATTTGGAGGGGTTTCCTAGAGAAGGAAATTCTGGATAATTTCTAAATTTTAATAATCAAAGCAACACTCCCACCCCAAGCTCCTAGCCTGGGCTGATGCTGAATTGAGAAACCTGGTGAGCAGAGTTGGGCCTCCTGATCTGAAAGGTGCTTTGCCTTGTGCAGAGTGTACCATTAGAGACTTGGACATTCATATCTGTATGGGTACATATGAATCTTGTACGTACCTGTATGCATCTCGTATGCATCCGTATGGGAATGAAAATGGGACGCATAAGGGATGTGTATGTATGGATATGGGATGTGTACAGGTATGTATGAGATGTGTACGTACATGTACAGATAGGAATGTCCAAATTATTCATACGAATAGATACAAATGTATTCGTATTGAGTCGAATGTTCAAATTTTTAAATATTAAATTTGTTATGAACCGAATTCAAAAATTGCATTTGTGTACACCTCTAGTCACCTCTCAAATCTGGATCAGACTGAGCTACCATTAATGAATGTCTTTCAGAGTTAGAAGACCGTGGCTTCCTAAGGCTATGGCAGTTTTGCATCTCTTGCCACAGCCTGGCTCAGCTTGGCTTCAGAGAGGTTTATGAGGCAGCTTGTGGTGACAGTTCTCTATGGGAGCATCAGTCACGACCCTGCCTCCTTGCTAGACGGTAATGGACAGGTGGATATGAATCCTACTGGGTGCTCCATTCTCAGCCCCAACTAGGAGATGCCTTATTGGCACACTGAGTGTCACAGTGACTAAGCAGTGCTGACACCTGCCAATCTTGCTGCAACTTGCTGCCCTTCAGGAATGTGCAGAACCCTCTTTCAGAGCCATAAAAGGACAAGCTCCTGAGAAAGAAAACCACACAGTTTAAACAAGTCTGCTTGCATTAATGCAACAGGTCAGAGCCTGGAGTACTTTTAGGAAGACAGGGTGAGCCAGTTTGGATTTTTAACTGGGAATATAAGGTTTGATTCTGCACTCCTCCATGAAGCCAGCTGGGTGACTTTGGGCTAGGCACAGCTCTCTTCTGAGCTTTCACAGCCCTACCTACCTCAGAGTGTCTGTTGGGGGGAGAAGAACCGAAAGCTTTGTCAGCTGCTTTGAGCCCCCTTAAATGGGTGAGAAAAGTGGGGTAGAAAAGCCAACCCCTCCTCCTCACATGAAGCCTTATTGTGAGCCTTTCAAAGAGAAGGAAGTAAAGATCGTTCATTATGTGTAGTGGGAAAAATCTGTCTTTTTCTGGTAGCTATCACCACCTTAGGCAGTCAACATGGCACCTTCCAGCTGCTGTGGGTCTTCAAACTTCCTCTTCCTGAATGACCATTATCTGCCAGGGCTTATAGGACCTGTGGCCTCCACCTGCTTCTCAATGCTGTCTTCTACTATCCTTGATGCTCCCAACTCCAGTTTCCCTCTTTTGGCAAATACTGCTTAGAAGTCTTTCTTGATATTGTGCCATTTTTTATATAGTTATTGATTTCAAGTAACTCTCCCCCCCCCCCCAGGTTTCCTTTTAGGGTCAGTCTCCCTTGAGGCTGCTTCCAGTATAAAATCACTACAAGTGTTACTACATTGCTATAAAATAGCAGAGAAATTACAAATAAAATTCCGTATTCAGCTGGCTGTAATAACAAAAACAGAGGAGGACAGATAAAACCATTTCAGCATCATTCAAACAGCAACAAAACCAAACCCCTGCAGGATAAAGCAGATCTGAATGGAGTCTTCAATGCTGGTTTAAAAACAGGTAATGATAAGGTTCCATTATGTGTGGCCACTGTCAAGAAGTCCCTGTTTCTTTGAAAGAATCACCTTAATCGATCTTGCTGGCAAGCACCTGCAGAGAGCATCTAGAGCAGATCTTAAAGTGCTGCCAGGCTAACACAGATGAAAATAATCCTTCAAGGTAACTGTATCAAAATCTGTTTGAGGGTTTGGTGTTCAGTGCCAGCTAATGTAACTGACACAATACAGGTATTATATGTTCTAGTGACCTCCAGAAGAAGAAGAGTTGGGTTTTCTACCCTGTTTTTCTCACCCATTTAAGGAGACTCAAAGCAGCTGGCAAAGCTTTCTATTCTCCCCACATCAGTCACCCTGTGAGGTAGGTGGGACTGTGAGAGCTCAGAAGAGAGCTGTGACTAGCCCAGGGTCACCCAGCTGGTGTTGTGTCCCAAGTGGGTGGCGTTCTGCAAGCACACGCATGCTGCTGCTACCATTAGCCCGGTGAGCATTAGCCAGGTCAAGATCCAGAGTTCAAGAGTCAAAGCATAGTGAGGAATGCAGAGTTCAGTTTCCCAGAGGGTTTTTGTAGTCATAAAATGGTCAGAGTCAGGAACACAGAATACACTTGAACCGGGGGTTGTGAGGATAACAAGCTATTGTCTGCATCAGCAGTTGTAGGGACTGAGTGTTTCTTAAATAGGGCTGGGAGAGGCATGCCCTCTTCATCACAGGTGTTTGGTCTGTAATCATGCTGAGCATTTCAGGTGCTTTCATTCTTGCCTGAGAAAACTCTGAACTGGGTGTTGGCCAGTGTCTGAATCTGAGTTGTCTCCATCTTGGAAGACAGACTCATTGTTCCTGTTTAACGCATGAGGCATGCCTTCCTTGCTTTGGCTGGCTGGGAACACTGCCCTAGCTTGGCTGGGTAGGGCAACTGCCTCTTCGTCCTCGGAGGAAGAGGCACTGACAACATAAGGTATGATACCTGGCTTCATGGAGAAGTGTGGCCTTTGCAGCACTTGCAAAAGAATGATGATGGAGGGATGGGAGACAATAAAGCAGGCTGGATGTCCCTTGGAGCCTCTCCAGATATCTTTGCTCAGTGCTTTGTGCTGTTGCGCACTGCTGCTGCTGCTGCCATAGTTTCATCCTCCATTGTAATGTCTGGATGACTGGAGGAGCTCAGGAGATCTCTCAGGGTGCGTGCATAGTCTTATCAGGAGTGTGCCACCCAATTCAATCCACCCTGCAAACCTCTATCCAAAAATATTTGGCTTCTGTCCCACCAGCCATAGGTCTTCTGTCTTAGGTAGAACAAACCCCCACCCCTGTCACTCACCAGATTGTTAGGGAATGAAAGGATAACCTGTGTTGGACTTATGGGAAAGGTGACAGGTTGGAGAACTTACTTATTTGTAGATCATCTCCCCCCACTGTAAACTCTAGTTGCAGAAGGGAACTATTTTCATCATGACTGCAGCTGGGTAGAGGCTGAGAAAAAAAGTTAGCATTCCCTTCCATGCTTGCTGTGCTTCCATTAATTATCACCCCATGCTCACCATCTGATTTGCATTTACAAAATCCAAAGAAGCACTTAATCATGCCTTCTCTGCTTTGGTTCTGAGATCCCCAGTGGAATCCAGCTGTCCACAAGATGCTGACCTAGATGGACCTTGGTCTGATCCAGCAAGGGCGCTGGCTCTGCTTTGTGGGAATGGATAGGTCTAGCATCACCCAGGTGGGACAACGTAGATTGCTCATGGTTTTGTGGACTGAGGGTAGTAAGTGTGACAGGTCTGGATGTGTGTTGTGTGTAAAGAGTGGGGTGGAGGTGCTGGCTCGTCTGGGAATGGCTCCTACCTTGGCTGGTGCTGCTTAAGATGCAGCCGGTGCTGTCTATGTGCTTGTCCTTGTCACAGCCAATTAGGATCAGGGCAGGCAGTACCACAAGACCCTGAACAGGTCTGAAGCTGGTGTTCCTGCTGTATGAATATTAAAGACCCTGAGAACCTGGGTGCATGAAAGCAGTAAGGAGGAGGGAGGAGGAGAACCATAATTTGTACCTTACCTGTCTTCTGAAACTTTGCTATCCTTTTCCTAGGTTGTCTGATATAGTCACACCACACCCCAGCTCTTCTGGTGGATGAGCCCAACCACCTCTTGCCACCCTTCCTTTTCCTTCTTCACCCCTAAACCCCCAAATATTTATATATCTGAGAATTTCGATCCTCCAAGGTCGATTAGGATTTCCCCACAGCTGCCGCTTCTGCCAGCTTTGAATTTTTCAGGCTGTTCCTGTTCTGTGGGCAAATAAATGCACATTAATGCAGGGAATGCAGTGATTTCATCCCAGTTCTTTGCATTTTGGGGAGATGGGTAAACTGGGGAGGGGGTCATTGCTGTATGACTTGATTGTGTGCAAATGCACAAGGAAGACCTAGCTGGTAAAGCAAGATCAGTTCCACAAAACAAACAAGTTTTCCTGTGGAGCTAACCCAGTTTTGTAGACCTTAATTTCATATCAGCTTAAAAACAAACACTCTAAATGGGGAAGTGTTCCCACTCTAGCCAGTCATTTTTGGATCATTGAGGCAGCTGCTGTGGGCAGTTTTCCCAAAGGGAGGGCAACTGCTCTCAGCTTGTGCTTCTTATGTCACCCATAATTGGCCAACGTTGCACTGTGACATTACCATACTTAAAGTGTGTTTGCCAACTGGCTGGCAGTCTCACTGACTTAGGAGAGTGATACCTGCACTTTCATGTAGAAGTTTTCTTGTGTGTTTCTTCAAAGGGAAATCTTCTCTTCATTTCTTGCCATCTTTTCTCCATGATGGCTCTATATTCAGGCCAGAGTGGAAGTAGTTTTCCTCAGGTAACCAAAGAATATCTTTTCTGCCTTGCCCCTGTCCTGATCTGAAGCACTGGGTCTGCCGCTGCACTTTTACCTAACTGCGGACCATAGAAAGGCATGATCTGGGACAGAACTGCCTGTATAATGGTGTGGGTCCACGCCAATCCCTGCACCGGCCCCAGAGCTCATCCCATTTCAGCTGTGTGCCTTGGTGCACACCTGAAATGGGTACCCGGGAGTATGGAAAACAGTTTGGGATTATGCTC
Source organism: Aspidoscelis marmoratus (assembly GCA_014337955.1). NCBI lineage: Eukaryota > Metazoa > Chordata > Lepidosauria > Squamata > Teiidae > Aspidoscelis > Aspidoscelis marmoratus. Next base: position 3,761,297 of record MTQE01002208.1, read on the forward strand.
TGTCTAAGGCAGATGGAGCATACCAAGGGTGGGTGGGTTCTCACTGATCTTCACTAATGTGTGGTCAGAAGAGGCCTAGAAGACAATTTTGTGGTCCTTGTTCTCAATCTAAGGTAAGTGCAGAAAGCTCTTTAGAGTCTTCCTGGATGAGACCAAAGGCCTATCCTGCCCAATTACTCACAACAGCCAACTGAAGTCTTGTGAAACCCACAAGCATCTCATAAACACAGGAGCTCTTGTCTATACATGACTTAGGCCTGCTTCTTCTGGTTCTGTAGTCAGTATGTTGAGCCTTATCAACAGTGCATTTCCCTAACTCAGTTTTATGGCCATTACTTTGGGGGCTGTTGGTGTATGTATTTCATAATTTAAGTATGTTCTGCATGAAAAATTCCTTCATCTTGACTATCCAAAATTTCTTGCAATTCAGCTTCATTGGATAAATTCTATTTTGCAAGGATAGTTGGTAAGGGAGTGAGGAAGGCTTTTGGGGCGATGGTGTCAGTATTAGATTGGCTTGAATATGTAGGATAGGCTGCATCCAGACTTGTTTACACTGTGCAGCAGAATGTGCAGTTGCAACTGGGGCATCACACACAACATTGATGTGTCTGACCTTAATGCTGATCTAAGGGCACTCACTATGCAGTATAAAGAAAATTCAAATTTTCCCACCAGTCCGGGCATAACAGCTAGAGCAGGAGGGCAGCTGAAATGTGATTGGCTGCCTCAGCCTATATGATGGCAAACACTGACTCTGCTCTTGCAGTGTCTGATGGGAAGCTACAGAGCTGCTTTTCGAGTCAGGATGGCTGGTTGTCGCTGTGCAGCGGGTAAGCTGCACTTTTACCTAACTGCAGATTTATTACACAAGTCTGGAGGCAGCCATAGCCAGAGTGCTGGAATGTGAAATGAGTAATCATATTAGTCTGATCCTCTCTAATATTAAGTATCACACCAATCAATATGTGAGTTTTGGCTACTTTGAAGTACTGTCCTCAACCTTTCAGTTACTCAGCATGGCCTGTTTCCTTATCTAAAGTATTATAAAATATAACACTATCTGGTGAAAGGAGCATTGACTATCTGAGGTATCAACGTATCTGGAACTTCTGCCTGTTGTCACCATTCAAAATGGCCTTTTCCTGAGAAGGCCTAACCTTATCCGTGGCAGCTGAAATAATAAGGGGATGTGTACCCATTCATTTGGCTTTGGTGGGTTTTCTTGATAATGCAAGAGGAATGCCGTGAGCAAGATAACCCAACCTAGGTATACAGACTGTTCCTTGAGTTCACAAGTCAAAATGTACAAATTAGCAAGCAGGTAGGTAATAGGTTGGGATGGCTGAGTGTGCACAAATCCATGTGAAGTTGTATATCAGGAGGTCAAGTCCTTTAAAATAAGCAATTTGTAGTTGTAGTTTGTAGTTGTAGTTCAATATACAAAACCAACCAACCAACCCCCCCAAGGTGATTTACAACAGAGCAAAAATACAATAATCATTAAAGCAAGAATATACGATTCAGTACATGGGGGGGGGGGATAATGCATTTTAAAATGGACAATAAACAGGCAAAAAGCTATATTATATTCAGTAATACATACAATGATGTATACAATGCAAGATAGAGAACAAAACAGTATCAAAACCAAATTAATAAGTTGCATTGTAAAAAGAAACCACAGCAGTTAGCTCAGGTGATCTAGTCACAAAACAGATGCCACGGGGTATGGAAAAGGTCTCATACCCTGTTCCCAGCTGGAGCCTGTCACTGCTTGCATCAGAAGGGAAGAAAAGTTACCCAATAGTTGGGCCAAGGATGGTGATCTAAAAGAATAATTAAACTGTGCAAAGGCCAAAGACAGAAGAAAGAGGCTGGGTCTTGACTGCATAGTAAAGGCAGCTGATCTCTATTGGCAGTAATGGACACTGATCTCATTTAAGGGCCTTTTGCTGCATAATGCAGACATAGCCAGACTGTATTGCATTTGGAGAGCCAGAGGCCCTGGTCACACCTTTACTTTAGGATGACTTCAGGTAGTCTTCAGGTCATTTTCCAATTCAATTTGTTTTCCAAGCCAGCCTACACCCATTAGACAGTTTTAACCGGAGTCCTCTTTTCCAGAGGACTCAGCCCATCCTGGCATTCCAGGCCATCTTTGCTATCTCAGTGTGTGTGTGTGTGTGTGTGTGGTAGTCTAAAGGAGGCTGAACCATGCTCTGATGGGTGAAGTCCAGTCTTTCCTTTCACCCAGTATCTAGGGGAGGGCGACATGCATGGAGTTCATGAGGCACCTCCCCTTCTCTCCACACTTTATGTGTATGATTCCTCTATCTAGTGGTTTTCCGCAAGTTTATCATTATTTTAAAAATCAATTGCATGGAGAAGAAAAGCACATAAAAAGGGAAGGGGGCATGGAGGTGGGGGAGCAGGCTTAAAAAAGAACCGCACACACCCTCACTTCCCTTGAGTGACACAATGGCGTCCAAAAAGAAAGGAGATAGATTTGACGAAGGGAAAGGGGCGGAGAGTCAAGAGTTCTATGGAGGCGGCTCAGGTCAATCGTGGAGAAAGGTGTTAGCAATTGTAGCCCAAAGCGAGGATGGCCTGAGGGAGACCCATAATGATCTAGGTGTGAACAGAGCTGGTATGACTTCAGTTTGAATTATGATTAGGACGTCTTGTCTCGTATAGGGCGACCAGGGCCAGAGTGTACTGCATTTGGTCCTTTGTTTTAGTGACTTTCACACTCTGAGGGGTTTTCCAAAGGAGGTGAGTACATGTGATTATGATAGGGATTCTAGATGTTGAGGATACTGATGTAGTTGTCCTGTCCTGCATAATTTTGTCCAAACCTCCTTGGGCCATTTTCACTTTGTTGTCTTGAATTCCATTGTTTGACAAACAGAGGAAGATTCTGTTTTGTCTCTACTGGCACTTTTCAAACTTTGCTATGGGGCTGAGACATGACAACCCAAACTGGGCATGCTATTTTGAGTGACATTTTGCCCTCCAGTTCTATGAGTAAATCATAATGTTGGCAAAACGGGGAGAGATTTGTTTAGGTAATATGGCACATGTGAAGTTGTAAAATTTCCACTTCTCAAACCAATAAACTGATCTGCAGGTATCCTTTGATTTGAGTCTTCTAAATTTTGCAGTGTGGTTGCTTATTATTATTACTTTTTAAAGCATGTCCTGTGGAAAGATATGCTTAGAAAATGTATACTGTATGTAAATTTGGATTATATTAGGAAAATAAGATGTAGAAGTGTGTACAGAACATTAGGTGAAATTGTGTCCAGAAATATACATGACAAATTTTAAATGTATAAAAATGGAGTGAAAAGAATTTTAGATGGGAAAAATGAGAAACTGAATTTGACAGATTTGACTACTGGAGTTACCACCAAGAGTGTCCTTTCACCAGTTAGCACCCTGGTGTTATCTTAGCTGTCATGGGCACCCTGAGGGGCATCTCCTCGAATAACCTCAGCACGTGGAGAGATGGATGCAAGAGGAGATGACTTCTTTCAGGAAGTCAAAAGCTGCATCAGGCTTTTAAAGATAAGGAGCAGTATTTTGAAGTGGGCTTGCAAACTATTCTGAATTTAAGAACTATGCAGTTCTTAAGCACAAGCAAATACTAAGACTGCCTACACAGGAACTGGGAGGAGAGAAAGAAGAAAACAAAAGCCAGTTATGCAAAGCTTGTTCTTTGTCGTAACTCTGAGAGATGGTTTTATGCCTCCCAACATCCATGTGATCTCCCTCTTTGCAACCTAAGTTATCGATCCCTAGTTTTACTGGGGATCAGGGAACAAGCCAGACGCTTGTATCTTCTCTTTCCTTGTTTCCTCGTCTTCCTTAAAGAAGCATAGCAGGGTACCGAAGCTACGCTAGTGATGAGAACAGCACAACAATCCTGACTTCATGAACACACGGATAATAAAGCGGCCTTGCCGCAACGGCTGCAGTCCCTGGGAAAAGCAATTGCAATCTGTCCAGCAGCTATCTGTTTCGGTTCAGAGTTAATGAGCCAGACCTGGGCTCCTAAGTCATCCTGCCACCTATACTGATTCTTCTTGATTACTGTAATGAAACGGTCAAAGGGTTATTAAACAACTTGCTCTCGATCTAGGGACACGGCGCCACTATCACAGCATTGCGCCGTACCCCTGCCAGGCCCTGCAATAAAACATACTGACAGTGATGCATCGGCCACCCACTTGCCTGCCCCTTGCCAGGCCATCAGCCTCAGGAACAGATCCTGTTGCTAAGAAGGAGCGCTTCTATCTGGAGGGAGGACAGGCTCGTCCAGGGTAAATGCTGCTGTGCTGGTTTCTTCCCAGCTCCCCAAAGTTCGCAGGAGCCAATGCGAACACAGTGCTGGATTTCAGCCTAGGTGCCTTGTGTTCTGATTTACACTGGCTCCTGAAGCGCATTGGCTGATTGTGGACTTGCTGTTCCCTTACAGTCTGACCTCTCTCGTAAGGTTCTTGTGAAGATAAAAGAGAACAGGGAGAAGAGCTGTCCCTGAACTTCCTCAAGGGCTTTCCTCTCACTGGAATGTGTCCTTGGACTGTGATCATGTCTCTCTCTTCCCTGTCACCTATGAGACAGATCTAATCAGATCACTCACTTCCTAGCAGTAGCAGTAATGGCATTTGTTGGTGTCCTTGCATACCCACATGGACTTTATAGTTCGTCTTACTGTGCAACTGGGCCTGAGTCTGATATTGGCTTGATCACACCCATGAAACGTGAGGCTCACTCATTCCTTTTTTCCTCTACACCTGTCAGTCTCTCTGTCCTCAGTCAAGTGACCGAGTAACTTTTCCTTTCCACCCATCTTGTCCTCCTCCTCCTGCAATATGTGATAGGATGCACTTCCGCCAACCACTTTTTGGCTTCCCAAGGGAGATAAAGGCCACCCCCCTTTGTCCCCTCTTTACAGAGACACTTTCCACAGTGCTACAAGCACTGGAATTCCTTTTTTCCTGTACTCCTCTTGCTCTTTCTCATTCTGTGCAGCTGCAGATATATGCCTAACCCAAATGTGATGCATATTAGGGATGTGCACAAATGTGGTTTTTTTTTTGCATTTGATTCATATTGAATCAAAAGTAAGAAAATTCATATTCGTTTGAATAGATCCCCTTTGAATGTGATGGGATTCTGTTCGATATGAGTGTATTCATACGAATATCTGATATGAAGGGACATGTATCCAATATGTATCTAAGGGTATTTTTCCACTAGCACTAAGTACCCATTAAGTACCCATTTGGCTCACAGCAGGAAGACCCCATTTCTACCACAGACTCTATTAGAGCCACATTTGTTTCCACCTGTTCTAGGCAAATCCGGATCATATGGGTCCTTCAGGACCTATAATCTGGATTCCCTGTAAACCCCATTAAAGGGGCCTGCAATGGAGTCTTCAAGCATCAAATCTGGATTATACAGAGCCTGTTTCCACCACAATCAGGCAATGGGGTCTATGGGTGGCTTGGGGGGGCACCCATGGGGTGGTTAATAGACAAAATAGTAGCCAGCTGGATTCGGGTGGTCTTACGAAGGTTTTTATGCCCCTGGTTAAATGATCCTTAAATTAGAGGAATTTTTTGATAAATGGTATCGTCTGCTGTAATGTTTTAAAGCACTAGAATGAAGTGTGTGTTTTTAATCTTGTTAGCCGCTCAGAGTCCACCAAGGTGGAGATGGTGCAGGATAAAAGCTAAATAAATAAAATAAATAAATTTGTCAAAGGCTCCGGAGAATCTTCAAAGTTTGCAGCAGATCACTCCGGAGATTCTCCGAAGCCGCTCCGGAGGATCTTCAAAGAATCTCTGGAACATCTACAGAGATTGCACCCCCTGTCCCCCAAAACCCTTGGGGTGACAGGCGGGCCTCATGTGGGTAGATCCGGATTCGCCACATGGGTGCTCCGGCATTTCCACTGCGAGCAAGCTGGAACCCATTGCTATTGGGTGCTAGACCACCCTTGGAAATGCATTGGGTACTTCCCTTAATCAAGATCCACTACATCCGGATTAAGGGAAGTACCCATTCCTTAAATCCAGATCATCTTAGATCCGGATTAAGGGAGGTGAGTGGAACCCCCCCCCCAATACATATCCAATACTTATCTTGTAACATATCTGCTCTGAAAGCATCAAATCTGCCTGAATTCACTTTGAATCCAGTCTCAGTCCATATCGAATGAAGTCTGAATCCATTCCACATGTGACTGATACAGCTGCTTTTCCATCCACCCAGGTTCACGAATGTTCCAAAGCATTTGTACCAATGTTCCGAAGCATTCGCATGAATACAAATGTCAATGCACGAATGTCGTAACATTCAATTTGTATATGAATGCCCAAATTTGTATGAATATCAAATGTTATGAATATTTGTGCACATCCCTAATGCATACATGTTCCTCCTGGGGGGTGAACATCCTCAGTTCTCGATCTCAAGTCCATTTTCTTCCACTTTCCAAAGACAATGTTTACGAAGCAAAGTAACTCCTGCACACAACCAATGCTAGCATTTCCCTTTCCCATGACCCTGCTCTCAATATCCCAGCTGGAAATTGTCTGTAGGTAAACAGTCAGGCTGTGGGGTTAACTAAGAAGGAACCCTGTCCAGGGTAAAGTGTGCTGACACTTTTTCGGAAAGAAAAAGTTACCTTCGTGCTCTTGAAATGTGCTTTCCTTTGCATGAAATGAAGATGCTACATAGCCCAAATTTTTAAAAGTGTTTTTTTATTTTTATTTTCAAAAAAATATTTCTATGAGGCCATTCCAGTGTGAGTCCTCAAAGTTTATCTGCAACATTTTCATCTTCTCAAACTTGTATGCATTGAGATTGGGATGGGGATGGGGATGGGACCGGGAGGCCATGCTAAGTTCTCAAGAGGGCCCAAAACTTACTCTGTGTCCTAGGGACGGATGAAAAAAAATCCACCTCTCTTGAAATCTGGAAGTCAAAAGTGTCCTGGAAAATAGATCAGGAGGAAAGAAATTCTGGGTATTCAAGGTACAGACTCGCTTCTGTGGAAGTTAAAAAGCATCTTAATTTACAATTGATTTTGCTTAGGAAGTGGAAAAGGGATCTAAACATCATGTTTGATTTTTCTTCCTAAATAAATGTTCTCATGGAAGGCTTTGGGGTACACAGATCTTGCAGGACCTTTTGCAGTAATCAACCTAAAATGAAGCTCTTTTTGTCCATTAATTGGTATCAATAGACTTAAAAAAAAAAGCATGCCATCATTTTAAGGCTGTGTAGATCTGCATGCCAGATGTTGCCTTTTGAGGACAGGAATCCAGGGTGGTTTTTAAGTTGGAGAGAAGAATCCAGTGATATACCATCAAACTTAGATTTACATATTTGAAAAGGTTGAGATGGTTGCGAAGGAAGCCAGGGTGTGAGAATATTCGTAACATTTGAAATTCAGCCAAATTTGGCCAAATTCGAATATTCAAATTCGAATCAAATGTTACAATATTCGTATGGTAACATTAGAATGAATATGAATGTTTCTGTACATTCATATGAATAGTTTGGACATTTGTTAAGCTGGGGAAATGTATCAGATATGTATCTGTTCATAGCAGATACGTATTGAATATTCATATGAATAGATTCGTATCTAATAGAATTTTAACACATTCAAATGTGTTCTATTCATACCAATACAAATTTTTGAACATTTGATTTATTTTGAATCGAATGCCAAAAAAATTTCTGCATATCCCTAATTTTGGGTGCTTGAATGAACAGACATGAGGCCTGAGAGAAATCACAGCTCTTTCTCCACCACATACAATCCCAGTCGTTGACATTCACCGAGAGATCAGTCCTCCCAACTCCTCCAGGGCAAAGAGCTGTCTGATCCCAATTGCACCCTGTTCCAGGAGCTTTCCTCTGATCCCACCCAACATCAGCACACTGCCCATAGGTGGACATTGCCTGCAGCCATGGGAATTGCACGGTGCAGCTCATACATCTCTCTCCTCTCATACATCTCTCTCCTCCCACCCCCTTTTCCCCCTTTGGACAGTCTGGGCAAATGTCAGATGTGATCTCTCTGCTTGGCTGGAAGAAGAGTTTATTGAGGAGTCCTTGCAAATCAGCCTGACATCTTTCAATAGTATCTGATGTAATTATATCACCTACCTGCACATTTGAAGGTGCAGAATTATGCAGCTTTGGAAAATGTAGGTTCAAACAAAAAAGAAGAAGAAGAAGATTGCTGTAGATGTGGGACAGGGAACAAGCTGTGGGGAAGGGCTTCATTGCCAGTCAGGATTTTGAGGGCAGGGGCAAAGGCAGCAATATCCTGGCTGGAAATGTACCCTCCTGCACACATATTAGAACATGCAGAACTGCACAACTCCTGAGTTCTCAGATTTTTTTTTTAAAAAAGAGATAGAAGCTGGAGATGTGGTACAAGTGGCAAGGTGAGGGAGCAAGCCCCCCTACTAAATGCAGGAGAGAGAAAAAGATGAGGGGACCGTGCAACAAATGCTACCTTTGCTTTTGCTCCTGCCCCCAGTATCCTGGCTGGAAATGCACCTCCTTACACATTTGAAGATGTAGAATTTCACATTACTGAAGATCTTGGGTTTAATTTTTTTTTCTTTAAAAAGGAAGATGGGAGATGGGGCAAGGAGGAAGGCCGAGATGGATAGTATTGTCCCACTTAATATCCTCAAGCATGCCACCATCCTGTTTCCATCCCATCTATGGCACTCATGCCAGCAAGTTCACCACCAACCTAAGGACCTGAAGAACTGTGCACTTGCAAAAATCTCAGGTGAAGCTCTCCCCCCAAAAGGAGGGGAAGAGGCAAGTAGCAATTTGGGGCAAGGAGGTGGGGGATTATACCAACCCCACTTTAGAACATCCATAACTTTAGGTGCTGGGCAGAGAGGGAAAGGGAAACTCTCCCTCGGCTTGCTCAGGAAAGTTTGGGTAATGCCCCTCACTGGCTTGGTTCACATCTACATTTTAATCCACCTTCAGTCCACTTTCAGTGTGAGAACACAATGGCAAAGTGACTTCCTTTGAGTTAGATAACATGGAAGGAAAATGTCAAGTCTGCTGCTATGTTCTTCCATTCTGAAAGTGGACTGAAGCTGGATAAAATGTGGGTGGGTGTGAACACAGCCACTGTGTGGTGAGGCATTCTGTAGTGGGTTTTTTTTTCTCCATCCATCCAAAAGTGAGCCAGGAGTCTCTGTTTGGCTCTTCTTTTCCTTTCCACCATGCCATTACTTCTGATTGTCGGAAACTATATGTGACCATAGAGCTGGAAGGACCCATTTTGGCCACTGAGTCTATGCCCTACTGAATTACTTAGAAAAAAAATAATAGCAATAATAATTAAGCAGTAGCAGCAGCAAACCAGAAGAACAGTGGCCTGTTTCAGTGCAAAACCACTAAGCACTTGGTGGCTAAGGATTCTGACAACAAGGGTAGGACTGAGAGGAGCCCTGCTAGATCAGGCCACAGACCATCTAATCCAGCATCCTGTCTCACACAGTGTGCCACCAATTGTTTATGGGCATCTCAAGCAGAAGACCAAGGCAAAGCCTTCAGCTGCTCTTGACTCCCTGCTAATGGCCTTTAGAGGCATCCTGCCTACCACTCCAACCTGGAGACAATACCTAGACATCCATTCTAGGTAAGAATGTAAGGATGTGGGGACCCCTCCCTTACTGGGAGACTGGGCAGGTTCTTTGTGGGAGCTGGCTTTGATTGGGGTTCTTGCATAAATCATGGAACTGAACCTCATGCCACAAGGTTTTCTTCCAACTCTGTAATTCTGTGAAAGTAAAAGGAAACATTGTGTACCATTTTTAAGGTAGGGTGTTTTCTTTCAGACTTTTGGCTCCATCAAAAGAGCCCCTTGTCTCCTCTGCAAGCTCATAGAGACATTTTGAAGAGGTTTAGTAGATGCTAGTTGCCTTAAGGTTGTCACAGAAGCTCTTCAGTGACTGAGTGCTGTACCCTAGCATGCTTCTTTAATTTTCTCATAAAAATTATTTAGCCCAGTACTGCCTTAATTGAGCATTTTAGTGCTGCAATTGCTTAGGAAGCCTGTGTGTGTAATGCTGTGTTACAAAGATGAGCTTTAATATCCCTCTTCCCCATTCTCTAGTTGAAGTACACTTTGGTTTAATTTTGGGTAAGTGTGATCGCCTGGGACCACTCCGATTTATTCGATGCAGCACCCACTATTGCAAAAGGCATAATACTGGATGCAGTTTTATGTTGAATAAATGCAGACAGGTTGGTAAGTGGCTGGAATATGAGTGTGAAGCTCCCTTGTTATTTACTTTTCCCGTTGGTTCATCTCACTCTGTTGTGCTAACCTGAGCAGACAGGGAACTTTGTCCTGCTTCCAAAGATCCATTTAGCTGGGCAGAGACCGATCGTATACATGCAAATGCACTCCAAGTAATTCTATCTGCGGAAGCTGGCTGAAATATTTCTTCAATCTTCCCATGATAACTGGCAATGGGATCATGTCGTCTTCTGTGCCTGGCACTGTGCAGCTCATGCAGTTCTGTCTTCCTGCAAAAATAAACAAGCCAAGGATGTGTGAAGAGAAAAATTGAGGATTTTTTTCCCTCTTGTGTTTCTAGTTTTTGTTGCCTGGGGAAATCAGCCCTCCCTAATCATAAAATCATCCCTAAACATCTATTTCCCTTTTAAATATAATTTGCATTGTAACTAATAAGGAATTTTATTCTACAGTATTTTCATCTTGTCCTTCCTTTGGAGATTCCATGTATACACATGTTGTCTCTTTCTTCCCCGTTTCATGCTCTCAAACTCATTAGAAAGTATAAGCTGGAAGAGAGTGGATTGGGCCCCATAGAGCCCTGGTCTCTCTCTGGAATCGGGAGATGAGCAGGGCTATTGACACGACTGCTCCCAAGTGCCCTTGGCACACTTGTGGAGCCCGAAAAGCTCCTTGGTATTCCATGAAGCTATGGGCTATGAAACAGAAAAGTTGACAGAGCACAGGTGGCGTAAATCCGACCATGAGTCTGACCAAACACATGTAAGAGCAAACTATTGTGCCTACCATGGGGCAATGATGGCGGCAAAAAAGAACTTTTTCTCCACCAGCATTGTGTTCAGCAGAGCTCTTTAGTGTAGTAAATGGCCTTATAAAACCGAGCTCAAAGAAGTTAGAGCCATGGCCAAGTAATATCTGTTATGACAAATTTGCGAAGGGGATTAGCTGTCACAATTGGACACAGTCTGAATGAGGTGTCCAGAGAACTGTGTGGTCCAGTTTATTTGGATCATTTTCAATTGTTGCAGCCTGAGGATGCAGTCAAGGTGCTTATGGGGCTGCGGCCGACGACGTGCTCTCTGGGTCCCTGCCCCTCATGGCTGATAAAGACTAGCCGACAAGGTATGACTGCGTGGTCCCACTGGCCCTGAAACAGGCTGTGCTGTGCCCCTTCCTGAAGAAGACTTCCTTGGATCCACTAGATTTAAATAACTATTGCCTGGTAGCTAACATACCTCTTTTAGGCAAGGTTCTGGAGAGAGCTGTCACTGTTCAACTGCAGGCATGCTTGGAAAAAGCTGCTTATCTAGACCCATTTCAATCTGGCTTCAGGCCTGGTTATGGCACAGAAACTGCCTTGCTTGCCCTGGTTGATGACCTCCTCTGGGAGAGAGACAAGGGAAATGCTACTCTGTTGGTTCTCCTGGACCTCTCAGTGGCTTTTGATACCATTGACCATGGTATCCTGTTGGAGAGACTACGGAGTTTAGGAGTGGGAGGCAATGCTTGGCATCGGTTCCACTCCTATCTCCAGAGTAGATTCCAGATAGTGGCTGTGGGAGACACAGATTTGACACCCTGGGAACTCACTTGTAGGGCTCCTCAGGGGTTGATCTTATCTCCCATGCTATTTAACATCTATAAGAAGCAATTGGGAGAGGTCATCAGGAGATTTGGAGTGAGGTGTCATCAATATGAAGATGATACTCAGCTCTATGTCTCTGTGCCATCTGAATCAGGAAAAGTGCTTGACAGGTGTCTGGAGGTGGTAATGGGCTGGATGAGGGCCAA
>MTQE01002208.1:3773521-3816375 GCA_014337955.1 Aspidoscelis marmoratus
AATCCAGACAAGACAGAGGTGCTGTGTGTCACAGGGTCTTGGGTCCGTGTCCTTGATGGGGTTGCAATGCCCTGGAAAGGACAGGTGTGTAATTTGGGGGTACTCCTGGACTCCACGCTAATGCTTGAAGCTCATGTGGAGGCTGTGGCCAGGAGTGCCTACTCCCAAGTACGGCTGGTGCGTCAACTGAAGCCTTTTCTGGATAGAGACGACTTGGCCACAGTTATCCATGCTCTGGTAACCTCTAGACTGGACTATTGTAATGCACTCTACTTGGGGCTGCCCTTGAAGATGGTCCTGAAGTTGCAGCTAGTGCAAAATGCAGCCACTAGAGTGCAGACCGGAACAACTAGCTGGGATGCACATCATGCCATTTTTAAAAGAATTGCATTGGCTGCCAATTTGCTACTGAGCCCAATTCAAGGTGTTAACTCTGACTTATAAGGTCCTAAATGATTTGGGCCTCAAATATCTAAAGGAATGCCTTCTCCCATATGGACTTGCCCATGTCTTAAGATCTAGCAGTGAGGCCCTCTTGGTTGCCCCACCACCTTCAATAGTGAGGCTGGTGGACACCCAGAAGAGGGCCTTTTTGGCAATGCCCCCCAGACTATGAAGTAGTCTCCCTCTCGACGTGTGTCATGCCCCTTCCTTATATTTATTTAGGAAGGCAGTAAATACTCACCTCTTTTCTCTGGCCTTTGTCTGAGGTGATTATATTCTCCCCCACCCCCACCCCCAGTTACAGTAACTATTAATGCAATATGGAGTGTACTGTTTTAAATTTGTTGAATTTTTAAAAGTGTTTTTAATCTGTATCTTGTTTTAATGTATATCTTGTTCTTAATCTGTTGGTTAATCTGTTGTCATCTGCCCAGAGACCTTCGGGTATGGGGCGGATAGAAATGTAAACAAATAAGTTTGCATTTTTTAATATTGCTTACTAGTGTTTCTCTCCATGCAATAACCTATGGTACACCTTGACTACAGTGATTCTGGAACACTGTTATAATTCTAAAGGTCATGATAAATTCACTGTTCCTCAAGCAATACACTTCCTGTATTGGGCTACCTTACCAGACATCCTTCAGCTGTTGATGAATTATGATTTTATTTGTCCCTTGCCATTGAACACACTGAGCAGAACTAATGAGCTCAAGTTCAGAAACACAGTAATCCCTCTACTAGCTACGTAAAAATGGGAAAGGAGGAAAATGGGCAAATTGGCTTGGATACACAGACCTCTTGCTTAAGCTAGTTAACATGGTGCTCTACAGAAGTAAGAACGTAATCTCTTAATTGTTCCAACAGGTTATACTAGTATACTTTAGTCATTCCATCAAAATGAGAAAAAAGTTAATGCAAGACAGAAAAAGCCTACTAGAACCATCCAATTGGAGTGCATGGATTTCTTAACTAATAGATTTAATTTTCATAGATATGTTTAAAACCACCTTATATCAGTAAATACTTGTTAAAATGGGATTACATTATCTTGTGCAACTTTCCCCTACCTGTGCTCACAAAATCTTTCAGATAGTATAACTTCTATCAGCCCAGTGGCAGAAGTGGTGAGGGTTTTTTCCTCAATCAGTTAATTGCCTTTGACTTGATCTAAATCTGATTGGCACTAGTTCCTCCTGTTTTGAGCACACATAGGACCTTCTGTGTGTAAAAATGTGTCATCTAACATACTATAGAAAGAACAAGAGATGTGGCAGATTGGTTTGTTTTCAAACTGGTTTGAATTTAACTGGGTGAATTGACTGGGTCAAATTCAAACCTAAACCACCATCCCATATGAGTGCCCCGGTTCAGATTTTAATCAAACCAGTGGGTTGCCCAAACTAGTCAAATCATCCAATTCAATTCAAACTCATTTGTGTCTGGCCACAATTGCCATTTAAAAAGGGCCTTTTTTATTGAGTTCATTTTTTAACTCAACAGGTTCAAATCTGTTCAACTCAAACTGGATCGAGCCTATAGAGCCTGGGTTCAAATTCAAACTAAACACCATGTGGTTCAGTTCAATTTGCACTAAACCACAAAACAACAACAAAACCACCCACAATTTTTGTGTATGTCAATACAAAGAACCAAAAATTAGACATTTAAGAACTAGGGGTGTGCAAGAATGCAATTTTCGACATTTGATTTGTAACAAATAGAATGTTTGAAAATCCAAATTAGTCTGAATAATGAAAAATGAATGTCTAGACATTCAATTCGATACAAATATATTAGTATTTTTTCGTTATAATATTCAATATGCATCCAATGATATGCATCCTGTATGCATCCTGTTTTCATCCCATATGTATTCGTATAGATGTGTATGGATGCACATGCGATGCACACGGGTACGTATGCAGTGCATATCTACCCATACAGGTATGAATGTCCAAATTATTTGTATGGATAACTCAAGATATTCGTATTTGTTCAGATTCAGAAATTCAAAAGTATGGACATATGCAAATGTCCAAATTCATCCAAATTCATATAAATAACAAATATTTCAAATATTTGTGCACGTCCCTAATAAGAACATAAGAGGAGTCCTGCTGAATCAGGCCACAGCCCATCTGGTGCAGCCTCCTGTTCCACACAGTTCTCCCTCTGACTGTGGCAAAAGGAATCTAGCCAGAACTGTGGACACTGATTTGAAGCCGTTCTCCTGTTCAATCCCAGTGGGTAAGAATGCAATGGCAATTGGTTTAGGCAAAAAATGTCAAACATCCAGCTACTTCGCTGCTCACCCTTGGTTCAGCTCAATGGTTGCTTCTGAATCATTTACTTAGGAGTCTCTAGAGCAGAGAAAAGGGGATGTATGGTCCTTCAGATGCTCCTGGAATCCTCTTCAGCCATAGCTGTCAGGGAAGGATGACTTTGCAATTTGATAACACATAGAAGATCACAGAGAGTCCACATCTTTACCCTCAGAAACAAAAAGACAATCCTTAAGTCTCCTATCTCCACCAAGTGTGGAACTGGAGCTCAACTATGGTTTAGAAACAGAAAGTGAAATCAAAGTCTTCCCTCTGGTGTAGGGATGGGCACGGATATTCTAAACATTCAAAATTTGATTGAATGTGGACATTTGAATTTGAATAGAATGTCTATATGTTTGAATTTAAACATTCAAATGAATGTCAAATGTTTCAAAACGTTTGTTTTGGATCTCGGATTCAAAACATTTTCAGCCCTCAGAGTCCGCACGGCAGTTTGCTTAATACCCTTTCCCTGTGTTAAACCACCCCAAAGCATGGTGAATCTCAATCCTGATTTCAACAGGTCTCACTCCGGATCGTGCGCTTGAAACGTTTTACATTTTTTACTGTGTGGACAGTACCGTTTTAAGGGATGAGAATCCATGTTTAGGGTTTCCCTCTCCCAATAGCTTGCTTCCAAAGACAGTGCTTTCAGTGTAAAAATCCACTTAACAGCGATCACTACACTGTAGCAATGGAACCACTTCACACCTTGATGGTTGGAATAACAATGTTGCAATTTTGTGCAATTCTAGCTCTTTGGAGTTCTGACTTTAGAAAGGGAAAGAGAGGAAAGCAGCTGAATGTGAATGTTTGAAGCAAAGGGGCTTTAGTTGCCGCTGCTGCTGTGTGCCCTGAAGAATGGGGAGAGGAGGGGAAAGAATCGCTGGGTGGCTGCCCCGCTGCCATTTTTCCTCCATCCATGGAAGCGGCAGCCACCCAGCCAGGCTCGGTGAAGGGGTCCCTTATGGGTGGCGCGTCCATGCCACGAGGAAGAGGGCAGGGCAGCCCCAAAAAGCGGCTTTTAAAAAGTAGCCACTTGAGTCCCACCTTGTGTCACGTACCCCATGTACGAACCTCAGAATCCAGATCCAACGCGATTAAGTTAAAAGTAATGGGAACAGGCAAATTCGCGTTTGCATCCGGTTCTATTATTTCGGTTTAGGGAAAGCAAAATAAGTTTGCTGTGGGGATTCGCCCTTTGTGACTCCTTGAATCTGACTCAAGCCACATCAACATCATTCCGTCTGATATGGGAGTGATGAGATTTTTTGGGGGGGCACTTTATCTGTTGATGGTGTGTTGGGTTTATCTCAGTTTAGATGGGACCATAGCTTTGAATCCTATGAGGGTATTTCAAATAAAGAATGGCAGTGGAATAGGATGAAAGCAGGGATAAGCATGAAAGCTCATTGGCGGCCACATACACTTACTGTTTTGGTGGGATATGTTGCCATAGCTGGCCATCTGGTTGTTTGCTTTCTCTGTGCCTAATCAAAAATGAAAATAGCTGCATTTAGAATACTGTAAACTTGGGAGTATGAGCAGGAATATGATTTCTGAATGCAGAAGGAGCTAATGCAGGAGAATGGTTAATGCCAGGAGGAAGAGGGCAGGGCAGCCCCGAAAAGCGGCTTTTAAAAAGTAGCCACTTGAGTCCCTCCTTGAGTCATTTACACTACGTACGATCCTCAGAATCCGGATCGAACGCGATTAAGTTAAAAGTAATGGGAACAGGCAAATTCGCTTTTGCATCCGGTTCTATTATTTCGGTTTAGGGAAAGTGAAATAAGCTTGCTGTGGGGATTCGCCCTCAATGTTCCTTTCAGGGACTTCTGGTTTCTCCAAAGCCAGACATTTTACACTTGTCACCTCCCTCTATCATCTATCCCTCCCTCCCTCCCTCGAATTTCCAACTTTGAAATGTTTGTATAAAAATCTTTTAGTCTAAGTAAATGCCACAGGGTTTATGTTGTTTTTTACATGCTTATCAGAGTATTTAAACTCATCTGCACTTCAAGTAGTACCTTTGTAATCCTGCCAAACAGCCTTCCTATTTGTGTCCCTTTCCTGGGTTAATGAGAGTTACTCTTTCCCTTCTCTGTCCTCACAATAGTAGTAATAAATTACAGAAAGATAGTATAATCAGTTTGGGATTGAACTAAATGGATTTGTGCAGTCCCTTTCAATCCTGTGATTGTATAGGTAGAAGATTTAGAGTCTGCCATTTACGAGAATGGCTGAGTGGCTAAATTAGTTCTTTTGAAAGGGAGATATTCTGGCACCTTACATAACTGAAGAGTTGACCATTTTTCCATAGGAGAATGTCTGCTAGTGTTCCTAGAGGAGGAATATCCTTTCTCTGCTTTCCATGGCTGGAGGTAGTTTCATCAAAACGACTCTGTGAAGGATGAGAATAAATAAATCTGTGTTCCTGGAACAGGTATGAAAAGGGCAAGGAAGTCTGGCTTCTTCTTTATGCTAGAACCCAGTACTATGGCACTGAGACACCCGACCAGAGTACAAGCAAGGTTTCCTAGAATGTTAACACTGTAAAACGTGCATTTCATGATTTGCTTGAATACTGTTGAAAATGTAGTTCTCTCTCTGTTGGAAATCTCTGTCTGTTGCATGGAACTGGTGGCAATTTATCAGCAGAAGTTGTTTGCATAGGAGCTCTGCAAAGACAGTAAATATCTCTGCAGTGAAACTTCACAGATTCTTGGGGCCCTGTGGGTGTGCTTTCAGGGAGCAGTCCCCATGCATCCCTGTATTTTCATAGCACAGTGGGTGCACGGGGAGAATGCCAGGTCCATACCACTCTGCGCTTATCTGGTGCACATCCTGCCCTAAGCACTCTGACAGTGCTCTATAAAAGCACTTAGTCCTGCTCTTCTGCTGTGTCACCACTGCGATGTGTGCAGACCTAGCACTGCACTTTCTTAAGGTCACATCACACGACACTGCTCTTGCAAACACAGGAAATGGCCTAGATCTGGGGGTGTTATTTTCTGTGTTTGTGAAACCTGTTCCAACCCTTGATTGGAACCACAGGTGTTGGGGAATGAAAGTCCTCTGGCTGCAATGTTTGCACAAGTGGGAGTAACAACAAAGCTGCAATGGTGGGTCACGACTGTGCGGATCCAGCTTTTTTCTGACTTTGCAAGTGTGAAAATGCCCACGTGTTAGTCAGTCTATCTTCAGAATACTTTACAATGAAGAAAACTTAATCTTCTTCATGCAACTGTGTGTGGCAAAGCACTATGCTTTTTATATTTCTTGTTTTTTTTCCTTTTGAACATGCATATGGCAAATGTTCATCAATAAATCTTATTTTTATTTATTGAACTTCAGCTTACCTATCTTGCTTCCTACCCTTCTATTCTGGAAAATGCTATTCGTTTCTGGTGACCTTTTCCCCAAGGAAACCAAATCCATGCATGGCAACCCCTGAAATCTCTCACTACGTAGGTACCAGTGTACTCTTAGCAGTAGCAATGTCAGTCTGTTGTATTAAACAATCAAAAGTCTTGTATCAAAACTGATAGTGGAACAAGATTTTCATGGGCTAGAATTTGCTCCTTACAAGATGATTCAGTTCTGCTAAGAGCCTCACTACACACAAACCTTAATTTATCTTCTGCTTTCTCTTCATTTCAGGAATGAACTGTTTCTATAACATGCAGGAAGTAACTCTGCCCCAAAACTTATCCAAAACTCCTTCTTGCCAATGTACTGATTGGTCTACAAAAAGTGTTCCGGTGCTTGAATTGTGGTTATTTTTCCTCACCATACAGTCCTTTCCACACCCTTTCTTTGCAAGGAGCTTAGATGTTTCTCCTATAGAAGACCTTTGTCTCCATAATATTTGTTATCCTTCCCTGCCTTTGCTCCCACTCTCTAATTATTACATGCTTCTGCATGCAGGCAGCCAAGCAGAAATTTAAAAATTTAGAGTATTGCCAGATAATTAGATTACTTTTCCCTAGCCAAAGAGCACAAAAAAGACAAACATGTCTGATACATTGACGAATTTTAGCCAAAGTGAGTCAACCCATTCCATTTCCAGGCTCCAGTGCACCTCTATATTTGAAACCAAAAGGGGACACCCTTTCACCCTTCCCTTGAAAGCCCCTGGCCAACTCCTAGAAATGGAGGATATGGGTACAAATAAAGCTAAACATGTTTTGAAAGAACCAACATGTTTTCCTGTGAAGGGGGGGGGGAACCCACTGTGCAAAAAATGTGGATTCAGTAGCAAATATTTCACATCATATTTTAGTGTGGTTTCCCTACAGCTGAAACAGATCTAATGCACATTAAAAGGTTTTGTGTAGCTAGAGTCCCATGGGAGGGGCTGCAGCTCTGTGGGAATGCATGCAAGCAATTGGAAACAATCAGTGGGCCACAGTATGAGACAGGATGCTGGACTAGATGGGATGTGGCCTGATCCAGCAGGGCTCCACCTCCTTATGTTCTTAAGCAACCTGAAAAGAAAAGGGTTGCTGGTTCAACCCCCGGAGTCTCCCTGGAAGTAGGCAGTGGCAAACCATTTCTGTATCTTGCCATGAAACTTGCATAGAGTTGCCCATGGAGGTGTACACACAATCAACTAGAAGGTGGACACAACTCATATGGTATCCAGCAATACCAACAGGTTCTTATGGTGGAAAGGAACCCAACCACTGCTGTTGCTTTACTGGCAATTTCAATCCATGCATACTTTTTAACAATAAAAAATAAAATGCTAAAATAACTTATTTTGTTGTTGTTGTTGCAAAACTCTAGAGCAAGAGAACTTGGTATTCCATGGAGCACACTATTGTGCCTACCATGTGGCGGTGGTGGCAGCTAAAAGGAGTTTTTTCTTCGCCACCATTGCATCCTCAAGTAACCGTCCAGCAGAGCTCTTTAGAGTGTTGAATAGTCTTATAAGGTCTAGCCCAAGAAATGTGGGAAATGGCCAGCCAATATCTGCTGTGACAAACGTGCTAAGCACTTTGAGGCCAAAGTCATTCAGATTCATTGGGGATTAGAAGACACAATTGGGAACAGTCCAGAGGAGGTGTCCAGAGAGCTGTCTGGTTCGGTTCTTGTTGATCAGTTTCAATTGTTGCAGCCTGAGGATGTGGACAAGCTTCTTGCAGGAGTTTGGCCAACAACGTGCTCTTTGGACCCTTGTCCTTCCTGGCTGATAAAAACTATCTGGCAAAGTGTGATTGGGTGGGTCCCGGGGGTAGTGAATGCCTCCTTGAGAGATGGGTTGTTCCACTGGCCCTTAAACAGGCAGTGGTACATCCTCTCCTCAAGAGGGCATCCCTGGATCCAGATTTAAACAACTACTGCCCAGTGGCCAACATACCTTTTCTGAGCGAGGTACTAGAGAGAACTGTGGCTGTCCAACTGTAGGCATGCTTGGAAGAAACTGATTATCAAGATCCATTTCAATCTGGCTTCAGGCCCAGTTATGGCATGAAAACCGCCTTGGTTGCCCTGGTTGATGACCTTCTCCAGGAGAGAGACAGAGGGAATGCAACCCTGTTTGTTCTCCTGGACCTCTTTTGATACCATTGATCATGGTATCCTTCTGGAAAGGCTACAGAGTTTAGGAATTGGAAGCAACATGTGGCATTGGTTCCATTCCTATCTCTGTGGCCAATCTCAGAGAGCGGTAGTGGGAGATTCTGACTTCGTACCCTGGGAACTCATTTGTGGGGAACAGACAAGACAGAGGTACTGTGTGTCACAGGGTCCTAAGTCTGTGTAGCTAGGAGACAGCCTGTCCTTGATGGGGTTGTAATGCCCTGGAAGGGACAGGTGTGAAATTTGGGGGTGCTTCTGGACTCTGCACTGATGCTTGAAACTCAGGTGGAGGCCATGGCCAAGAGTGCCTATTCCTAACTACCGGTCGTGTGCCAGTTGAAGCCTTTTCTGGACAGATATGACTTGGCCACAGTTATCCATGCTCTGGTAACCTCCAGACTAGACTATTGTAATACACTCTACATGGGGCTGTCCTTGAAGATGGTTCGGAAGCTGCAGCTAATGCAGAATGCAGCTGCTAGACCGCTGACAGGAGCAGCTGGCCAGAGGCACATCACGGCTGGTCTTAAAAGAGTTGCATTGGCTGCTGATTCATTACCGAGCCGAATTCAAGGTGTTAACTTTAACTTTTAAGACCCTAAATGACTTGGGCCCTACATATCTGAAGGAACGCCTTCTTTCATATCGACCTGCCTGTGCCTTAAGATCTGGAGGGGATGCTCTTCTAGTTGTCCCACTACCTTCAGTAGTAAAAGGAGTGCGTACCCAGGAGAGGGCCTTCTCAGTGATGGCCCCCAGGCTATGGAACAGTCTCCCCCTTGAGATGTGTCAGGCTCCTTCACTGTATATATTTAGGAAGGCAGTGAAGACGCACCTCTTTGCCCTGGCTTTTGGTTAGATGGGAATATGCTGTCTCTTCCCACTTTACAGACACTGTTTAGAATCTAAACTTAAGCACTTCTACAAACTGTTTGTACAAATTTGATCTTCTAAATTATGGAGAAGATAAAAAAGGAGAAAGAAAGGAGGAGGAAATGGGTAGAGAGTGGGATTGTGTGGCAAATGTCTTATGCGATGAACCAGATCTGAACCTCATTTGGAAAACAAGAAGAAATGGTTAAAATTGTGATTATGTACACACTTACTTGGAAGAAAGCAAAATAGTGTGGGACTGATTTGTGATTTCCTGCCGTAGGCATGTGCAGGATGGTGTATGTAGGAAGAACACAAAATGCATAGTTTCCTTTGCTAAAGATGTGCTTGTTTTTCTAACACAAGTTTTCTAACACAAGAACTGCAAGTTATTTTTAAATAAAAGGAGAAGCAACACTCCTTAAAATGCATCAGCCTTCTCTTTGCTTTTATTTCCTCTTTTCTCTCTCATCCTCTTTCTCCTTTCCAAGGCTTGTGAGCTATTCCTGTTAGGGTGTATTAGCCTCTCTGTGTGGGTATGGTTAGATGAACTTTGGCTAATGGTAATGCCGTACTTGGCTGCGTTATTTACCACTTATCCCTTCAGTTTTCTGGCCCCTCTTCCCTGTTTTTGCTACTATCACTAGCTGGTGGTTCAGCTTAATCCTTCCTTTGGTGTGAAGTTCGCCAGTTTGTTCCTGATTAGAGCCTCCTTTAGTGGAAATTTGAGTTTACAAATAATGACTGAGCGTCAGTAGAGTCCAGACAGAACTATCCTCAAGCTTTAGAACCTATTCCAGAAGCTGAAGAGTCTGAGAAGTAGTATCTGTTCTTTCTCTGTGCCTTCTCTTTTTTTATCTCCCCTTTCTCCTCAATTTGGTTTTTTTAATTTTTTAATTAAAAGAGATTCTTTTCTCTGCGTAACAAAAAGGTGAATCCCAGTTTGATGGTTGGGGCAAATTCTTTGTACTGGTGATATAGAAGATAAATCTGATTATGTGAATCACAGGGTGAATTCCCATTACAAGCTTAAAACAGTTTCAAAATGGTTTTGATCCTCGCAGTCCCCACATCAGGTTGGCTTAACACGTTTTCCGAATGTTAAATCACCCCAGAGAGTTGTAAATCTTAACACTTATTTCAACAGGTCTCACTCCAGTCTGTGCATTTGAAACGTTTTACATTTCTTACTGTGGGAACCGTACCGTTTTAGTGGGATGAGAATGCATGTTTAGGGTTTCCCTCCCCCAATAGCTTGCTTCCAAAGATAGTGATTTTACTGTAAAAATCCACCCCTTACAGCAGCCGCTACACTGTAGCAATCCACCCACGTCACACCTGATAACAATGTTGCAATTTTGCGCAATTCTGAAAGTTCTGACCTTTAGAAAGGGAAAAGAAAGGAAAGCAGCTGCAGGTTCTGGGAGATGTGTGAATGTTTTTAAGGCTGTGGCGGTAGAGTGGGCGAAGGGGGCTTGAGTTGCCACTGCTTCTGTGTGCCCTGGGCAATGGGAAGAGGAGGGGAAAGAATCGCTAAATGCCCGGTGCCATTTTTCCTCCATCCAGGCAAGCAGCAGCCACCCAGCCACCCAGCTAGGCTCCCTGAAGGGGTCCCTTATGGGTGGTGCGTTCCCACCAGGAGGAAGAGGGCAGGGCAGCCCCGAAAAGTGGCTTTTAGAATGTAGTCACTTGAGTCCCCCTTTGAGTCACATACACCAAGTATGATCCTCAGAATCCGGATCGAACGCAATTAAGTTGAAAATAATGGGATCCGGCAAATTCGTGTTTGCATCCAGTTCTATTATTTTGGTTTAGGGAAAATGTTTTAAGCTTGTAATGGGAGTGCAGCCATAGTGAGCTGTGGAACCACCCCACCTCATCTGCAATCAAAAGTGTTTCTTCAACTTAAGCAATGCTCAGATCTAATTTTCCTGGGACCAAGTCAGCAATGCTTACTGGTTGGATCTAAATCCCCCTCATCACCTCTAAAATGAACAAAATGTCCCCCTCATTCTCAATATTGTAATCCCCAATATATCTCCATTAGTATCGCTTTTTCTTGCTGCCATAGAATTAGTCTACATGCTATCTTTTACTTCAGTGAAATAACATTGTAGCACAATTGGCATGTTTATTTTCCTTCCCCAAGGATGTGCTGTCATTTGAGTGTTTGTAAAACCAAAACTTGAGTTCCAAAATACCTGGCTTGTGAGTACACATGTCTAGGGCAGTTCTCCTAACACTAGTCATAGATATTACTGTATATTTTGTAACAAGGTTAGTAGCACTCGCTGTGTTATCACTATGCAATTCTGTTTTTATTCTCATACTGTGTTCAGACATAACAAAAGGGGTACCTCAGAAGTGCCTCAGAGAGACATTGGGCTTGTTCGCACTTGGTGGCATTTTGGAATATATTTCATCATAGAGGTTTTTTGTCTTCATGCCTCACATGGGGCATAGCCTGCATGAGCATCTGGACAGCAGACCCTTATTCCAGAATATATTCCAGAATAAAGTCAAGTGCAAACAGGTTCCCGAACCTTCTCTAATCCACCTTTTCTAGCACAGAATGTTCAGGAGAGTGGGAGCCACCTCAGAAGTACCACTGTGATGCTTTTTTTGCTGTCTGATCACAGACTCAGTCTTGCTCCAATTAAGTAAAGAGGTTTGGGGGTTTTTTAGGTCTTTTTTTTAAAGGTTGCTTTGAGGATAAGATGAAAGAAAATTGAGTTCATTGCCTTGAAGTGTTTGAAAGACAGGACAGGACATAAATGCATAAGAACAACAATAACAATAGCAATGAAAATAATGAAAATGGTTCCCTGACCAGGAATGGCTAATTTGCCTTTAGAGGAGACAGGGAACATAATCTGCAATGTGATGACTTAGGAAACTATAACACAATTTTTTGTGTTACTTTGATTTTCTAGTTAGACTAATTCTGCTAGCCCCAAGCCCATGTGGCCCTAAAACAAGGGGATAAGTGCACTGTTAGGTTTTGGTGCTGTTCTGAGAACTGGGGTGCTGCTTCTTCTCTCTATCTAACACCATTTGGACCCAAATTACTCAATTACACATTCGCTGCCCTCGGTAAATTCTGGATGGATTGTTCATTTACCTACAGGCTAAGATAACTCTTCTTTCTCTCGCTCCCTCTCTCTGAGATATGCCAGGCAGCTTTTAAACGGCAAACCGTTACAATTTTCCACCTCATTTCCCACCTCGTCTACAGTTAATTTTTACCAGCCCTGTCTATTTATTTACTTGTGCGGCTCTGGATGGGTGGAGGGGGGAAGGGAAGGGAAGATGTCAGCATCCGCTTGACTAGAGCTAGAATATGGCACATGAATGGAACAAAGAAGGGAGGGAATAGTATGTTTTGGGAGGGGAGGGAGACAGTACCTCCCCTCCTTAATTTAACAGACTGAAAAGAACAACTTAATTAGAGTCATCTGGAAAATAACAGTCACGTCAGGCTGCTTCCAAGGGATAGGAACAGCTAGGCCAAGCTGGGAGCTCTGAATGAGTCACTGGGGCCTATGAAGCCATGCCTACTCTAACTTCACAGTCTGCAGGCTGTTTGCCTTTCTCTGCAGAGGAACAGAGCAGATGTCCCTAATTATAGGCAGGGCCTAATTGGATTTATCAGCAGTTAATAAGAAATTAAGCACTAAAGCAGTAGAGCAGCCCTGCTGGGGTGGTGGTTATCATGGGTGCCTCAAGGAGCCATGTCCCCAGGTTGTATATATTTCAGGCTATTCTTTTTAGGTTGCCTGCTTTTTTTTTTTTTAAGTTATCAGCTACCACTTCTGGCCTGGTACACGTTAGCAGGTGATAGTATTTTGGTTTCTCCATACTTTCAAAAGCTACATGTGACATTTCTTTCTGCCCCCTCAACTTAAAATAATTCTAACCCACATGGTTGAAAAGATAAACTTTAGAAACATGTAGGCAGTATGTGGTCATACTGAGGTGAGTTCAACAGAAATAGTCTGAATCTTCTCTTCCTGCAGCAGGAATCTCTGCAGCTCTGCCATAACCCAGCGGGGTCTGCTAAGGCAACTCCCTGGTTCTATGTTTACCAAGTGAGTTGCCTTTGAAGATGTTCTTTCACCACACTGTGTGGCTTCATCAATGAATTAGGAAATTGGTTTGGTACCATTCCTCTTGACCTACTTTAGACCACTTTGACAGGACACTTTCATCTTCCCCTAGATGTGTCAGTAGGGGGAGGTATGGAGATTGGCCATTCTAGAGGTGCCCTCAAGAGTGTTTGGGCCCTGCCATGGAGAGGCAGCCACTGTCTATGGCTATGTTAGCAAAGGTACACCTTATTCGAGTGGCAGAGGGCATAGTCTCTCTCTACATGTACTCCCATTTGCAAATGGATGACTTTGTATTATTTATTCAGGTGTCAAAGAGCAGTTGGTGGCAGAAAGATACATCATCCTAAGGGAAAGGGATGATGATGTAACTGGAACATGTGGCAGGTGCAGAATATTTGGCCTTATGCTGGTCAGCTTCAAACTCAGATGGATGTCCCCACATATCTAGGCACCAAGAATCCTTTGAGTAGCCACATCTGTAAAACATTGCACAAAATGGAAGTTTAGTGATATGACACACACTGCAACTAAGCACAAAGCAGTGCACTCCTGAAAGCTCCCAGACATACCACAAGTTGCTGTTGCTATGGTGATGTGGATGGTCCAGGATGAACTGTCCACACTACATGGGCAAGTAGGGAAGCTGGAAATGGTGCTGGTGCTGGTGCTTATGGTGCAGACACCTGTCACCGTCCCTGAACCTAGCTTCTGCATGATGGTATCCCACTGAAGTCAAATTTGAAAAGGCATATTCTCAGTGTAAACACATTTTTGTGTTAACTTGGGCCACCTCCAGGCATAATCTGAAAATCTCACTATTTAGTGAGATTCCAGACTAAAGCTCCTTTGGAATAATTGCTTGTTGTCCAGACAGTTAGGCAACATCACAGGGGAAACACTATGACTTCCATGTCTCTGCAGTTGCACATGCAATGGCAAGGCGGCTACTTCTGGATATTTTGATCATATGAAATACCCAGAAGTTCACATCCACTGGCCCCTGCACATGGACAATGGCCATTTCTTCCCCAGTTTCAACCCTGCCCATGTGCAGGGCCACCTCCTTCAGCGAGGAACCAATGAACCAAGCTTCCATAATGATATTTTTGGAAAACCAACACTAAGAATAGGGTTTCCCGAAGTAGGATATACCGGGATTTCACCTCTATATCATGGGGCTATGTTGGGGTTGCCACAGATGTGTAGCAACCCCCAAATAGCCATGATGTATTAGCCCATTTTAATCCCTGTCTGGACGGAGCCTTATTGCTTAACGATCCCCTTGCTGTTTTTTAGGTGTATATTGCTGCTCAGAAGGAATCTACCCCCAGCAATGACTGTAAAGGAAAACTATTTGGTCATCTTGTCTCAATGTTTTACCAAAACCAGCTTGATTGGGTCTGATCTCATAGTCCGTAAAAAGTTCCAAGCTAATGCACCAGACTAATTCTTCCTTGCATGCCCTGTTTTTAAAAGGAAGAAGGCTTACAATGCTCCATCTTCACCTTTCTAAACCAAGCCCACTTGATTAATCACGCCTATTTCTCTTGACATCTCTGCAAAAGGTCAGGAGACATTCCCAGGTAATTGAAAATACCACACTGGAGGCCAATCTATACATCATTAAGGGGCACAATTAGCATCTGCACTTTAGAAAAAGGGTTGTGAGCAAGGAAAGGTGATGTGGTGGTAATGGGGGTGGGGAGAGAAATCAGCACATCATCAGAGATATTACTTCTTTCATTCTTTCGGGAAAATTCTATGCAAGTCAGACCTACAAAGAAGGCCAATGGGGTATTCCTTATTTGCATGAGTATTTTTGCTGATGATTTCTCTCCAGCTCTGTGACCAATCCTCAAATTTGTATTCATGGACAATTAGTTCCACTGAGAATTAATTGATTAATTGATGTGATTAGGTGATTGGCAAATTGATGCAACAGATTAAAAAGAAAACTCAAATTTAATTAGGCCTGGCCATCTGGGTTTTCCTACAGATGCAGCTGGAGCCTAAAACTGGAAACTGGGTGGAAGGGCCAGTAAATGAGACAACTTTGCCAGCCAGCTGTTTTTAGCACATGCAAAAATGTGCATTGATGACTCAAATCTTCCAGAAGTTACCTCTGTGACTAGTACAGTTGCCTCCTGAATCGGGAATGGGAAGTTGCAGCCAGTTTGGTCTTGTGGTTAGAGTGTCAGACTCTGAGGTGGTAGTGTCCTGGTTTGATTTTGCACTTCTCCATGAAGCCAGCTGCCTGACCTTCAGAGCGAGAGAACACTTCAGCAAAGTGACCGGTAATTTTCTTTCCACATTATCTATCCCAAAGGTGAATTTTCTGAGTTGTTTAACACTGAAAGAAAACAGCTTGTCACTTTGCTGATGTTTTCTCTGACTCTGAAAGTGGACTGAAGCTGGATTAAACCTTAACTGTGACCACAGCCTTGGAGAGACAGCCAAAGTAACTAAAAACCACTGAACATTACACAGACCACAAATGACTGAAAACAACAGATGTACAGTGTACTGCCCCTTAGATTTCCAATTCATTATGATTGGCAAGGAGAAGAACAAATGTCTCCTTGGTGGCCAAATGCCTTGCTAAGCAAGCGTGTCTTCACTGAACTCCCAAAGGTTGTAATGATGGCAGATCGTGCACCTAGGACAGAATATCATTTTGCAACTTGTTGGAGCTCACTGGGAAACCCTCTTGCATACTACTGCCTCCAAAATCACTGCGAGTATTAAAAAGAACCCTCCTCACTGGATGGCTGCATCCAGGCATTGGTTACTTATTCCATGATATTTGGTTATTTTGGAATAAAGCATAGATTTTCCAGAATATCTATGGTTTATATTTTGGAATAGGGATGTGCACGAATATTTGTACGAATTCAGACATTTGTACACAAGTAGAATGTTACGTTATTCGTACATTGACATCCATAAGAATATGAATGTTTCCGGACATTCGTATGAATAGTTTGGACATTTCTTAAACTGGGGAGGTGGGAAAGAGGTTGCACCAGTCACATCTGCAAAGGATCCAGATTGCTTTTGACATGGACTGAGAGTGGATTAAAAATGGATTCAGGTTGAATTTGACACTTTCAGAGCAGATTTGTTACAGGATACGTATTGGATACATATGTGTTTGTGTTGGATACGTATTGGATCCATATTGGATACATATGCGTTTGTGCCGGATAGGTATCAGATATGTATCAGATATGTATGCATTTGTGTTGAATACATATTGGATGCATATCAGATACATATGCATTTGTGTTGGATACGTAACAGATACTTTGTAACAGGTATTCGTACAAATACGTATGAACACATTTGCATCAAATAGATTCCTACTACATTTGAAGGGGATATATTTGTACAAATACGAATTTTCTAACATTCAGTTAGTTACAAATCAAATGTCAAAAAAACCATTCATGCGCATCCCTATTCTGGACTGTCTTAATATAGAGGAATATATTGCATCCTCCTGGGCAGGATTTTGTGTGAGAAGATGTTCCTTTAGACTGGGGCCTGAGCTACTTACAGCTTTATTTGTCTCTCTTAGCACTTTGAACTCGAGTAGGTAGCAAATTAGTGACCAGAGTAGATCTTTCCAGACTAGTGTGATTCATGCCAGCCAGGGGTGCTCACCAGTAGCCTTATGGCTGCATTCTGCACACTGCAGCTTCTGATCTCTCCTCAAACCAGTAAATTGATGCCTATGAATAATGTCCTGCATCCTTCTAGTGTTATCAATATATTTTATCATCCAAGGAAAACAGGTGAGCGAGGACTTCTGCAGGAAAACAAATTAGAGAGGAGAGGAAAGGATAGCTGAATAATTATGTAAAGAGTCGATGATTGATGTTCAAATGAAAGACTGCAAAAATGGAATCAAAACAGGACTATAAAAAATAAGAACTTTGAATTTAGAAAACTGGCAAATTGTCTATGGACAATTTTTGAAGACGAGTAAAGGAAGACTGGACAACATCTGGATTTGGCAGTTGTCATAAAATTGGTACATTAAAAGAGCAAACAAGACAAATGATTCCATGGGCAAATTTCAAAGCATCAATAGAAAAAGTCTAATTTTGAGATAAGGATGCAATGGGTGAACATACAATAGCTCAATGCAGCAAAACTGCACAGACTGACTATTAAAAAAAGCCATGATCAAGTTGGCAAAATATTACATTTTTTTAATGCAAAACTATGGATTGCCATTTAATAGGAAGTACTGGGAACATGAATTCACAGACAAAGTTATTGAAAATAACCAAGCAAAAAACCCAAAATGTTTTATGGGCTTTCAAAATCCAGGCCAGACATTTATGGGATTTCAAAATCCAGACCAGACATTATTGACATTGAAAGGTATCACATTTGGTTAATTGGTGTGGGCATTCTGAGAGGGAGTAATGTTGAAGGTAAAGAACTGGAGAAGGTTACAGCATACTGAGATCTGCAAACAGAAATGGCAAGAATCTGGAAAAAGAAGTCAACAGGGATACCACTAGTTATTGGGGTCCTATATGCAAATTTAAAATAACTTAGAAAGAATTGGGCCTATGTAAAACTGGAACAAGTACATGGGGCTGCCCTTGAAGATGGTTTAGGAGTTGCAGCTAGTGCAAAATGCAGCTGCCAGGGTGCTGCCAGGGACAACTAGCCGGATGCACATCATGCCGGTCTTAAAAGGGTTGCTTTGACTGCCAATATACTACTGAGCCCAATTCAAGGTGTTAACTTTGACTTATAAGGCCCTAAATGACTTGGGCCCCAAATATCTAAAGGAACACATTCTCCCATATTGACCTGCCCTTGCCTTAAGCTCTGGAGGTGAGGCCCTCCTGGCTGCCCCACTACCTTCAGTAGCAAAAGGAGTGGGCACCCCAAGGCCTTGTCAGAAATGGCCCCCAGGCTATAGAATAGTCTCCCCCTGGGGGTGCGTCAGGCACTTTCTCTGATTGTATTCAGGAAGGTGGAGAAGACGCACCTCTTCACTCAGGCCTTCGGCTAAATGTTGGTTATGTTTTCCCCCACTGCAAATACTACAGTTTTAACTGATATTGCGTTGTTTCTAACATGTTGGATTTTAAATGTCATGATAGATATTATTGTTTTAATGTAGGTTTATTGATATGTTGGATTTTATGGTTGTTGCCTGCCTGGAGACCTTTGGGTATAGTGGGATAGAAATATAAATAATAAAATAAATAAAATAAAAGTAACAGCACTCCTGGGAACTTCATACACAATCAGAAGAAGAAGGAAGCTGGCCAGCATTGTTGGTCTAGCAAGTAAACAACAAAAACATAGAAGTGGGCAGGTGCTTAGCTAGTATACAAGTATTTTCGAGAGGAAGGATCATGGAAGCAGCGAGCAAACACAGGTACGAGCTTGCAATTGCTTTGTACACCTGAAGGGGGTGGTGAAAGGCAATTGTGAGATTATCTTTAGGTCTCATGATTGTCTCTTGCCATCTGGATGCAGTCTTTGTTTCCACATGAATTTAATACCGGGGTTTGTTCCCACTCAAGGAATGAAACACCATTTAAAAGACTATTTATAACATTATTTACAATGCTATTAAATGTGCTTTAAAATGAAGCAAATGAGCATCTGGCAATCAGAGTAAACCCAGAAATCTGTCCCCACAGGAAAAGGATTAAAACCACTTCCAAAAAACCCATTTGGAAAAGCAATTTTTTTTTATCCCTGCCCTTTGCCCACCCTCTCTTCCCATTGGGTTTGATCTGATGATGTGGCCAAGGGGGGAATTCCAGCCTCCTCCTCCCTGCTTTTGCTGCCCCTGTTTGATTCACATGGAATCATGATTTGTAAAAAAAAAAAAGAAGAAAAAAGTGGGGGGTGGGAGACGGAGCCCCCTTGATTTCGACCCTGTATCCTTCCTCCTGATCACAGACTTGCTTAGAAGAAAAAATAAAAATAAAACACACACATGCAGCGTGAGTGGCGGGGAGGAGCTGGAGTCCTGCAGCAGCAGCAGCAGCAGCCCCATCGGAACCGCTGTTGGAAGGAACGGAGACGGGGAAGGGTGCTGGCTGGCAGAGGGAGGGTGAATGCCTGGCTGGAGGCATCCAGGCAGACTAGAGCCGAGGGAGGGCACCATGTCCTGGAGGCAGTGGCGGCTTCTGCCTCCTTCTTCCCCTCCACCTGCAATGCCCAGACCCCCAGGGAGCACACCTCCTGCGCGCCCAGGGCGCAGGGTGGCAGCAGCAACTCGAGCCCCATTCGCTCACTCCACCTCCACACCCACCATCCCCCCCCCAAAAAAAAGCACCCTGGCTAGCTGGCTGTCTTGTCGGGGAGGAGAGAGGAAGGAGGGAGGGACGCCCACTCACTTCACTGGATCCACCCTCCAGATGGCAGAGAGACTAGCCGGTTAGAATGACTGAGTGGAGGCTGGGTGACCTCCTCCTCCTCCCTGCCCAGGCGAGGCGAGGCGAGGCTCCCCCTGGATCAATGCATTGCTTGCTCTGCTGATGCCGCCACCTGTGTGCGCGCGTGCACACACACACACACTTCACACTCACCTGTGGGAGCTGAGCAAGTGAGTGAGCAAGTGATCAGTGCCGCGGCCACGGCAGGTGAGTGAGAGGGATGGATGGACTGAGGGCTGTTTTTAAAGATCAAGGAAGGAGGCTGGGAGGGAAACAGGCAGAATTGCACAGGATCACTTGTGAAGGGCAAGTATCCTCCCAGCCTCTTTCCTTGATCTTTAGGCTTGTGTGTGCATGAGGGGAAGCGTGGGTGGGAAAGGAAACATTGTTATGAGGTGTGAAGTGGGTGGATTGTTACAATGAAACCGGCTGCTGTTGAGGGGAAACCTGGCATTTTAACTGACAAGGCGCTGTCCTTCAGGGTAAAATCCCACCCATTTCATGACATATTTGCCCAAATACTGCTGCAGTGTTGCCACAGCAATAAGGAAGAAGCATTTTAAAAGCAAAAATACTGGAAAAAAATACTGGAAAAAACAGATGTTTATTTATTCCATTTTTAAGCCAAATAATCCTCAAAAAACCCTGAAACTGATTGGGAATGGGGACAAAGAGGATCCAAACTGTTTCTAAGCCACTTTAATTGATTGGGGGGTGGAGACGAAGAGGATCCAAACCATTTTTAAACCACTTTAAAGTGGCAATGGGAACACACTGAAGGTGTATTAAATATATTCCTGGCTACACAAGTCTTAGCTAATTGAGGCAAAGGGAAAAAAAAGTGAATAATCTTAAGTCCTAGGGTGTTTCCACACTTACCACTTGAAATCCATCCTTGGGAAAATCAGTCTGAAATAGGGATGGATCCAAATGAGGCATCTGCACATTAATTGGGAGAATGGTTACTGAGGAACGCATCATGTGGCTGCTGTGCGGACGCCGCAGCACCGACATCCAGAAGGATCAGACATAACTTGGTGCATGTCCAATGTGAAGCAACTGCGTGATGGACTACATAGCTGGAATGTTGTGCTGCCGCCTCACTCAACGTGGTGAGTTGCGGTCCTGCCCACACCCATTCCCTATCCTGTCCCTGTGTGGAAGCGTCCTCCATTGATCCAGAATTTGCAAGCAGAAACAGTTTGAAGACCTAATTTTTCAGGTCTTCCCGAAATCCAGATTGGATGGCCTCTAGACCCCATTAGAGAAGGATTTTGCTCAAGGCTGTGCGGAAGCAGCATTCTTGAAGGGGCCCTATTCTGTCCCACTGTGTGAAAGGTACCTTGCAGATGTGTGCCATATGGATCCCTTATTGAGTGCTTAACGGGTCTTGAGGGCCTGTGTGGAAACACCCCTAGTCTGTGTGTTCATGTCTGTGCTTGGGCAGCTGGGGAACGGGTCTCATACTTGGCACAGGCCACAGACACCTCAAGCAAGGGGGTGAAATTGCATTATTCACAAGAGAAGCTCACCCATCACTTTGCTGAGTGCCAACGTTGCCAGATGTAGATCTATGAAGTGCTCAGCAACATGGTAGGAGGACACGTCCCCAGAGGTGCCTACCCCAACTGCCTCCCACCATGGCCATTGTCTGCCTTTGCATGATGTTCCCTTGTGGAGAGCTGTATCTCAGAGGTGCACTTGCAAAGATTCCCTCAAGCCACCTTCTGCAGGCAGTTTTCCATACCACAATAAATGTTTCTTGACATGGAACCCTCTTTGGGAGAGTTAATGAGCAATCTGCTTAAAGGAAGTATCATCATGAGGGAGAACATTTGCAGCCTTCCGAAGCTGCTTGAAGGAGGGGGAAGACCGAGAACAAGAGAATTCACTGCCCATCTCACTCCCCACATGATATATGGTGGAAGAGTGTGCCTCAGTTTACATCTAGCTCCAAAGACACCTGCAACTTCAGAGTAAGCAGCCCTGCTTCTCTTTTGTTTTGTTTTGTTTTTTGAGCCTTTTCTCTTTTTTGACCTCTAAAGAAGGGGCAGTTCTGTGCCTATGTAGGAGTAGCCTCTAATCATATCTCCTCAAAATCTGTTGTAATTCAGGTAATGTACAATTTGGAAATGCAAACACTTCCAGATATCTAAAGGAGCGCCTTCTCCCATATCGACCTGCAGGTGCCTTAAGATCTGCAGGAGAGGCCCTCCTGGTTATCCCACCGCCTTCAGCGATTAGGCGGGTGGGCACCCGAGAGAGGGCCTTCTCAGTGGTGGCCCCCAGGCTGTGGAATGGTCTCCCCTTGGAGGTGCATCAGGCCCCTTCTCTGTTTACATTCAGGAAGGCGGTAAAGACGCACCTCTTCACTCAGGCCTTTGGCTAATGCTCTTTATTCCTCCCTCCTTCCAAAGACCACTGTTAAACTGTTTTTATATTGTTTTTATTCTTATTCTTATCATCATGTTGGATTTTAAACCTTACGTTGGTTTTATTATAGTGTGGTACAATTTTAATGTGCTTGTTCTTAAATGTTGTAAGCCGCCCAGAGACCCTCGGGTATGGGGCGAGATATAAATATAAATATAAATAAATAAATAAATAAATCGGTGATAGGTGATAGGTCAAAAAGGAGATAAAGGGCCATTAAACCCCATTTTAGAATGTTCTGGATGAAAATAAATGCTTCTCAGGAAAGGTAAAATGCCTCCTCTATTCCATACACATTCCTATCATCAGTGTTTTCATGTCCCATTCCACAATGTGACATTCTGCTTTTTATTTGACAGCTGCTGTCATATCTGACAAAGGAGCCCAAACCAGGAAGGAACTTAGATGCTAAACAACAGCAGAGAGCAACCTTGGCTGGCCAACAATTCTGAGCTGCTAAGACCTCCCAGGCAACAATGTGGCCTGACTTTATCTGTCAAATGAAAGAAATATGAGAAATATGTTTTTTTAATAAAAGTAAAAAAACAGGAACCAGTTCTTCAAAATTATATATGTTATATACATCTGGCAGTGTACACACTGTCTTGTCCAGACAGCCTCTTCACAGTAACAAAAGGTACCAAAAACCCTTTCTTATTGTATAATTTGGCAACTAGAAGTTCAATGCACTTTTAGTTGTTGAGGAGATGACACTTGGGGCACTGGATGCAAAGACATGTTCGTGGTTCTCTTCTTGCCCTTGTCATAAATATTTCTAGACAATGAGAAAAAACGGGGGTGGGGGTGGGAGGGAGAATGTGATTATGGGTCCCTCCCTACAGCCTCCTCAAACTGACTTCCAGAAGGTCCACAGGCATGCAACAACCATCACTGGGACCCACTCTGCACTCCCTGCCTCCCTGTGCCATTGTTAGGTGGATGGTAAGGGACATTTGGATTCCTGTAGGAGGTGTGCAGTGAGTTCTACCCCCTGCTTAGACAGTGAGGCTACAGTCTTCATGCCATCTTCAGACTAGGGATGTGCACAAATATTCATAAGCCTTTGAAATCTGATCGAATGTGCCAAATTTTGACATCTGAGCTCAAATCGAATGTCCCAAAATTTAAATGTAAACATTTGAATTGCATTTCAAACTTTGTATCAAACTATTTGTTTGAATTATCCAGACACTCATATGTGTATGGCTTCGTACACAATGTGTTCTTGAAGATCCGCATCTTTTCCACATCCGTACGCATTTGTACGGATCCAAACAGGAAAAAAAATGGGTTGCATATGGGCTAACTATGGGATGCATACGGATGTGTAAAGATGTGTACGGATGTGTACAGATGTGCAGAAGATGCATACATACACATACGAATGCCCATATGTATAGATTCTAATAAAAAATTTGAACGAATAGGTTTGAATTTGGTAAATATGAATCAGATCTTGTTAAATTCAAATTTAAAATCTTCAAATCAAATTTTTTTTTGGATATTTGGTTCGATTTCAATAGAATGTCCAAAAAAACAATTGTGCACAGATGAATTCGTTACTTCAGACGTCCTTTTTCATGTCTGATGGGGAAATAAGTTGAAGTAACTTCAGCATCAACCCCTCATACTGTACAGACAAGGCCAAAATTGAACAGTTACTGCCTTGCACTAATAAGCAAGAAGTCCGAACACCACACACATGGTCCTCTCTAGATGGAAGATTTAGATTGGATCTACATCTTGTCATACCACCAATTTCCGTGTCATGACAGCTCAGATGCAACTTGTTGGAGATTTTTTTTTGCCCAGAAATGAACTTTTAAATATACAAAGCAGGCTAATCTCCACTTATTACGGCCCAGCAGAATGCCTTCTCAGTCAAAAAGTTATTGCAATACTGTGATACTGATATCATGACAAGATGTAGACTCAGTCTGAAGCAAGCTGCACTGAATGGGTTTGGGGATGGCCCTGTTGTTAGGCAAAGTGAAGTTGCTACCTCAGAGACCAGTTCTGGATGTCATTAAAAGGCAGGAACATGTTATTTATTATTATTCTGTTTTTGTAGGCTGCTGCAGGGTGGAGTGTTGTGCTTATGGGATTTTGTGCTTCAAATGCCAAAATAACTTGACTGCCCCAAGTAATGTAAGTTCAGTGGTGGATATATTTTTTTGGGGTGTGTGTGTGTTTCTTATTTATCATGGCATTCATACTCTACGTTTCTCCTCCCTGTGAAACTTAGGAACTGATGTGTTAGCAACTGATTTCCTTCCTTCCTTCCTTCTTTCCTTCCTTCCTTCCTTCTTTCCTTCCTTCCTTCCTTCCTTCCTTCCTAATGCGTTCTATTCCAGTAATGCTACCATATGTAATTGATGGATAATGACTTTAACAATGCCTAAGATGTTGTTCCTGTTCTTTTGGACCTTCACCAAGGGCACTGATAACTATTGGCACAACTGTTGCTTTCCTTTACTATGCTCGATTTCAATTGCCAGGCCTTTGCACTTGTTGACTTTTTCTAGTTGCTTTCCCTCAACTCTATAGATACTGCCACATCTATAATCCACACATGGCTTTTGTCAACCGTCTGTACATCAGGAACAGTGTGAGCAAGATGGTTATCAGTTTGTTGTTGAAGATTCCACAATATATTGCCCTATTAATTTTCTATTACTTTTTTGATCTTGTGGTTCTATCCATTTTTGCTGGTTGGTAAATTATATTTCTTACCGATCGTAAGGAATTTAGGGCCTTTCTGCACTTACCTTTGCCACGCACATAATATATAAAACATCCTATTACATAAAAATATTCTAAAAACACCAACTGATACACTTTGTATACTTTAATTGCCAGTAATAGATGACTTCCAATCTTCTTCTGAATGACTGATGGTTAACTCTAATCTTCTGTTCCTCTGTGGAGCCTATTTCAGTGACATTTGTTTTCATTATACAATTTTTCAATCCTGTCCCTCATGTTATCCTAAAAACTATCCTGAGGCAGGGTAGTATGAGAAACAGTAACTGTTCCCATGTCAACTCCAAACACAGCACTAGGACTCACCAATTGAGAGCACTGGGGTGGTTCACAGATTGGGATTGGAGGATGGTGGAGGAAGGCTGAGAATCAAAATTTCACAGTACTATTTAGGGAGATCACATCTTGTGCCTTCTCTGCTGTCTGGTACTCCTGATGCTACTACTGGGTGAACCCTTAGTATTATACTCCCCCATTTTTCAAAATGGCCTTCTGATAATTACTTGAAACCCTTACCGACTTCATGTCCAGGGACTGATGGTTTGTCTCCCTGCTCATCTAGCTTGAATGGCTCCTAAGGTTCAGTTACTTATTTTTACTGATCTCTGCAGATCAAAATTATAGTGAAAGCTGGAAGTCTGAGTTATGCCCTGCTGTGCTTTTCTGATCACCTGGCAACCTGCAACAATTGTGCCAACACTTTAAATTTTAACTAAGCTGCTCTTGTAAAGGATATATGAGATGCACAGCATTACCTAGAAGTGGCTTGAATCAGTTGCAGGATAGCTGCCACTTAACCTGATGTTTAGCAAAATACTCAGGCAGGTTAATGAAATCTTTTTTCTTTGTTTCCATCACAGAACCTGGATAAACACAATGGTATAGTGATTACTGGGCAATTGCAATTCTTGTTTCAATGGCATTTGCAAATGTTAATATGTTTTTGTGGCGCACATAGACCATCTATCACTTTTGAGGAAACAGGACACATGCACATAGTTATTAAATATTGATTAACTATCATGATGTGGAAGAAAAGTTCACCAGTAGAGGGTATCTCACGTTCCAGTTTTCATAAAGGTCTCTACCCCACCCCATGCTCTCATTCCATCACAAGGCTGATATAATGCACTGTACACTCTTGCTCCATTTTGTCAGATGTCTTTTAGGCTACCACTATCAAAAATATTGTTTCTGATTCAGAAAGGAACAATGTTTATTATATTTGTGTGCATGTTTTTGTTTAAGTTTTTGAAAGACCAAAAGTGTCTTCAGAATTTATGGGAAATTCATTTCTCCCTTTCTCTTTCTTCGTGAAGGCATGCACGTAGATCGGCATCTGAGAGAGACTAGGGAAGTGCACGAATGGGTTTTTTTTTGCCATTTGATTCATAAGAAATCAAATGTTAGAAAGTCTGTATTCATTCAAATAGATTCCCTTCAAATGTAGTAGGATTTTATTCGATACAAGTATATTTGTACAAATTCATACGAATGTCCAACACAAACGCATACATATCGGATACGTATTGGATACGTATCTGATATGAACGCGTATCCCCAGTTAAAAATGTCCGAACTATTTGTATGAATGTTCCAAAACATTTGTATTCATAATGAATGTTAATATACAAATGTTGCAACATTCAATTTGTGTATGAATGTCCAAATTCGTATGAATTTGTACAAATAACAACTGTTACAAATATTTGTGCACATCCCTAAGAGAGATTCTTTTGCCTCATTGATAAAATGTGATTCCTATTGTTTAATGCAGTAGAAGAAACTGTCAATAATGGTAGGGTTACCTTACAGAGAAGTGGACAGGATAGGTGTACCCTTAATGGACAAAAAAAGCAATTTCATGGTTTCCCTAACCCCAAGAATTCTGTTGCAATTACTTCCATAGTGCAATTTTGTGCTACATGGTGGTTTCCAGGGACCAAACCATAGCAGGGTTATGGTTATACTAAAATCAGCCAGGCTGAAAGGCACCCCTGGCTTTTTTGGGTAAGGTTCTGTTTAGGGATAATTAGTTTGGCTGATTACCCGGACAGCCTGAACCATAGTGTTATATGAGGGATGACTGCATCACAGTACCTTCGAACAGCTGGAGTGAAAAAACAGCCTCCCCACATTTTTAGTTTTTGGAGCAAAGGCGGAGATTTGTCCCTTTCAACTGTATCCTACTATGTAGGCTTGATTAATGTATAGTCATCCAGTTTTTGAGACTTTTAGAAGGAGCTTGGTGTGTTATTGATATTCTCATTGATTTTCATTTTTTTGTTTAAATTTGTTTAGCAAATTAATCTATACAGTGGGCTGTACTTGGGTACTGCTCTAGTACTGTTGCTTTAGTAGTGGAACATGCTGAAGCATCATTGAACCACATTTTCACAATAGAAAACTTAAGGCAAGTACTTCTTGCTACAAAGTATCAGCAAGCTAATGTGATAATTAGAGGGTTCTGTGAGGAGCCATGTAATCCAATCAAAGAATTTAACACTTATGCAAATATACGGAACTTGTTACAACTTGGTTAAAACCTATTTTATTTATCAAAAAGACCTGAAATACCAGTACCATCTAATAGTACTCTCTATTCTTGTTCATCTTGATTTAAGAGCCTAATATGGTTTGCTGCTGCTATGGGACAGAGCTCTACAAAAGAGAGAAGAAAATCATTTTATCATTTATTTGACCTCCACCGAAAGGCCCCAGGACAGATGACAATAATAAAAAGATAATATATAAAATTTAATTAAAATATAACCCTCTCTCCCACCCTACCTGGCAGGACAACTATCTTCTTGTCGCAACCATAGTTTGAGTGGGTTTTAATCAGGAATTATTATGTCTTTGGATGCTGGCTTGTACAAGAAGAGCTCGCTGCTGTAAGAGCTACTATTCTTTTGCCTGTTGCTTTAATCTGTTCATTCCAATTGGGCTATTGCTAATAAAAATCATTTATATTGAAATTTTCATAATTTGGAATTCCCTTGTGTTCCTCCCCTCTCATAAATCTATGCCTTGCCAATTGCATTCTGTTAAACCTATCCCATACTTTAAGTTGTGAACTGGGTGCTACTTTCCCATCTCCCATATAAACTAGTTCATGTAACATCATTGTTGTCCAAAAGAGGTTCATGTACAAATTAAGATCAAAACCGGTGCATAAAATGAGCTTTTTCCAAGAACATCCAAACCTTATAATCTACCGTTTCCTTTGACAGCTTACCCCAAAAGGGGGTGTTTGCACCTCAGTGGTAGTATAATAAATCTTTGATTTCAAGGGGAAATTTTTTCAGAGGTGGACATGTTACTGCTTCTTTTGCATGTAGCAATCATTGGCCCCACATACACAAAATGATATTTATCCATATAGTCAAACTGCCAATACACTCATAAAAGCTATGATGAGAATCACTGGGACAGGTTGCTGGTCACATAACTACATGTAGCTTATTTTACATTTTCATGCCTCAAAAAGCTGAGACTAATCCCACAATATCTGATTAGATCAGCTGTCCCCAACTTCTATGTGTCTATGAGCATACATGAAATCTTCATCTCCAGTTAGGGCAGAGAAAGGTAGGAATGAAGTCTACTGAGGAAAGTGAGAGGGCATGATCAGGCTTTGTTCAGAGGCCAGAGAAGAGGAACTGCTCTAAACAGGCAGACAACCATGTAAATCCAATGTGCTCAGATACTCTTCTGGACACCGGACAAGTGGCTATGCAGATAATCACATTGGGGACATCTACCCCTTTTAGTTTGTATGTGAAGCATCCCGCCAAAACCACTTCACCAATGCCATCCATGTCAACATGGAAAAAAAGCAGTAAATTTTTTAATTCCAAAAATACACGTTCCCTAAGCAAAAGGACAGGGCCACAAGAGAACTTGTTGGCTTGTGGTAGCAGGTGCTGCTTGAGGAATCTAGCACAGAAAGGGCAGAGTCATGGTAGAATCAAGCAAGTTGAACTTTTGATGGCATCTGGATGATAGGGGACAAGGTGGTGCTCAGAGTTTCCCCCCCCCCAAGGTCACTACTGACTTGACAATGCTTGTTTTCATTAGTTGGATCAATGTAAGACTATTTGGTTATCAACCATGACACACATAAAAAGCTCAAGATGCTGTCTATCCATGATATTTTCCTCTGATTTTCTTCCTTAATCTTTTCTGCTTTTTGCTGTTTCCTTCCGCTCCCTGCATTCCGAGACAAAAAAACAAAACACAGCCACATGAATTTGGTGATGTTCCTACAATAGGTTTGTAAGCACATTATGCTAACAGGATTGGGGTGGGAGAAACAGAGCAGCTCCGGGGGGTAATACAAATTTCACCACCCCGGCACTTAAATCTCAATCCATGAAAGGCCTATTAGTCTAATCACAGTGCTTCCCTGCCTTATATCAGCTGAAATAGCAGTTTTCTGTTCTCCCTGACAGATCAATAGCAGCAGGATAATAAATATGCCCAAGCACTTGTGTCCAAATTTAATTTCCATTACAAGGCCCAAGGAAAGCAGAGCGATGGAGCCTCCGCCAGGGACAGGGCTCATCACGCTCAGCACTTGGATTTTCAAGCTGTTTCATGCTTTTGTGACCGTATTTGTGGGTTTTATGGTTTCTTTCTTGCCTTTTTTTTCCTTGTCGCTTCTTGAAACAACTTTATTAGACTCAGAGAAAAGAAATAGGCTTCTGGTTCATCTAGAACAAGATGTGCTTATGAGGAATATAGTTCTCAACTGATTCTGGCCTCGGCAGTCCAAATGCGCGTCACTTCTCACGCCACGTAGTACCCACTTACCTCCAAAGTACTAATTTGCACATCCTGAGCCCAGAGTTAATAAGCTTTGTGGGAGATCTGAAATGCCAGATCAAAGGGGAGGGCTCAGCTGTTCTGGAAGCTAATTTTGGGCCAGAGCACATATTTCCATCACAACAGGGGCACTGCTGGATAAAAGCATCCTTCTGGCAAATGTTTTGCCTTTTTGTACCTCCAGGTAACAGTCAGAAGTTAAATGGCGTGGGGCATCACTATCACACTGTGAGTCTCCTTGACCCCCATCATTTGGAGCCTCTGCAGAGACTTACAATACAAAATTCATCACAGAAGGTATTTTTAAATGGTTGCTGGGCTGGGAGGAATGGGAATCTTGCTGCAGGGAAATTGTCAGTGGTAGATCTGTGTGCTAAGGGTCCCAGGTTTGATCCTTGGGCAACTACAATTAAAATGATCCTCAGCTGGGGGAGGAGAATACAATACAAATGCTAAATGCTGTACTATATTAGTTAGGGTTTGGAAAAGCTGAATCACACAGAGTAAACACTAATGGTAGCAGTTAATGAATCTTGACTATGTGGTGGGGAAAGACAGGACAGCAATTGGGTTGATCATCTCTCTCTCTCTCTCTTTTTTTTTTTACCTGTCTGGCCTAGGTGAACTCATGCTACTGCTTTGCTTTACTTACCCTGTGGTCCTGATCCTCAGGTGAGGATGAGCAGAAGGCAGACAAAATGGGTATCTGAAAGACAGACAAAAGGCATGAATGGAAGGAGGGAGGGATGACTGTTACATTGATCTCCTTACAAATGTAACAACTCTCGCCTGTCTCCGATCTCATGATGGACAGCCAGAGGAAGAGAGGGGAAATCACCGAATCTTTGGCTCAGGGAACTAAAAAGAATGCCCCCAAAGCACAGTTCCTCCCCCCCCAAATCTGGTTCCCAATGCTAAATAAAGAAGATTATTTGTAGATCCAGCAGCAAGTTCTGTTATAATCCAAATAGGGATTCTCCGCATTTTGGGACCTTTAGTCCACGGAAATGAGGGATCCCTTGCAAAGTGTTGGGATGGGGTGGGCTTGAGCCAAATTCAAGCTGGACTCTATCTTGTGTCAGAACGCAGCCTTAGTGACACCTAAGATCACCAGCAACAACTTAAGCTGATGGTTGCTAAGAAACTTTCAAAGAATGCTGGGGTTTGGAAGAAATTACTCTAAATTTGTTCATTGCAGCACATATATCTCATCTTCCCTTCTGGCAAGTGAAGCTTGTGTACATGATCTTCTGCTTGGGTCTTTTATCATCACAATAACACTGCAAGGGAGGTTAGACTGAGGCTGGTAATTCAAAGGTGCTGGTAACCATCAGGTGTCCTGGTCAGCAGCGGCAAAAACCTCCAGGGCATGTTGATGAAATCCTTCCCCCAGCTGCTTTTCAGGCTCTTAAGTTAGTGACCCATTTACTCAGTGAACATTCTAGTCAAGTGGGGATTTCCAATTCCTATATTTCAGGCCAATGTTCCACCCCTTACCCATTTTTAATTAGGAAAGCAGTTATGGAATCACTCTGCATTGATTGCTTATATGGTTTGTTTTCTATGTTTGGCAATACATATGCTCTCTTCTTTGGTCTAAAATCAAAACATCTCCACGAATCAAGAGGGTTGAAATAGAGAAATCACA
Organism: Aspidoscelis marmoratus; assembly: GCA_014337955.1. Lineage (NCBI taxonomy): Eukaryota > Metazoa > Chordata > Lepidosauria > Squamata > Teiidae > Aspidoscelis > Aspidoscelis marmoratus. The sequence goes on from MTQE01002208.1 coordinate 3,804,948, forward strand.
TGAGGATCTATGATGAAGATAGAGTTGGACCCCCCTACCTTCCCCTTCCTGATCAATAATGGCTCCTAGTGGAATGGGGGATACCTAAAGTCCCAGCATTTTAAAACTGTGTTGTACTAAATGGTCTCTTCCTGTCTTTGGTATTTGCAGAATGGAAAATTCTCCATTTGTTCAAGAAAAGGTACTGGATCTTCCTGGATCAATGCAACCATATAGGATCACCATAGGGAATGAGAGAGGATAGAAGAAAGCCACGCTTGGACAACTTATTTTTGCAGCTGGTAATGACCAGCACAGTGTCCTGTCCAAGGCCCCTGGGCCCAGTACTAAGCTCATTAGGGAAGTTAATGAAGGATAGAAGCCAGTAAAGCCTCTGGCTATTTGTTCAAATGCACTCAAAGTTCATGCACCTGTTTACTGGATCTTGGAGCAGTACAAACTTTTTTCTGTCTTGCTTGCTTACTGTGTTTGCTTAACTCTGCAGCAAACAGAGAGAGCTGGAAGCTATCGGAATATATTGACCAGTATTTCAGTGCTAGTTTGCTGCTCTAATTGTCATAGGGCAAGTTTTAAAAGGGCAAGTTTCCAGTGGAACCCAAACGTCATTTAAAGACAAAATATCTCTCTGCTCAAACTGAAACAAATGGAAGGAGATGAGTCAGGAACAAGAACTACAGGAAGTGAAACTCTGTTAACTTCCTTCATAGCCCCATCTTATTATTTTTTTCTTTTTTAAAGGAAAAATACACATTTTGTAGGTTTGGGACCAATGGCAGTGACAATTCACTCTATGTCTACTGCAAGATGTGCTCTTGACCATCAGCTCTGAAGACATCAAAAAGGATTTGGGCCAGTTCATGTCAGGCAGGTTTATGTCACACAAGGCCAGCTGATAGGAGATTTGTGTCCATGCAACCAGTTGACTGTTGTGAGGACAAGCTACTAGACTAGATGGTGATCGGTTCCAGAAAGCTGCAATAATTTTTGTCAATTGCCATTGAGCCAGGGCCATCCTATGTAGCTTATAAATGGAATTGCCATCTAAGTCATAGAATAAGGGAGGACATTTATTTTTCTCAACTTGGACACCTGGATTTTAATATTTGGCCAAATGGATCAGACCTGAAAACTTGGGAATACAGGGGAAATCAGACAACAGCAGTTTCTATCCCTCTTCAGTTAAAAACAATAAGGAAGTCCCAGTTTCTGCTGTCAAATTGCAAAACTGCTGGTTTTCTTTTTATGTGAAAAGAATGAGCGAGTAGAGAGAAGTACGAAATCAAATTCATAAGTTTGATTTGGTTCAGTATAAATCAAACCAAGCCTCATTTAGTTTGGTTTGATCTAGAATCAGGTTGAACAGGCTCAGCCAATCTGGATTGAACCTCACACAGTTCTTGAACTGTGCACAAATCCTGTCTACAAGCTGCAGAATTGTGCACTTATGTAGATCTTGCCTTTCCTTTTTAAAAGAAAGTGGTAGGTAAAATGGAATTGATTTCAAATGGGTCAGATCAAACCACTGGGGTCAACACAGTTCAACAAACACCGTTAATTTGATTTGAATTGAACCAGTCTCTTTAGAACTGGGGGTAGTTTAGTTTGGTTCAAACTGGGTCATACTGTTAGTTGTGATTCCATACTGTTAGTTGTAAGCCTAAATTGCACATCTCTATGAGGGAGTGCCACATGGACTCCCTTGTGAATTCGCAGTGCACAGTGCTGGGCTACTGTGAGGGGAATGGCTGATAAAGGCTTGCTGTAGGGACTAGGCCTTGACAAAGGCAATTCATGTTAGGTCATCTTGTGAAGGAAGGGTACTTATTTCTCCTCACTTATGGGACAAGCCTCTTCCATACTATTGGCATTGCATACCAAGTGTGTGCCCCATGCACTGAACAGATGGTCAGTGCTTCAAGGCCATCTCCACGATTAAAGTTTTCAGTCTCAGTTCAGGCTGGAAAGCTTGAAGGTCACATGGCATATGGGAATGAACTTTCAATCTGATGAAAGGAGACATTCAAAGCATTTATTCTGAAGTCTTTTTATATGTAGCTCTGCCAAATGGTTGGTCAGAGAAGAACACTGTGGATCAAAATGCAATTCAGAAAAATCAAATGCAAGCCTTCAAACATTGCTTTTCCATCCCTCTGCTGCCCTGCTGAGCAAGTTACTGCTGGTGTGGAGCATAAGGAAAGCCCTACCACATCAGATCAATGGCTGATCTAGTCTGGCAGCCTGGACTGTCAGTGACAGCCAGTTGCCTATGGAGCCCACAATCTCCCACTAGCTGGCCTTGCACTGCTGTTTGTACCAGGAACGCATATAGCAATCAAGCTGGTAAACTTTGAAAGCTTTACCTTTCATGAATTTGTTCAGGCCTTTTTTGAAGCCATGCAAGCTGTTGTTTAACATATCAATAGAAAATTCAACAGTTTAACTATGGTGCTATAGATAAATTCAAAGAGGTCAGGTATATCAATGGCTACTAGAATGGATGCTTAAATACTGCCTCCAGAGAAAGAGAGGATGCCAGTTTGGTATAGTGGTTAGGGAGCCGGACTCTTATCTGGGAATACCGGGTTCAATTCCACCCTCCCCCATGAAGCCAGCTGGGTGACCTTGGGCTAGTTACAGCTCTCTTCTGACCTCTCACAGCCCCACCCACCTCACAGGGTGTTCTGTTGTGGGGAAGAATAGAAAAGCTTTGTCAAACACTTTGAGTCTCCTTAGCGGTTAGAAAAGCCAACTCCTCCTACTCCTCCTACTCCTCCTACTCCTTAAGTTGAGAGCAGAGACCTTTTCGTCCATTAGGATGTAGTGCTCTAAGCCTGGTATACTCTGGGTACAGGCGGACCATATGCATTTCTGGCTGGTGAGGATACTCCTCATCAGCCAGAAATGCAAATAGTCTTCCTGTACCAGGAGTGTACAGGCCTGCGCTGCCGCCATGCCCCATCCCCTGGCTGGTGCAGTTGGCTACCGCCACCTGTGTCACATGTTTTGTGATACCCCTGCTGCTGCTAGGTGGCCAATGGGGAGGGGGAGACAAGGTGGTGTGCATCCCCACCCCTGGATCACTCCCCTATGCCAACCCTCTCATTGTGGCATTGCCCAGGGGGGTGCTTGGATGCCCCCCTGCCATCCCCCTCCCCCCTCTCCATGATTATGAACGGTTTCTTTTCCCCTCTTGGCAGTATCGTATGGATGGATCACGGGAAAACCCCTATGATATCACTGAGAGGGGGGAGGAAACAGCCCATGATGACAGAGAGGGGGAGGGAGGATGGCAGGGGGCATCTAGGCACTCCCCCGGGTGATGCCGTGGCAAGAGAGAGGCATGGGGGAGGTGATCCAGGGGTAGGGAGGCACATCACCTGGTCAGATTGATCTCTCCTGCCCCCAACAGCTGCCATCCAGTAGCCAGCATGTCACAGAATGCCTGATGCTGCCGGCGGCAGCCAATCACAGCAGCTAGGAGGAGGGACTCCCGCAGCAGCTACAGAAGAAGGGAGAATGCTCTCTCCACTGGGTGCTGCAGGTACGTCTGGGGTAAAGGTTGGAATAGATGTAGAGCATGATTTCGTGTTCCATACCTCATCCGCAATCAGGACAGCTCTGGTGAGGGAGGGCATGCTTTTAGGCCGTAGCAGTCTAATGAGCATTCAAATGCTCTTTGCTAGAGCTGTCCTCCAGACTGCATACCGGAGGCCTAAGTGTGAATAAGGCTCAGGTGAATATTTTGCCTTTCTCTTCTGCCTTTAGAAGCACAGAAGCAATATGTGGCCCACTGTGTGCCTGTGGTCACACTTAATGTTTAATAAAGAGAGGATGCTGGACAAGATGGGCTGTGGCCTGACCCAGAAAGGGCTTCTCTTAGGTTCTTTAATGATCTTATCTACCTGTGTTTGATTGCCTCCTCTCAACCATCAGCATCACAGCTGGGCCAGTAGTTAGCTGTTTGAAGTGACACCTTCATGGTCAACATCAGAAGTACTTCAGTCTTTTGCATCACTGCTGAGGATGAGAAATGAAGGGGTAAATCTTCACAAATTCTCTTCCAGCAAAAAGAGAACCAAGTATGCAAAGGACTCACCAGAACAGATTGGTAAGGTTCCTTCTCCCACATAGTCCAGGTGTCCTACTTTTAGTTTCAGAGTTCCAAAATGCATGCAAAATATTCCTTATTTTAAACATTTTTACCTTTTAAGAATTTTCATCTAGCTGCCCATTGTTGGTAGGAAGCAGGGTCGTCATTGCTACAGGAGAAGTTGTTTCGAACAATTCAGTTGCCCTAGGAGATCAGAAGCATTCTTATGTTATCATGCCTTATAAGGATTTTGGTTTGCATATGCTAACAGGGGGCACTGGTCCCTAATGCAGGCCCAACAGGCTGTTCTCATTGATAAGAGACTTGTTAGAGATAATAAAAATAGTGCCTAGAATGCAAAGCAAAAGTTGTGGGCTTGCAAGATAAAGCCATTTCCAAATTAATACAAATTATTTCTTAACCCACCCATGATTCTAGATTGTGTGTGTGAGAGCGAGCGAGAGCACATGAAAGTACTTTAAGGAGAGTGACAGAAATTGGGAGGGGCTCTATGTAAATTACATATAGTGAAATAAAAGTTTGAGGAAAACAAGGGAAAACAAGTTGTAAACATGTTGCCCTTGTCCTCATAATCAGTTCCTTGAACATTTGGGGAAAGATGGGGCACATGAAGTTACAGTTGAGGCAGTAGACAGAGGATAGCAAATGAACCTTCCAGTATTGGCATCTTGGGAAATGCAATGAGGGGGGCGTTGTCTGATGGTAGAATCATTCAATTAGTTGAAAATTGCAAAGGAAGAACTGGATTACAATTCATGTTTGTCATACTCTACTCTAATGCTTCCTTCCTATAATTTGTTTCATTTGTTCAGGAGGATCTATGCCTGGAGTACCTATTTGGGCTTTCATACTACCATTTGTTTAACTGTTCACTTGGGTCCCAGATATTTACAGTCAGGATATTTGGCACAGTCTAAGGTAGATTTCTTGTGAAGTTCCCCATTCTTTTGTCCCTTTTATGCACTTAATGCAAGGATGCCATCCACCATCATCTGGCTCTTTGCCTTGTGTCTCCAGCTTCCTTTTTGCTGTTGTTTGATTAAAACCTAGGTTTCTCAAGATATGCAATACTGGAACTTTAAATACATTCCATTTCCATTTTAATTTGTATACCGCCTTTCCAAATTTTGCCCAAGGTGGTTTACAACAACAAATAATAAATATGTTTACTTATAACTTATAACATTCAGAGGGGCACTTCATTTCTAGCCAGGATACTGAGGACAGGGGCAAGGACAAAGGCAGCAGTGACTGACAATGTAGTGGCCTTTGCACATTTGAAGGTGCAGAATGGCTCATCTCTGGATATTCTGGATTTAACAGCAAAAAGAGATATGGGGATCTGTGCAAGTGTGTAGTTCTGTACTTTTCAAATGTGCTTGGGGGCAACATGTGCAACCATCCAATTGAGGTCGTGAATATCATGCAGGAGTTATTTTGTTTCACAGATAGTGGCCCTGTTCCCATTACAAGCTTAAAACGGTTTTCCTAAACCGAAATAAAAGAACCGGATGCAAACACAAATTTGCCTGATCCCATTACTTTCAACTTTAATCGTGTTCAGTCCCGATTCTGAAAGCGCTTGAAAACTTCATTTGGGAAAGCGTATCTTTTTCTCTCCCCACCCCCCCAGCCCGGGTGACCATCCTGAGGGGAGGGGAGAGGGCGGCGCGCGACCCCCTCCCTCCTTCCTCCCTTCCTCCTTCTGGCAGCGGCGGCGACACAGACCAAGCGAGGGTCAGCCACCGCCACCACACAGTCTCTCATTCTCCCTTCTTCCTTCCGGCGGTGGCGACGGGGACCAAGCGAGGGTCAGCCGCCGCCACCACCACCACCATGTGGTCTCTCGTTCTCCCGCCTCTGCCTCCGCCCCTCTGGCACGTGCCCACCGCCAACCCCCCTCCCTAACAGATGTATGTGCGCCCGTGCAAGGAGAGGCACCCCCCCCATTGCCAGTCATGGTGCCCACCCCCTCTCTCTGATTGGGGTTCCTCCTGCTGCAAAATTTTTCCTAGAGTGCTATTGGGGGAGAGAACCCCTAAACATGCATTCTCATCCTACTACAACGGTACTGTTCCCACAGTAAGAAATGTAAACTGTTTCAAATGCAAGAACTGGAGCCAGACCTGTTGAAATGAGTGTTTTATTTACAACGCTTTGGGTCAATTTAACATGCGAAAAGCGTGTTAACCCAACCTGACGTGGGGACTGTGAAGATGGAAACAGTTTCGAAGCCGTTTTCAGCTTGTAATGGGAACAGCCTCAGTGTCTTTTGGAAATGGAAGGAAATGAAGTTAGGATGGAGCAGCTGAGAATGTTCGCCCCCACAGGAAACACACTTGTAAATTACATTTAGATTAGGAATGTATTTGCAGAAGAAGAAGAACATTGCAGAAGAAGAAGAAGATTGCATTTAGTTCCAAGGACAGCATCTTTGGAGCGTGGAGACAGAAGAGGCTGGCCTTTCTCTCCCCTGAGAAGCCTCCAACAGACAGATAGAAGTGTATCCAGTCACAGAGGACAGGAGGAGAGGAAGGACAGGAGGAGTAAAGAGGTGTAGAGGAAAAGGTACTCTATACTGTGGTTGTGCACAGAGAGACTGACAAGGATAGAGAAACAAAAAAGAGGAAGTGGGTGTGTTTCATGGGTGTGATCAAGGCAATATTGAACTTTGACCCCCTTGTACAGTAAGAAATGGCTATACAGATGAGATGTGGCCAGGCCCTAAAAAGGGAAACTAACCTGATTCACATCATGTTAGCTTACTGTTACAGAAACCAGAACACGAGAACAAATTTCTGATCACTCAAAGTTGGGGGCGAACCCTGAGCTCTACATGAGCTACCATAAACTAAATATGAATGAGGTTTTAAAAGAGGAATGCTTAAAGAGGAAAAATCACTCACGTAACTTCTCAAGCTCTCATTTGTTTTTGTTTGATTGTACTATTCCTTTTTAAACTTCTGCATTTATACTCTTATACTATTAGACTGTGTTATATTTTAGACCTAAATCCTGGCCTCTGTAGTTGCCTTGCTATGGGTTTCTCTTTAAGTTGCAGGTACTTTCCCTTCCTTTTAATCCTCACAGTTGCTAAAAGTCCCTTTTGAAATAGCACCTTATTTAAAAATCTCATCCTCACTTAATATTATCAGGTGTGGCATGGCTTTCAGCACAAAATTCATGTGCCTTATAAGATTGGTGAAATCCCCCCCCCCAATGTTACTTATATTTATAATATTTCTTATTAATTTTCACTTAGAAAATTTTAAAACAGTTTACATTTTAGAAACACACAATTTAATGATTAAAACTTTAAGAACAGTAGTAATGATGAATGTACTGTAGCCTGACAAAGACTACGAAATATTCTTAGTGCATGTGGGGTTTGAAAAATTAATTTTCAACACAATCATGTATCCAGAAGGATGTTTCTTTGCTGGGTCTCCAGCATCATCCAATTTTTAAAAATGATGGGAATTGTGGTCCCTCAACAGTCTATTTATCTATGTGGCCCTGTGAGATATTTCCAGGATGGTGGCGAAGGTAATGTCTTTCTTCCAGAATCTTCCAGGGATTTATTCTGTGTAGCTGTGAAATATAAGGTGCGCCCACAAACCCTTAAATAACCCATCTTCCGGAAACTCATTGGCAGCATCCGATCTGTCTCCAGGCCAATCTTTGGTCTTATTTGAAAATGAGTTAGAATAAAATAGAAACCAGGAGGATCAGACTTCAGCAGCCAGGAAGTTGAATGCTGAATCCCTTTTTATCTTACACAGATCACAGAATAATCGGAAGCTGGATACTGCGATTGCATTTCAGCCTTCCCTGCTGGCTAGCAGAGGATGGCTGCTTCTTTCTGAGATTTTTCCCCTTTTCTTTTTTTCTGCCTCTGCAATACAAATGTAATTGTTTTTTGTCCAGAGGGGAACGGTGTGAAAATAAGACTCTGAGGTGACCGTGTGTGCTTTATTTGCGTTGTTATTTTTCTTCGCCATTTTCAATGCATAAAGAGTAGCATATTCGTCGCCTCAATAATCTTCTTCTATTATTGAAAAGACCGTGGTGTCGGGTCCAATTACATCAAAAGAACCTTTTGCTGTTTTTGGTGTGTGGGGTGTTCTTTCTTTCTTTCTTTCTTTCTTTCTTTCTTTCTTTCTTTCTTTCTTTCTTTCTTTCTTTCTTTCTTTCTTTCTTTCTTTCTTTCTTTCTTTCCATCAGCAGGCAAGGTGACAGAGAAGTGGAGAAAGTGAGCAAAGAAAAAAAAAAGATAAAACAAACATGTGGAAAACAGTCCAAGAACTGTTACCTCCCACTTTGTTAGTGTGCTGACTGGCCCCTGAAGCTCATGTGAGAAACTGACAAAAGCATTTTTGCATATTGCAGATGGGAATGATAAATACTCACCTGCCTATTTCTCTGCTTTCTCTGCTTTCTTTTCCTCACATGCTGGGCCTTAAGTCACCGATTCCATCTGGCTGCCAAGCCCAGTCCCAAGAGAACTGCTCCCTCCTCTCCCCTGACACACACACGAACTTATCACATATGAGCAACGGGGAAGCTGTATCGGGAGAGAGCCGAGTGCACGTACCTGAGATTGCTTGTTAATCTGGGGCATTTTTCTTCCCTATAAAAGCAATAGTGCTTCTACAAAGGGAGCAAAATAAAATGGTTTCCTGAAATGCAGGCTACCTCATCTAGAAAGACACACTTTTTCATGTCCACTGATGTAGCACAATTTCAACTGAAAGTACACCATTTCTATTCTGAGCCAACTGTAAATGATATCTCTGCTTGGAGGGAGAGCAGACTGTTGGGAACAGGGATGGGGTGGGAAAAGAGTGGATGGGAAGGAAGTGAAGACCTCCTCTCACATCTCCCCTTACTCCCTTTCTTTTCCTGAAAAGTCATGCAGGTGATTTGCACCACATACTCATAAATGGGGGTGGGGGTGGGGAAGGCAAAATGGCAGCATTTTCTTCAAGAGAAAATGGTAGAGAGAAGATTACCTTAGATCTCAGTACAGCCCATATGGACCGATAGTACTTTCAGGGACCTCTTTTTAAAAAGCTACCTTTAAACTAGCTTTAAACAACTTTAAGGCTGTGGTCAGACATCATATGGATAATCTGAATTGTGGGGAATGAGAATCTCATACATGCTCCAGTTGTTCCCATGTTTGTATTATAACACAGGCTCAATTCTGACTTGCTTGTTCTCAGTCCTTATTTTTCCCATGCTTGGCATGGGGAAACCATAGCTCTCTCTCTCCAGCATCACCAAATTCACCTCCCTGTGTGGTCAATGATCGGATGCAGTCCAATCTGGGTGAACAGTGTGTAAGGTGGGATGCCACTTCTCCTGGTTGCCTGGTTGCTGCCATTGCCATGGTGAGGCAATCACATCTACCCAGTGCTTGGTGAGCTGCTGGTTAAGTTTGGAATGGATCAGGAGTCTCAAAATGTAGATTTCCCAGAGATGTGAATGTACACATTTGTCCTTAGAGTGTTTTGGTCTGTTCACACCAATACTCTCCCAGATTGGGACATCTTTCTCAGGGCAAAGTGACAAGGCTCTGGAGGCAGCCTAGTCAGATTATGGCCATCAGTGGGTGGATGAAGGCAAACTAGGTAGGCCAGCTCAGGTAACCACCTATGGCTCCAGGTGTCAAAACCTGTAGGCTCCACATTACAGCCAAGCGGGCCAGTGACTGGCAAGCCTTCACCTGGACTGTCTAGCTGTGGCCCATGGGCTTAATGCTCCAAGCATAGCTCATGGACTTTGAGGATATGTCGAGTCTTGTATGGCCTCCCCCAACTCCAACTCCCAGTCTAATGGTTCACCTTGTTCTGCTGTTGCCTTCTTGCAGCTGAAATGGTCTCAGGGCTGGGATAATCTCAGTATAGGATGGTTTAGAATTGCAGGTTGATAGTACGGAGAAGAAACAAAAATGCATTTCGACTTGTGATCTTTGAGAACATTAGACAACCTGAAAATGGATTAAACATAAGGTGTGACCGTAGCCTAAGACAGCAGAATTATATGGTATTTTGTGGATGTGTGGGCATCTCTTGATTGTGTCTTATTTAGATGCAGTGACTTTAAGACAGAGCCTAAAAATGCCCCATCTGAGGCAGAATTTTCAAAGATACATGTTGATATGGCTAAACCCTACTTTAGAAAGGTCCGGAGAAAGAAAGGAAAGATTATTTTGAGGAGCCAGGGAGAAGAAAGTGGTAATGTGCTTCCAGTGTGCTTTATACTTCCAGTGCCCTTGTGGGCCTCTTTGTCCATTTTAAACAGAAGTTAGGACTTTGCTCCTTCCATATCCCTGACTGCATCATTGTACAACAACTTTTAGAGAAAGTATTTTGTTCATCCAGAGATCTATGAAATTTACTACCAAAAGAAGTGGTGACAGCAATCAGCCTGGATATTTTTAAGGATGTTTTAAATTCATGGAAGACAGGTGCATCAATGGCAACATCACTGATGCTTAGATAGTTGGAGAGACAGACAGGATGCCTCTAAAGTCCACTTGCAGATAGTTGAGAGCAGATGAAGTTTTTGCCTTTGTCTTCTGCTTGAGATGCCCAGAAATAAATGGTGGGCTCCTTTGCTGGACTGATGGGCTGTGGCTTAATCCAGCAAGACTCCTCTTATGTTTTTATTTTCTTGTTAAGCCTCTCCAAAAGGCTTTGCTGGCCTTCTTGTAATCCAGCCCTGCCTTGCACCTGAGTCATTTCTTGTGAAGTGTATGTATACATCAGTTACCAGAAACAACATGTACACCTAAAATAGCTCACTTTCAAAGTGGGAGAATAAATTAGCAAAGTAACTATTAATTTTCTGTTCCCTTTACCTAACTGAAAAAGGAATTTTCTGGGTTAGATAATGTGAAAGAAAATGGTAACTTTGGAATATGTTCTATCACCTGAAAGTGGACCGAAGCTGGATTAAAACTTAGTGTAGATGAGTCTTTGTGTTCTGTGATGTGCGTTTAAAACAAGCAGAAAGACAGATAGACTGGGCCCAGTTCCCTCTCATGTCTCTTAAAACGGTTTAAAAACAAAACAACAAAAAAAGCATTTCAAACACGGATTCTGGCAGTCCCCACTTCAGTGGCTTTAAATCACTTTAAATTGCTATCAACCCCTCTGCTGTCCCCACCCAAAATGGTTCAGGATCACATTAGGGAAGGGGAATCTTTTCTTCCCCGCTCTTGCCGGCTGGGACCCCACTCCTTTCCTGCCGATTAGATCCTGCAATGATGTGGTGGAGGGTGGGGAATTGCAGCTCCCCCCTCTCCTCTCC
>MTQE01002208.1:3840801-3863656 GCA_014337955.1 Aspidoscelis marmoratus
TGTGGCCTGATCCAGCAAGGCTTCTCTTATGTTCTTATGTATGTTCTTAAAGAAGGGCGGAGGGGAGGGGAGGGGAGGGAGGAAGGAAGGAAGGAAGGATCCTAGGTCAGCAAATTCCTGGATGGCTGATCTGTTGCTGTGATTTGACCAGACAGTCAACAACCTGAAACAAACAGTATAAACCAATAACCAAGAAGGTCTGGAGTAATCTAAATTCAAATTATGTGTGTTATTTTGTACAAATAAAAAACACAAAAGCAATGTTGAACAGCATCAATATATAAAGAGAGCACTGATAGCATCCCTTGCCGTAATCCAATAGGCTGCACTTCCCTTTAAAGGGGATTCAAACTTGAAAAACAAATCACTATGGATCCTGTTTCCTTGCCTCTACTTGTCTCACTATAAATGGCACACAAATGATTGCCTTCCATTTGAATGCTTGTTTCCCACTTGCCCCTCCTGCCCATATTCCCAGCATATAGTCCATACTTTTCTTGGGCATTTAATTCGTGTTCTTTAACTTAGGACCTCCTGAGGGCCTTTCTGCACTTACCTGTGTACTATTTCAGCAAGGAGTCCAGTGGCCACCCTTCTGCACACTGAAGAATCACGCTTTCTGCTAGCATGCTCCATCTTCATTGGATGGAGTGTATCCCGGTCTAGGTGGCCAAAATCACCACCTACACTGGGACACTGGTATAACTTTTTTTATAAAGTCTACCAGTGGTCCACAGGATGCTAGAATGGAACAGCGAAGAGTGCAGAAGGGTGCATACCTTCTTCTTCTAGTTTAGCAGAGGAACCGATTTTGATGGTGCGCCAAAGCGTGCTGAAAAAATGGGTCCTCCTGGGCTCCAAGGCCAGTAACTTTCATTTCTGGCCATCAGCAGTCTTGTAGCAGGTTCTGAAGCTCTGACTTCACAAGCCTTCCAGCCAATCAGCAAATGGAAGAGGAGGAGGAGTGATTAGAAGAAAGCTCTGGATCAGATCACAGTGTGGCGGGTGCACTTCCCTACAGACTGCAGGGACTCCTGGACTCCTGTTTTCAAGTGTGCCTGTGATCTTGCTCAATCTTTGATGAAGGAAAGTGAATCTCCTTTCTTCTCAGAAAAGCCAACTGAGAACTGATTTTGAACAATGCTGAAATCATGAACAGATCAACTTGTTCTAACAGTAGTCATTCTGTGAAGAGCCATGATTACATTAGTGCTGTGATCACACCTTCGCTGTAAATTGTCTTCAGTCTGTCCTCTAGTCAATCTCCTCACACCCTTTTTTCTGATCTGATTTATTAGTGGACTTTTCCTCCTCCATTTATACTTTCTAGGACTCAGTCCCTTTCAGCATGACAAACTGTACTAAAAGGGGCTGAACTGTACCATGATGGGTGGAATCTGCCTTTCCTTCTGCCCAATGCCTGTACATGTGGCTGGTATACACCACAGTTGGCAGCGTGCAAGGGAAACCATGTTTTCTTTCAGTAAAAGGTGGCTTTTACTGAAAAGCAGAACTGCTTCAGCAGCTTTAGGGCAAACAGCAGTGTACAGTCTCTCATCTTTCTTCAAGAATGACTGGGGGTAGTGTGGGGGTGCATGCTGGTTGGGCTTTGCTGCATCTCTTTGGAGGCACAGTCCCCTTACCCCAACCATTGAGTTTGCCATCAACACCACACAACTGCAAACACACCTCATTGCCACTGCTTATTGACAGAACTTTATCCTATCAGAATGCACATGGTGTTGATGCCATCAAAAGGGCTGGAGAACTAATGAGTCATGTTAAGGAGACTCAGGGTGATAACATAAATTGTATAAGCATAGCAGCCCAAACTGAGGATGGATTATCAGGAATTGGGAGGGTGTGTGTTCCCACCTACAGCAAACCCAGACTTCTTTGGTCCGGGTTCTGCTGCAGATTTCAGTGGAGGCCAAGAAAAGCATTGAGTGCACTTGCAGGCTGTTCCCAAACGGAACCTGCAAGTGCGCACAAACACAGCAGCGGATGGTGCAGCACAGCGGTTTTTGGACAGGAGCTGCCACCACTGCTGCGCCGGGCCTCCTCCTCCTCCGATCCTCGGGTGCACGCTTCTCCTCCCCATGCCCGCGGGGCGGCATCAGATGGGGGGTGCGGGGAGGAGAGGCAGTCTCCTCTCCTCACTTGTGGGGCTTCACTGGAATGGGCGGTGCGGGGAGGAGAGGCAGTCTCCCCTCCTCACTTGCGGGGCTTCATTGGACGGGGGGACGGGGAGGAGAGGCAGTCTCCCCTCCTCACTTGCGGGGCTTCATTGGACAGGGGGACGGGGAGGAGAGGCAGTCTCCCCTCCTCACTTGCGGGGCTTCATTGGATGAGGGGGAGTGTGGGGAAGAGAGGCAGTCTCCCCCCATCCCTGCAGGGTGGCATCGGACAGGGGGGTGCAGGAAGGAGAGGCCATCTCCCCTCCTCACTCACTAACTAACTTGTTGCTCGCCCTGGCCGGCCACCAGTTCTCACCTTCTCTGGCACTAAAATCCGGGCTGGATTGGTAAGTCCTCTTGCAATCCAGGTTTTTTTCCCCTCTGTGTTTCTGTGGGGTTTCTGCAGAAAAAACAGAGAAAAAGAACTGGCGTGGGAAAGAGCCTTCCTGGATTTGGACTACTGGCCAATTTAATAGAAACGCTAGTTCCCAAGTCCGAATCCAGTCCAGACTTTAGTGTCTTTGGGAACGCACCCTGGGTGTGAACAGGATTAGGATGCCTTCAGTTCAGTTTCTTAATAAAACGGACTGTTTCAACAAGGTGTGAGCATGGCCTAGGTGCTGTGCAGAAATAAGGGGGGAGGCCAAATGTCTTTAGTTTCTTCTGTGTTCTCATTACTTGGCCCCAAACTCAGCCAATCCTGAGTGTGATTCTCAGCGTTCCCTCGAAGTACAATATTTGAGGGGTGATGTAAAAATCCTCAATATTGATTTTAAATGAGGGAATGAGTTGAGAAAATGGATTCAGTGGATTCTTTGGAATGCATTTTCTGCCCTTTAATGTGGATTAAGGAACTAGCATGTGAATGTTACCACCTTTAAGCTATTTTTGAGGCACTTTTTTTTCCTGTGTGTAAATGCAGCCTTTCTGAACCCAGCATTTCAGCTACTGACATATTTGAGATTTGGAAGCAAGGAATAAAGGGAGAAAATGAATCAATGTAATTTACTGCACAGTTCTGTATATGCTTTTAAAGAAATAAGTGTTGGTAAATTAAATGAGGGTTACTTCTGCGCAGGTGGGTTTTGAGATTCCATGAATGTTAGACTGGGAGGGTAAGAGATGGTACTGAGGGCAGTTATTAGTGTAGTGATGGGCAGTGTGAGATATGATGCTGGGAGGCCAGAAACCCAGATCAGGAGAAGAGTGATCGATAATATCAAAGCTATCACTTCTCCTGGTTTGCTTTCCAAGCAGCAGAATTTGGGGAGGTCTGACAACCAGCTCCCTCCCTGATGCTGCTGCTTTGAGTTCTGGTCCAGTCCAGAATAAAATATTGATAATCCAGGACCTCATTCTAGATGAAGGGGTATATCTGCCATGCATTACTGAAATTTGGGCAGAAGAACTGGATCGCCCTTGACTCATTCAGCTTTACCCCTGGATTATTCTGACCAATGAATAGATTCCGCAAGTTTCCACAAGCACCAGTTTGATCCACGAAATATCTAGAAAAAGCAAATTGTCAATCATTTATGGATTGTTAAGACATTTCTTTCAACTTGTAGCCAGAAAGTCTGAGAGGCCTCTGAAGTTCAAGAATATCTTTAGGCCCTTTGTTTTAATTAAGCAACATTAAAACAACAGCAAGTTAAAATGCTGAGTTTTATAAACTTTTACTTTTGGCTCTGATTGCATTTTATCTTTCTCTTCAAGTTTGCAATTAATATTCTCCTTACTGCAGTGTTTGCCCTCACAACCCCCCTGTAAGGTAGATCTGGCTGAAGGACAGTCACTGGCTGAAGATCACCCATTGTGGTTCTGTCTTCAGAGAGGAATTTTGAATCCTCGACAGTATGCTATGCTAAACACCCCTCTAGAAACCTCAGTGGAGGGAAGCCTTCATGATGTCCTTCACCACTGGCATTTCTGTTAAGGAAACAAAAACACACTATTTGCTACTGGCAACATTCTGCCTGAAGAGACGTGGTGGTCGTACCACCTGGCTGCCACAGTGCTTTCACTGTCAAGCTTAAAATATGCATTTTCTAGGAAATGTTTTAACCCCCCCTCCCTCTGTACCCCTTTCTTCCAGCTGGTGGGATGACTGCTTACTTAGGTCCTTCTCTTTGAACAGTTTTTGACACCTGTGCTGGTGGCCTTGCGGGGAGGGAAAGAGATGCACACAGAGAGAAGGATGATGGGCCTGACAGTGTTTGCAGCTGTTTGCAAAATGCCACTAGATACAGCTGCAGAAGTTCAGGACTCAGTGAGCTTGGGAGCTGCTTTAATTAGCTCTAATAGCACTTCCCTGCTGTGCTGACATGGAAAACCTACATAATTACCAGCAGCTACTGGGAGACAGGTATTCTAGTAGAGTCCTAATTGAGTGTTTACTGACGGTATACAGGCAAAGAGGGTGGGGGAAGAATCTGCTCACTTCCCACCCTACCAAGGAAAATCTCTAACACTGAGGAAATCTCTAACCCTCTGTCTTGCCATATCATCTGTTGGAAGCTCAAAGGCCTGAGCACATAAAATGGCTTAATTGCACGTTTGACATTTTGCGGTAGTAGAGGATGCAGGAGGTAGGAACCAGGAATCTGTGGAAGGCTTTGGCTAAAGGTGTGGACTAAGCCTCTAGAAACCAAGGAGAGAGAGAAATTCGACCTGTTGCTTCAGCTCTTTATCTGATGATGTTAACAAGGGGCAAAAAAAGTCCTGGAAAGCAATTGAAGCATATGCTGAAAATGACAGTTGCACTGAATTCTTGCCCATTTTCTTTGTTAGAGAGCAAAAACATAGCTTTTGAGAATGCCAGTTCGTCCTCTGCCTGGTCCTTTCATTGACAGCTTTGTCAAGCATGATTGGTGCTAGTAATTTGTTTTCTCCTCACTCTTACACTGCAATATCCTCATATCAGTGTGCCTAGGGTTGTGCTTCTTTCTTGAGTAATTCCAGCTAATTTGGAATCATGTTGAGAGCATGGGTGGGATCCAAGGGCCATAAATACAAGCTTTTTTTTCTTAGCACATTGTTGGTGTCAAAACACAGTGGAAGGGACAGTGTGACCAGCTGAAAGGCAACCAAAAGAACAGAAGGTTTGGAAAATTCAAGATGTTTTCTCTCCAAGATGCTGTCTGGGCAGTATGAGAATTGCAGATACATTATACCTTTTCCTGTGGGTGGGCTCTTTAAAATTACACTTTCCACTTTTTAAATGCCTTGAAAGACAAAAATAGCCATGCTCTGATGCCCATTTTCACATAAGCACACATCTTACTTCCCCGCTACTACAGTAAGGCCCTGTCCCCAAGCAATTTAAAGCCCTCTAAAAATCTTATTTTGCCTCTGAGCTCCCCCATGCCCAGCTTTTCAACGAGCTTTCAGCACTACAAAAAGCGGAGAATCCGCAACAAAAAAAGTGCACTTTAAAGAAGAGTTCCGCACTCTTTTTGGAAGTCGTGGGTTTTCCTGGAAGCATTTACCATGGGGACGCTCCGTGGCAAAAGGGATGGGGATTGCTGCCTGCACACACAGCCATAAAACATTCACACATCTCCCAGAAGTGCAGCGCCTTCCCTTCCTTTCCCTTTCTAAAGCTCAGAACTTTCAAAGAGCAAGAATAGCGCAGAATTGCAACATTGTTGCAATTGTTATCAGGTGTGAAGTGGTGGATTGCTATAGTCACCACTGCTCTATCGGGTGGATTTTGACAGTGATCTGTGAAAGTGTTGAGAGTGAATGAGTGAATGATCATGCAGCCGATGGCTGCAGCTGCTGCCTTTGCCGGCACAGGAAGCCATTTTGGGGGGCAGAGATCTGGGAGATGAACAGAGAACCGATGGCTACTTTTCCTTTGAACTTGTCGGGGGTTTCTTCCTGGTTGTGGCCACACAGAGTGTAGTCCCTCCCCATTCCTGCCAGCACCCTATCAACAAGAGAGGGGGTAGGGAGAAAAAGATGCGGGCAAGCAAAACACGCTTCCATGGGGACGGAAGGTGCATTTTAAACGCGCGTCTTGCTGAGCCTCATGCGGACGCTTATTCCAGAATTGCACGGCACTTTTAAAGTCTGCTTGAATAGAGTGACGGTAGAGGGAAACTAAAGAGGCAAATAAGCCTTCTGGGGACACAGCCTAACAGTACTGCAATGATTTTGCTTTTTTCTTCTTCTTGTCCTTCCTATGGATGTTTGGAAGAACAGTCTCCAAGGACATGGAACACCATAGGCTCCTGGCTTTAACTTTGTTGTTCCTGAGGTCAAATATAGGAGGGAAGAGATTTCTTTTACTGTATAGCTGATACGTGCTGATACCATTTATTTATTTATTTATTTGTTACTTGCATTTTTATCCTGAAATGTACCTAAAGCTCTTGGGACAGGTTACAACAATTAAAAGCCAAATATAAAAATGAGCATATTAAAATAATAACAGCGTCTGACAGTGGGGAGAAAAAGCTGCTTCCCCATTTAGTCAAAGGCCAAGCCAAAGAGGTGTGTCCTCACTGCCTTCCTAAATGTGTAAAGGTGCCTGACACACCTCAAGGGGGAGATTATTTCATAGTCTGGGAGCCATTACTGAGAAGGGCCAGTCCTGGCTCCATAATCTTTTTGCTGCTGAGGGTGATGGTATAATCAGGAGGGCCTCCCCTAGTGATCTTAAGGCATGGGCAGGTTGATATAAGGGATATGCATAAGCATTAAAGACCTAGACATAGATAGCAACCAAGTGCATCAATAATGTGTCCTTTTGCTTTAATCTGCTTTTTCTGAAGTCACTTTCAAACAGTTTGTACACAGTACAACAGAAAAGCAACTGTCGCAAAAAGACTGTTAAGAATGAGTAATTTGTAAATTTGAGCCACACCAGTCTCTTGAATTATGGTACTTTGTTGAAACCAGATACCAGTGTTGTTTCCGTTTGTTTTTGTTCTTGCCTTTTTCCTCCTGGCCTCCTGAATAACCTTCTGCAACAGCAGAATGCAATGAGTGTGGCTGCATTGTGGGGCAAAGGGTTCTCCCGACACCAGGGAAAGCTTTGCAGCCACTGTGCTGCTACTGGTCACATGACTGATTGTGTGATAATCACTCAGGAGTGGCTGCATAGCAGCAGTAGGGAAAATCCTCACTCACCTGGAGGGGGGATACAGTGGAGTATCCACCATCCAATCTAGATGATGGGATGCAGCTCCACAGTGGCTCCGCCCTCCCTGCAAAGCTTTCCCTCATTCCATTGGGACAACGGGAAATGGCTGCACTGGAGCTTTCGTTGCATCTGGAGGGACTCACAGTTGCCCACTTTGGCTGCTGCAATTGCTTACAAAGTGGCCTGAGGTTGAATCTAGCAATAAGGATGGCTTCAGAAAAGGTGAAAGTGGCTTACCTGCAGGTAGCCCTTTTTGCAGTAGAGGATGTCCTGGGGGGGGGAGGCAAATGGGGGTGGGAAGAGTTTGTCTGCCCTGATTCCCAGAAGACCTGAAAGAAGTAATTGTGTGGATGAAGTTATAGAAATAAACATAGGCTGTGGTCAGACACAGCAAGCAAACAAACAAATGGTCCATCTTTTGAGGTGGCTTAGAGAAGTCTCTGAGGGGGGATTGCTCCCCTCCCCCTCCCCTGAACATTCTGTGCTAGAAAAGGTGTGTTAAAGAAGGGTTAGAAAGATGAGGGCCACACCTGAGGCACCCCTTTTGTTACACCTGATCACAGCGATCGATGCATAGAACTAAATTAAAATTTAATCAGTCACCAGAGCAAGTCACAGATCAGGGCTTGTAGGGCAGAGAAGGTGGAGCAAGTTGGTGACTAGGCATCTTGCTTTTGTCTCCCCAAACCGCTATGGAATTGCTGCTTCACACTTCATTTATATACTGGCTTTATAAAAAATACTCAAGGGGCGAGTTCCCATTGAAGGAATAAAATGCAATTTACATCGGGATTTACACTGGGAATTAAATCGATATGTAAAACGTGTTAAAAGGAAGCAAACAGCATCTGGCAATCGGATTCAACCCCAATTTTCTGTCCCCACTGTCCTACCATTTAAAATGCTTCCAAAAACGGGTTGAGGAAAGCATTCTTTACCCTCCAGAGCCTTTTCCCACCCCTCTCTCCCCATTGGCTTTGATCCGATGATGTGGGGAATCCCAGCCCTCTCCCTCCTGCTTTTGCCGCCCCTTTGAAAGGGGAAAGCTTGTTTGTCAAGCCAAGCCAAGCCAATGTAGCCTATTGCAGGAAGAAGTATTTTAAAAAAACAATCAACTCGGTCCCCTCGCCTTACTTTCCTTTTTAAAAAAGGTTATAGCAATGTAAGATCCTTCAAGCACACACACACACACACAGAGGGAGAGCAACCCTTTGTCTGAGGCAAAAGAGAAACCTGAAAGGCAGAATCTTCCGATCGCCTTCCCTGTCTCTGTTTCTCTCACACATGCTGCTGCTACTGCCCTGTCTGCTACTTCCTCTTGCCTTTCAGGGAAGCCAAAAACTGCTGGCAATGTGGCAACATTGTTATTTGTGTCCGTGGGCGTGAAGGAGTATTGCGCGAACTGTTACTTTGTGATCAGGGCTGAGAAGGAAACTGCTGAAGAAGCCCTACACTTTAAAAATCTGGCCATAGGCTGTCCTGTCCTGTCCTGCTGGAAGAAATCCCACCCATTTCATGACGGATTTGCCCCAATAATGCTGTAGCACTCCCACAGCAATAAGAAACATTTCAAAAGCAAAACTGGGAAAAACACCTGAAAACTCAGGTGTTTATTTAATTCCATTTTAAAGCCAAATAATCCTCAAAATATCCCTAAAACTGATTGGGAATGGGAACGACGAGGATCCAAACTGTTTTACTTGATTGGGGGTGGGACTGACGAGGATCAAAACCGTTTTTAAACAGTTTTAAGTGGTAATGGGAACACAGCCAAGGTTGTTTCCACACTACAATAAAACACATTTTCAATACAAAACACCATAAACTACAGAAAATGCCAGTATACAGTTGTCCTTCAAAACTGTGAAACCAGTTTGCACCTTCCAAGTTTTATGTATCTGCAAGTCAAGCCCACCGCCTCCTCAACCCTCCCCCCATATATCTATGTGTTTGTACTGGGAAACATGCACTTTTCTGAGATTTTAATGGTGTGGAGGAGGAGCAATGCTGCTTCTGGACAGACTGCTTCCCTCTTTGTGTGTTTTGGTGCCCATGCCTTTTTGATAGAAACAAATGCTTGCAGACGGTAAGGACTGTCCAGCACAATACATTTAAATGCCAAAAAAATGTGTGGGTGTTGTTGTTTCAAAGAATAAAGCAGCTGCTCCTCCCACACAGACAATCCGGCCCCAGGCTAAGGGTGCTTTAATTCTTGCCAGCATCTCACATCCTTAGTCCATGCAGATTTTTTATAACACACAGGTTCCTGTAAAAGGAGAGATGACAGTGATGGTAAACCCGTCTCCATCTGCTTCCACTAAGCCCTCTCCTCTCTTGCCTGCCTTCTACTTCCTGATCAGCAAGCAACAAAAGGAGTCCACTCCCCCTCCTATCTTCTTGACTGGCAAGCACAGAAAAACACTGACTGTCTTGGGCAGGGGAGTGGCAAGGTTATGAATGGGCTGGATGTCCCATAGTACATCAAAGCAGGTTTGGGCCTACAGTGGCTCTGTGCCCAACTCAGTGCAAAGCAGTGAACCTCTTCTGGTTGCTTCCTTGCCTGTTCTTCTGCCTGCTTGCTATGGAGGAGGCAGACAAATTAAAGGTGTGGAAAAGGTGGATTGCATAGCAGAGTCAAGGGACACTCTGTGAACCTGATGGGCAGGAAAATTAGGATCTACAAGAAGTATTTTTTTTCACCCAGATGGTCATTGGTCTATGGAATTTACTAATAGAAGAGGTGGTGACAGCAACGAGCTTGGATAGCTTTAAGAAAGGGTGGAGAGACAGGCAGGATGCCTCCAAAAGCTGTTGGGCAGGGATTCAAGAGCAGGTGAAAATTTCGCCTTTGTCTTCTGCTTGAGAAGCCCAGAAGCAATTGATGGGCCACTGTGTGAGACAGCATGGCCGTGTCTTCACGGCAACCTTATTTCGCTTTCCCTAAACCGAGATAACAGAACCGGATGCAAACGCGAATTTGCCTGTTCCCATTACTTTCAGCTTAATTGCGTTTAATCCGGATTCTGAGGACGTACATGACTCAAGGGGGGGGGACTCCAGTGGCTACCTTTTAAAAGCCACTTTTTGGGGCTGCCCTGTCCTCTTCCTCCTGGCGTGAACGCACCAGCCATAACAGACCCCTTCACGAAGCCTAGCTGGGTGGCTGCCTTGCCTGGATGGAGGAAAAACGGCACCAGCAGCCAGCGATTCTTTGCCCTCCTCTCCCCATTTTCCAGGGCACACAGCAGCAGCAGCAGCAGCAACTCAAACCCTCTTCACAGCCACAGCCTTTAAAACAGAACCTCCAGCTGCTTTCCTCCCTCCCTTTCCCTTTTTTAAAGGTCAGAACTTTCAAAGAGCTAGAATTGCACAAAACTGCAACATTGTTATTAAGGTGTGAAGAGGCTACATTGCTACAGTGTAGCTTTAAGGACTGGATTTTTATAGTGGCTGTTTTGAGGGTGGATTTTTTCAATGAAATCACTATCTTTGGAAGCAAGCTATTGGGGGAGGGAAACCCTAAACATGGATTCTCATCCCTTAACACGGTAGGGTCCCCACAGTAAAAAATGTAAAACGTTTCAAGCACAGGATCTGGAGTGAGACCTATTGAAATCAGGATTGAGATTCACCATGCTTTGGGGTGGTTTAACACGGAGAAAGTGTGTTAAGCCAAACTGCCCTGCGGACTCCGAGGATTGAAAACGTTTTGAATCCGAGATAAGGTTGCCGTGAAGACACGTGATCAAAGTTATTTCCTTTGCAGACCAATTTAATTATCCAGTATATGGGACCAGCCATGGTGAGGTCACACTAATATACGGTTGGATCAGGTTGCTCAATGACAATGTAGAGGGAAAAACCAATTGTGTATCACTACCTGATACAGAGGTAATCTTCCTAAATCTTCATTTGCAAAGCCAACCTATAGTGAAGATCATTGCCTGAAGACCTCAGCACAAAGGTCCTTGGTCCTGCTTCTCTCAGAGGGTTTCCCCTTGCTTTCTGTGCTGTTCATCTTGCCACTATCATTAAAATCAAGGTGTAGCTAAGAAGGTTTGCTCTTTTCTTTAAAAAAATCTTAGTAGAATAATATTTTTTGTTGTTTATTGCATGTGTGTTATTTGCTTTGTGGGTGGTGGTATAATTAGGAGGGCCTTCACTACTTAAGCATGAGCAGGCTGATATGAAGGTTATGCATATCCATTAAAGACCTAGATATAGATATCAACCATGTGTATCAATGATGGTGCTGGTGGTCTTCAGGAGGAAACCTGCCTTTCTTTACCTCTTTAAAAGGAATACAAGGGCACACTTAAATTCAGCCTCCTCATAAAAAATGTTCTTAAGAACTTTAAAGAAGCTGGGGCTCAGTGGCTTGCTTTAAAAATGGTGTTAAAAAGCAAGAATGGTTGGAAAAGTGGGATTGGCTACAGAATCCTGTTTTTCAAAGCAGAATTTCATTTGTTGTGTGTGAATCTCTATGCTGCACAACCTTCCTCCCCCCCCCCCGCTCCCCTTTTGGGATCTCAGAGGAGCCTGTTCATTCCTGATGTTGCTGGGGCTGCTCTGAGGCCGCTTTGGATTGCCATCCTGACGCTGCCCGCCTCCTCTCCGCACCTTCCTCGATTTGTCCCTGCTGGAGAGTGGCTTTGGGTTGACCCTGCGCTTCTCCCTCCTGGACCAATCCCTGGGAGCTTGGACCTGCTCCATGGATCCAGTTGGGGTACCTTCTGTGGGGCTGTGAGTTGCCTTCGCTTGGGGTGGAAGCCACCTGAGGGCTCAATGGAGTCCTTGGCCACGTGGGATCAAAGGAACAGTTGACCTCCTTTTCCAGTTTGTGTCCACGGACTGCAGGATGTGACATCACCAAGACCCCTAGCCGGAAGAGCCCCAACTTTGCTCCAGTCACCTCTCCTGTTTCTGCCTCTATGTCATTTCCTCCATGGCCTTTTCGATTGCTATATTTAAAGTCCAGGAAGATTAAACTCACACTCTTTTTCCATCTGACCTCTGTTTCCAGCCTCTTTATTCCCCTTCCCCATTTTCTAGCCTAAGTTGGGCCAGCCATATGGGTTGGTCTCCAGGACCAAGCCGATTGGAGCCTGGATTGAGATGTCATAACACCCGGCAAATAGCAGCAGCCCCCAGCTGCTGCTCCTTGCTTCCCAGAACCCTGATTAGGTCATGTACAGAACATGACAGCCTGGCTTAGTATTTGCACAGTATTTGGCTAGCTAGGTACCCTGGTCAAATAAAGTGAGGGTATTAAGGGATTGCTATATGTTAGGTTTTATAACGTTTCATTAAGAATATTGTTGATTGTATTTTGTTTATGTTTTGATTATGACCTGTGTAAATTTTTATAATGCTGTAAACCACCCTGAGCATTTGTTTTGAAAGTTGATATATAAATGAATGGATGGATGAATATTCCATGTTTTGTTACAGAACAGACATCAGAGGGAATATACTTGCTTATAAATAAAAGTTCTGCTAGCAGTAGCTTATGGACTGGGGCTCTCAGAGCAGTGGGAATGAGCAAGACTCCTTTTGGGGGCCTCTTTTTGGCTGCATTCACACCTAAATTTTAATCTAGTTCCAGTCCACTTTTAGAATGAAAGAACACATCATCAAAATGAGTAGTAATTTTATTTCCGCTTCATCTCACCCAAAGGTGGATTTTCTGAGTTAGATAATGCTGAATGAAAAGAGGTCGACACTCTTCTGATGTGTTCTCTCATTCTGAAAGTGGACAGAAGCTGGATTAAAACATACATGTGAACACACTCGAGGCTGTGTTTGGATCTGCTCTTGCATTCCCTATCCTCAGTCCCCAGCTGTGTTCCACTGAAGAATTCATGACAGAAAATAAAATTCTTATGAATCTCATCCTTTCCTCTCCACTGTATCCAGCAGTGGTATGCAAATCAGGATGGCAGTGGTACAATAGAAAGTGCTACTTTGCTTGTCTGGACCAGATCCTGCTTTTGGGGCATGATGTTGACTGATTCCATTTCCTCATAGGCCTGATCTGGAAGCCACTATTGATTTTGTCCTCACAATACCTAGTTAGGGAGAGAGACAAGAGATAGTAGCCTAATCCAAACGCCACAGCCTTTGCCTTAAATGTATGGGTTCTTGGGGTTCCCTTTCTCCTTCCTTCTTCCTCTTGGGTGCTGCCTGCTTCTAAACAAGTCCTTAAGCTTTCCATCCCGCTCCCCAGCTCCATAAAAGCCCCACCCTCTTCTTCACCTTCCTCTGTATTCATCTGCCCTGCCTCCGTGGTGTCTCTCGTTTGACTTGCTAATGCCTATCTCCACAGCTGTTGTATCAAAGGTCTGGGTGCCTGTCAGCTAGGCTGAAATCCCCCCGCAGGCTTTCCTGGGGGTGGCTGTCACTTAACAGTTCAGCTTGCTCACCTTTCTAGAGGCTCTTGCGTGTCCTTTCTCCTCCTGACAGGCAGGTGCAGCCAGGTTTAACGGAGATGCCATCACGACGAAGGAGAAAGAATATTGGAGAGTTGTTCATTTCTACCCTCACCCCCTTGCTTCCTCATCCTAGGACATATGTGGCTGGATGCTTCAGTGGGCCCAGTGGTTCTCCCTCCCTCAGTGTTAGCTGATCTGTCACAGAAAAATGTTGCTTCTTTCATGGACAGAGGATGTGTCACTCTGTCCAAGGACAAATTAAAATCAGTGGTGCCCACAGCCCAAAATATGGGAGCATCATCCTAAGGTAAGAGATAGACAAATGCAGAGGTGAGTGACCCATAAAAGCAGAGTGGACAGCACCAGAACCCATCCATTAGTTAGAGCTTGAGTCCATTTTGTTCTCTCCTTCACAAGTTATAATTCTGGTTTGGCTAAAAAGTTCTATTGTGCTCATTTTGTTGGTCTCCTGACAGTCATAAAATAGACTCGCCTAGACCTTTAAGATGTTGCAGTTTTAAAGCTCCCATTATCCTTTATGATTGTTTAGGCTGACCAAGACTCATAAGAGTGAGAATCCAGCAACATCTTGAGCATAGGTTGAACGATGGCTGCTTCCAGATAGTGAAAAGAAAACTCAAGCTCTTGTTTGGATCCTGCAATGGCCTCTTGATGTCACTACCAGACAGCATAGTGATATTGTGGGACAAGCCAAGGCTAAGGATGTGCACAAATTGGGGTTTTTTGTATTCAATTTGTATTGAATCAAATGTAAGAAAATTAATATTCATTCAGATAGATCCCTTTCAAATGTGGTAGGATTCTATTCAATATGAATGTATTTGTATGAATTCGCATATCTGATACGAACGCGCACTCGTATCCGATACGTATCTGATACGTATCCCATAACATATCAGCCCTGAAAGTGTCGAATGCACTCTGGATCCATTGCAGGTGTGACTGGTGCAGCCGCTTTCCACATCCCCAGTTCACAAATGTTCCAAAACATTTGTATGAATATGAATGTCAATGTATGAATGTTGTAACATTCGATTTGTATATGAATGTCCAAATTCGTCCAAATTCATATGAATATGGAATGTTACAAATATTCATGTTATTCCTAGCCAAGGCCTTACCTCTTTTGGTGCTGCTTCTGGAATGGTGTGGTGTATATTTCCAGGTATTTCGATGTAGTGAAATACCTGGAAGTATGGAAGCACTGCCCCTCATGTTTGCATAGTGGGCATATTTGGCCCAGGTTTCCAAGGTGGTCATTGTCTTCAAGATGGATCCTGAGAGCAAGCATCTGGTCAAGGCAAACCATATTGCTATTTCAGGAAAACTTGGGTTAGGGGTTGATTTTTCCAGTATATAGATATGCTGGGATTTCACCCTTATATCCTAGGGACATGTTGGAGTTGCCACAGATACATGCAGTAACCCCAATATTGTGCTAGGATAATTTTAGGTTTTAGGCCCTGTTTGGATGTAGCCTATGTCTGTATAAATGTTTCTGAACTACTACAGATGTTCTGAGTTACTTGGAACAACCATAAAAAGCCTGTGTGAGTTCCAGTTTTTAGCCATGCTGCTGCAATTTTCCTAGTGCTCTAGGAACAATATAAAGTGTGTAGCCCAGACACACCTGCTCCTCATTAGATTCTTTGGCCTATTTAGAACCTGATGAGATGGAGCCAGATGCTACCATACAGCACAAAGACATCATTCTGTGGCACAGTGCGTTTTCCCTGAACCATGACAGCCCCACAAATGGCAAGTAATGAGGTCTAGTCCTGTCTCCTTAAGCTCTGAGAAGGTTGAAACACTACAAGGTGTGCCCAGGTAAGAATTTCATCTTGCTTACTACATGGATTACAACTCCCATTAGATCTTGGCTTGAGAGATTGACAGGAGTTGTGACAAAAGACCTAAAGGGTTACAGGTTCACCATCCTTAGGTTAATCAGAAGGACTTCATAGGCCCTGGTTTTGAGAAATGTAAAGATCAGACTATGTTATGTAGATTAAGAAAGTTTCATTTTAGAAATTTATTCACCTCTAGGGGTGTGCACAAATGCAATTTTTGACATTCAATTTGATTTGAATCAAATATTCGAATATCCGAGAATTCGTATGAATAAAGAAAAAAGAATGTGTGGACATTTTAATCGATATGAATATGTTCAATACATATCCAATGATTCAAATCTTGTACAAATCCGTATGCATCTGTATGCATCCCGTTTTTATCCCGTATGTATTCATACACATACGAATGTCCAAATTATTTGTATGAAAAACTCAAAATATTTGTATTCATACAAATACTAACAAACAAATGTCTAGATATTCAGTTTGTATAAAAAATGTTCAAATTCACCTGAATTTGCCAAATAATGAATATTTCAAATATTCTTGCACATCCTACTTCCCTCGTCTTTTGGTAGCATTTCATGCTTGACTGAGATTTTGTTTCTCAGAAAGTTGTGAGCATCACTTTGTGCTTGACTCCTGGGGTGTGCGGAAAGGCACTGAGGAACTAATGAAAGAAACTTGGCATGAAATACACTTGGAGTTATTAATTAGTGTAATTCTGTAGCAGATCCAGAACAGATTCAAAGCAGATTCAGAGTGGATTTGACACATTCAAAGCAGATTCATAGGGGATTCATAAGGGATTCATAGAGGATCCGTGGATGTGACTGACAGCAGAGATTTGAAATGGATTTGAATAGCATTCAAAGAACATATGTATCAAATTCAAATCCTACCATATTCAAAGGGACTCTATTCAAATGAATGTTAATTTCCTCACATTTGATTCGATTCAAATCGAACATGGGAAAAAAATCATTCATGCACACCCCTGCTGGGCAGCCCTTTCCTCCAAATGCACCTTTTTAAAAACCTAAAAGGACATGACTCACATTCCTTTCTTAATTTCACTGCTGCAAGGCAGATATGTATACACACTAAAACTACTATTTTAATGAGGAAAAAAATGTACTAATGTCAAACACCCTTCTTTAAAAATAAAAACAAACAGCAGCAGCAGACCTGAAATGTTTTCCTGAGTTTTACAGATCTTTCAAGAAACCAACGCCTGGAAAATTAGGAAAGAATGTTTTTAAAAGGAGCAAGAAATAGTCAATGAAACCTACCCCTACACACCTAGTTCTGTTCCCAGCTTATTTCATTAATTTATTTGATTTACACCCTGTCCTTCAATCAACTCCCAGAGTGGCCTCACAAGGCTAACATTACAATAAAACAAAATTAACAAGCACATTAAAAGAGACCACAATGTAAAAAGAAATTTTGCACAAGCTATTTAGCTGGTTGCAGGATTAATTGCCCAGGCTGGTTGCCCTCCCTGGTAAAAATATAGCCAGCTTGTTTCAGAATGCTGCTTCTCTGTCTGTCTATGGCATTTCTGTACTTGCAGGACTTGACCAATGGAATAGTTCCCCACTGTCCTGGTACAGTTGGACAACCTGTTCTGGGGCAGGCCCAGGGACTCCCTGATTCGCTCTGAAGTTGGCGTGAGCTTCAAACCCTGTTACAATGGAGCCCTAGGGGAACCCGTTTCAGCAGCACAATTTGGTGAGCTGTCAAAATGAATTCCCCTGCTAAACCAAAACAGTTGGCCATTGCATTGGGATGCTCTGTTCCATTACCATCCCTGCAGTGGCTCCAAAGCTTGCACCAGCTTCAGAGCAATCATGGGGAGTCCTGATGACCCTGGATAACCACTCCCACAGCATGCCTTGTTGCACCAACACAATGGATCCCGTAGAATACCAGACCATGGAGGTGTGCTGTCTGCATAGCTTTATGGTCTGATATATTATCCCTACTCTGGTAGACCTCTTTAAAAGATATGTAGTTCAGGCAGAGAGTCCTACTTGTAGACTTGACCAGCTCACTATTTTGCCCCTGTTCTGGTCTATGGTCTGCCCTGTGTGGATGAAGTGTGCTAGCAGGGAGTTATTCACCATGGTGATCTTCATGCTGAGCATGATTGTGCAGTCACAGTCATGCTTGCACACTCACTCACTCACTCATTCACCACGCCTCACCTCACCTAGAAGAGCATGTGGAACCTGCTGTCCGGCAGATAGCCTCTCTTAGTCAAGCTGTGAGCTTCAGCTAGGGTGCCCTGTGGAGGGGGTTAGGTGACTCCAGAACAGTGGTGGCAGGATGCAGATAGGCCTTACTAGTGAGTGGACTAGTATTCTCTACGACGTAAAGGCAAACAGACCCATAGCTGAATTCCACTGAGCCTTTCCTTTCCTATCATGCTTGTCATTTGAACATGGCTAGTTTTCTCAGCCTTGCTTCCAGACATTATTTTGTAAACTTTTCATTAACTTTGACACTCTCATCAGAAGCCTCTCAAGTTTATTTAGTCTTATTTGAAAGAGCAACTCCTAATAATGTCTTCCCTCTTTTATACCACAGTATTATAACCCATTCTGGGTGCTTGTTCTGCAGCAGCAACTTCTTTCTGAGGTCAGCCTGTCAGCCACTTTGAGTCCCCTTAAATGAGTGAGAAAAGTGGGGTAAAAAAGCCAACTCTTCTTCTTCTTCTTCTTCTTCTTGCAATGTGATCAAAAACAAATAAAAACACATATAGGACGAATCCCCACAGCAAGCTTATTTTGCTTTCCCTAAACCAAAATAACAGAACCGGATGCAAACGCGAATTTGCCTGTTCCCATTACTTTTAACTTAATCGCGTTGGATCTGGATTCTGAGGATCCTATGTGGAGTACATGACTCAAGGTGGGACTCAAGTGGCTACTTTTTAAAAGCTGCTTTTCGGGGGCTGCCCTGCCCTCTTCCTCCTGGCATGGACGTGCCACCCATACGGGACCCCTTCACCGAGCCTAACTGGGTGGCTGGGTGGCTGCCGCTTCCATGGATGGAGGAAAAATGGCAGCAGGCAGCCAGCCAGCGATTCTTTCCCCTCCTCTCCCCATTGCTCAGGGCACACAGCAGCAGAGGCAGCTAAAGCCCCTTTGCTTTAAACATTCGCATTCAGCTGCTTTCCTCCCTTCCTTTCCCTTTCTAAAGTCAGAACTTTTAGAATTGCACAAAATTGCAACATTGTTATTCCAACGATCAAGGTGTGAAGTGGTTCCATCGCTACAGTGTAGCAATCGCTGTTAAATGGATTTTTACACTGAAATCACTGTCTTTGGAAGCAAGCTGTCTTTGGGAGAGGGAAACCCTAAACATGGATTCTCATCCCTTAAAACGGTACTGTCCACACAGTAAAAAATGTAAAACGTTTCAAGTGCACGATCCGGAGTGAGACCTGTTGAAATCAGGATTGAGATTCACCACGCTTTGGGGTGGTTTAACACAGGGAAAGCATGTTAAGCCAAACTGCCGTGCGGACTCTGAGGACTGAAAACATTTTGAATCCAAGATAAGGTTGCTGTGAAGACACGGCCATACTGTCTCAGATCTCATAGAATCTCCATAAATAAACTATTTGGGATTATAAAGAAGGACTAGATGGCTGAAGGTGTGGCTTAGTTCTCTGAAAAGCTATGATGACTGTATTGCTCCATGGGTACAGTCCAGTCTCATTTGCTAGGCAACATTTTGTGTGCACAATGTGGAATCACCATCATGTGCAGGGAACATTTTCTAATGTGCAGAGAAAACATGGTAGTTTTAGATGCACAGTGGGGTCTCCAAAAATGCTGTGGAGGAGCTGGGCTATGGTGAATGAGTCCAGTTCCCAGGATCACAGTTGTACCTGCTGTTTAAAAAGTGGGTGAAAAGTGGCTGTAGAGCACGTGGCCTAAGTTATTTTGGGACTCTTCACCCATTCACACACACACACAGGCAGGCAGGAATATGTTTACACGTGTTTCTGCCTGCCTGTGTGCAAATGGGTGAAGTGTCCCGAAGTGACTTAGCCGGAAAAGGCCGGCCAGGGGCGGGGGCACGTCCCGCAAGGCTGCCTGCCATTGGGTGGGAGCACCCAGGGGCAGGCAGCCCTGTCAGGCTGTTTCCCCCGGTTCTTGCTGGATGTACAGGACTCTTCACTACTGGCTATAACACATCCAGAACAGGGTGTTGATACAGTATCCAGAAGTGATCTAGTCCCTCCTAATAAGCATGTGGACTGCTGTCTATCCGTCTACCACTGGATGACTTCAGGGGAGTTTGAAACAACTTCTGTAGAGCTGCCACAGCTCCCTGATGCAGATGGGCCTCTTTAGTGAGTGGATTGCTAACAGGTAAGTGCTGTTTATGTCAAACAGTTTAGAATATTGTTAATCAGGAACTGAAGAGTCACAATGAGACAGCAACTCATGATTTAGAGTCTTGTGATTCAGCCCAACTGTTGTAGTAATTAGATGGCATCATTCTAAAAACTCATGATGACTTGCAGCTTGTAGGCTATATAAGTAGCTCTGTGTTGTACATGTTTTTGTCTTTGGCTTCTTGTTTTAAAGAGAAGCTTATATGAGAAAGGATTCTGAAATAAAGCTGCTGAGCCTTCCAGTGGGGAAAGAAATACTTTGTCTCTGGATTTATTTGTCTGAATGACTGTCCAGCTATTCTCTGTGATTGACAAGATCTGACTCCAGTCCAAATCTGCTACACTATCTGACAGTTTACAGGTAAGCCACTTTAATATTGGAGGTCTTTAGTCTCCCATGCTTGATGCTTGCATGGTCTGGGAGTTATTGCCCATGTGGACAGCCTTGGGCTTGGAGCAGTCTCTTCTACACACTTCACACTGAGTTTACAAATCTCATCAGAATGTTCTGTTCTAATCCTTCTATTTTATGAAGACTTTTCTAGATTTAAATACTTGGAATTTCTATGGGTCTATGACGATAATAAAAGTTTGACTGATACCTGGAATTACTGTCATTAGATTTAAGATATACTAATTTTGCCTTTAGATATGGCATAAGACATTATATTTCAGAGAGATCCCCAACTGTTTTGTCATGATTGCACACATAACAGCAAAGAGCTCAAGAACACAAAGTGTTTCTATGCATGTACCCATGGAGAGAGACTGACAGAGAGAAGAAATAAATTATCTCTATTTGGGTTATATTCTTTCACAACAACCTGTGACATTAAAACATACAAAATCCATCAATGGAGAAGATAAGGGAAAAATAAATTTGCAAGGGTAGGGTGGGAAATGGTAAAAACCAGTATGATGACCTTTAGATACCTTTTAGTTATTTATGGAAGTATTACCCTATCTATCAATTCTACCAGAGAGCATATACAGTAAGTTAGCTTCAGATATTTAAAAGCTTTTCTACTAACAAAAGTAAAATCAGGCTGATCAAAGGAAGTAGTCCAGCAGCATTGGTATTAAAATGAATACCAAAACACTGCAGGAAATAGTGTTATGTGATTTTTGCATTTCATAATGCTAAGACCATTTCCACACTCACCTCACCTGGAACAGCCTAATTATTCTAGTCTATAGTGCAATGAATCAAGAAGTGAGATGGGTGTGGATAGAGGGCATCGATCCAGACCAAGCCCAACAGCAATGAGGAGGGTCCATAGCTGTTCCATTCCAGGCAATTGTTTCCTGCTAGGGATGTCCACATTATTTCTTTTCATCCGAATACGGACACTTAACATATGGTAGGATTTGAATTTGCTGTGAATGTTCTTCGAATGCTATTCAGATCCTCTTTGAATCCCTGCTGTCAGTTGCATATCCAAATCCCCTCCAAACCTGCTCTGAATCTGCTGCAGACATGCCTAGACAGCCTCTTTGCTGCCGCCCCACCTTTGCAGATATGATGAAGCATTGGACAAATTCACAAAAGCATTCACTTCACATTCAAACGCCAGTCTTTGAATATAGCCAATATTTGATTCAAATGCAAATGTCTGAATTCATATATGTTTGAACAAACTGTGGACCCTGCCCAAGGCACCACCCACCCAGCCAAAGACTGGGCCAGGCCTTGTGTGAAGAGCTTAACAGGGTTGTTTCTGCAGCCTTGCAAACATCTGATTGGTGCCCACCAATCAGTTGTGTGTAGCCCATGAAGATAGGGTAGTAGTGGTAATGCAAGGACACTGTGATTTCACCAGATCTGGAATGCCTTGTTCTTATTGTTCCAGACAAGGTGTCGAATCACTCATGCCTAGTCTAGAACAGATGACATTAGTATATTCTACAACTATTACAGAATATTGAACCTTTAGGATGGTTGCAGAATGGAATAGCACTCGTCCCAGGAGGACTACGTGTGCTAGGCAGCCAGATGTTCTTTACCCACTTAGTGCAGAAAAGGCCTAAGATTCTTTTGTCTTGAATTTTACCAATATTTATTTGAGTATCAGCAAACCACTGCATGAAAAGTATCTTGATGAAATCTTAGGTACCTGATATCGAAATCTGTAGATCTTCAAAGCTTCTGGACTCCAAGCTCACATCAGCTACTCATGTAAAATACAGATTGACACATCTCTGCTTTATATTATTATCATACTGAGTGTGGATCAGATTGCCATTCATTACAGATTAATGAATTGCAAACATAAACATGCATGCGTGCACCCTGACACCTATAAAAATTATCTGCTAGAGAGCCACAGAATGTTAATTGATTATTAGAGGTTGATTCAGATTTAGAACTGGAATGAAATGGGAATTGTGGAAGAGTGTGATGACTAACTGAAAATGCTGAATATTTGTTCATTCATTGCCTTTATATCCTGCCTTCTGACTGATAAAGGATCTGTTCAGTCCTCCGCATCATAGCCCAACATCTTAGTCCAGTGTTCCTCAATCAGGTTCTCCAGATAGAGATGTACAATGTTCAGTTTGTGTTTGAAAATTCAGTTGAATTGTTTGTCTTCAAAGCTTCGAACCAAACAGTTTTTTTAATATTCAGAAATCTGATTGAATTGAACCAGTCCCTCCCTCATGCACATGAATGATTAAATTGAATACTTCATGTATGCTGTGTATTTGTCTGCTTGAGATGCCACAACAAAAACTGCACACAGTATTCAAGTATCATTGCTTAATCTGTTTGTATGAGGGCATTGTAACGTTAGTACTGTACTTTCTGGCGT
>MTQE01002208.1:3863666-3879257 GCA_014337955.1 Aspidoscelis marmoratus
ACACCCAGTCGTCTTATACACTGGAAAATACGGTACCTCTGTTTTCAAGACCATTTTTAAAATGACCGCTAACGTGCTGATGGTCTTTTTATAGTAGATGCAGGCTATGTTGACTCTTTCATTGAACTTTCTACCAGGGATGTGCATAAATATTCGTAACATTCAAAATTCATATGAATTCAGCCAAATTCAGACATTTATATTTGAATCGAATGTTGGCACATTCAGAGATTGACATTCAACTTTGAATCAAATGTTTTGATACATTCATATGAGGCTTCATATGGGATTTGCATGGGATTGGTATGGCATTGAACATTCATAGCAAATTTGAATCCCACTACATTCAAAGGGGATTTGTTCAAATGAACATGAAAAAAAAATCATGTATATTTCTACTTTCTACCATTACTCTATCAAGGTTGTTCTGGATCCAGTGCTTTTAAACATATTTATCAATGATCCGGCATTACACATACTAGTGGCATGGCCAAGTTTGATAACCATACCAGCAGTAACAACAAAAATAAAAGGACTGTGTATAGTTCCAAGGGGATCTCTGCACATTGGAAAACTAGACAAAAAAAGTCAGATGCCATTCAATGCGAAAAAGTGTGAAATGTTGTCCATTAGATCAGGGGTCGGCAAACTCATTATCCAAAAGAGCCAAATCTCAACAATACAACAATTGAAATTTCTTTTGAGAGCCAAATTATTAAAACTTAAAGTATATGGGTAGGTACATTGTTATTAACTTAATTACAACTCCTAAGCTGGAAGAGCCACACTCAAGGGGCCAAAGAGCCATATGTGGCTCTCGAGCCGTGGTTTGCCTACCCCTGCATTAGATCATTTTTATCCATGTTTTCATTAACACATTTTTTTAAAGGCCTGTAAAAAAGAATAAAGTAGGAGTTTCCATTATGGGATCCCTTTTTCCTCTTAGCCTATATTTGACTCCTTCATTGTCCAAGGGACAACAGCTTCTTTGACTGGTTTCTAGCATCTATGGGCAATTGCACACTGGCTAGTATACTGGATTTCAAAATGACTCCAAAATCACTCCGAAGCTGGGACTTCGGGGCTCCCCCCCCATGGGTGAATCCCCTCCCCCTAGCCTCCTCTAGACCCCATTGCATGTTTCTAGTGGAAACAGGCTCCCTTTAATCTGGACTTTCTGGCAGAAGACCCCATTGTAGACCCCATTAATGGGGTGTACAGAAAATCTGGATTAAAGGCCAGAAAGTACCCATTTGATCCAGATTTCCCCCACGGCAGTCGAAACAATCGGGTCCCAAATGGGTGCAATGGTAGAAATGGGGTCATCCGGCTCACACTCAAATGAGTCCTTAATGGGTTCAAAAATGGGTACTTTCTGCCAGTGGAAAAACATCCTGTGCCTTGTTAAAATGTTTTTGTTCGCCCAGCCTTTGGGTTATACTTTTTAAATGAATTACTTTGGGGCTTTGATATTTGTTCTTTTTTATTATTTACTGTACATGGTAATTTATAAAACCCTTTGATTAACTTCCCTGAGACAGGTCTAAAGCAGTGTAACAATTTAAATCAATCAATCAAAAATAAAAGACCAACTGTGATATAGTGGCAATGTTTTCATGTAGATCTTGACTAGTAGCCTTAGAAAATTCTGTCCGCTGTGAGTGTGTCTAGTTCCCATTCAATGCCAGCCAGGCTCACAGCTACCACAGTACCTTCTGACCTATATGTTGTGCCTTCCACAAAGTAGTTCTATCCTGTGCAAAGTGGCATGGGATATGTGGAGACTGATGGAAGGTTCAGGCCATACAACTAGTAAACAATGGTATGATGCACTTGGATATTTAATCATATTTAAAAGGATTCCATAAATTTCTTGCCACCTCTTTTATACTTTCAAATGCAATTTATGCAAGAATGAAGATGCTTAGCTAGAGAACCTAACAGTCTAATTATGTGCCGGAAGGGTAGGTTTTCCCCAAGGAGCACATCTGTCCTTGCAAGTCAGAGGGGACATCCAGATACACATCTGTTCCTTGATCTGTGCCTCAGTTTCACTGCAAGCAAGACACTAGAGAATGCATTTCCATCCCCCTCATGGGACTCGTTGTGATTACTGTTAAGGCTTTTGTCAGTTTAACGCACGTAGGCATTCTTATTATTTCAGCTTGTGTTTTGGAACCAAAGATAATTAAAATAAATTGCAAACCCAACTCTTTTTTGGATTCATTTCATGGATTTTATTCCTGGATAGGATAAATGGACAGTGATACCTCAGCTCCCGTATGCATTTCAGAATTAATTCCCTTTTAAAATGACAATGTCACAATTAACACATTTTTATCATTGTTGTTGTTCTTCTAGGCTCAGATCAGAAGAATGAGCATTCTAAAGCATGCAGCATCCTTTATTGTTCTGTACCTCTGATATAAATTAACTAACCAGTCACTCACCCGTCTGCTTGAAGGAAGTTCCCATCCATTTTGGGTCAACCTCATCTTTTAGGTGTCATGGTATAAACCAACCACCAGGGGGAAGCACATAGTAATGAACAAGTCTCAAAACTTTTAGTTATCCCTACTGAATATGGGGTAAAAGAGCAGCCACAAACTGGATACAGCTTGTGGCGCATGAAGGCTAGATGGCCATTTGCTGCTAAAAACACAGAGCCCTTTCTGCACTTGGGCCGTGATCACACCTGGCTGAACCAGGTTATCCCCTTAAGAAACTGAAGCCGTCCTAATCTTGTTCACACCCAATCCCCAATAATCAGTCCTCAGATTGTCCTCAGTCTGGACTGTTATGCTCACGCTTTTATGTTATCTCCCCAAGTCTCCTTTACATGACTCTTTAGTTCGCCACCCCTACTGGTTACATCAACACCACCTGTGTTACAATAGGCTAAAGTTCTGTCCATCAATAGTGGCAATGGTGTGTGTTTGGGCAAACTCAGTGTGTAGTGCTGAGGGCAGACTCAGAGTACTATTGGGGTGAGGGGACTGTACCCCAAAATAGATGCAGCCACAGCATCTTCCCGCCAGCATGCACCTCCACCTCCATAGCCATTCTGGTAGAAAAAGGAGAGGCTGTATTTAATCTGCCATTTTTCCTCAAGCTGCTGAAGGACTTTCACTTCTCACTTCCTTTCACAGGAACAAAACCTTATTTCCCTTGCAGATTGCTGAACAAAAATCGAAGCTACATTGTCCTCAGAAATGTATCATTTATACTCTTGCTCCACTCTACCCTCACTCCCTCTCCC
Source organism: Aspidoscelis marmoratus (assembly GCA_014337955.1). Lineage (NCBI taxonomy): Eukaryota > Metazoa > Chordata > Lepidosauria > Squamata > Teiidae > Aspidoscelis > Aspidoscelis marmoratus. The sequence goes on from MTQE01002208.1 coordinate 3,866,926, forward strand.
AGCAGTGCTTTTCAGGCCATTTAATTTTTAAATCCCTCTGGGTTCTTCACAAAAGCACATTTTCAGTCTAGCACAAAACAGATTTCTATTTTTAAAAAATGATGGACAGAGTCTGCAAGCTTGCAATTGGAACAAAGGGGAATCAGGGCAAGGGCAGAATAGGAGAGGTGACCATCCTATAAATGGTGACAGAAGTGGAAAGGGGTGCAAGGAAGGGGGATCACATGTGTGCACCCTAGCACAGTTCAGCCCCTGGTTCCATGTTCACATAGGGGAAGTGAAAATGGACTGGTTCCCCAAGATGGCTTGAGTCCTCTGTAAAAGTGGACTCCAGAGAAGCTGGCCTGAGGAGGGACAGCACACCCCCAAGACGATCCCAATAAAAACCAATCTCGGCAACATGACGAGAAGACGGTTGGAAGCCATCTTGAACTATGGGTGTGATCATGGCTCTTGTGTGCTTGATCAGGATCAGTGGGTCTAGAACAGCCTAACCCACTTATCCCAACAACAGGAAGGCGTGGTCTGGATCAGCACCATCTGCACCGACAACGCTGATTCGGATCAGCACATGATGTGGCCACACCACTACACTTTTAAGAGCTAGGATAAAGAGTTCTAGTCTCAGAGCTCCTGGTATGCTATGGCATCACACTGAAAGGTGCCCTCTGGTAGTTCCAAACATGGTAGGTATGCCTCCTGCACACCTTCTTCAGCTGGCTCAGGGCTGCACTATTCTGCAGGTTGACCTAATTAAACTGGTCTGCAGTGATCTGGATTAAGACCTCTTTAATCCAGATCATGCTCTGTCTAACACAGACAGGGCGGATCAATGGGAGGCATGGCCTCATAGGTCCATACTGACATGTAGATCTATGAAGTTTAGAAGTGTATTGTGTGGACCCTTAATCCGTATTAAGGGTCAGTGGCGCAGAAAGGCCCAGAGTTTTATCACAAAGTCTCTCCTGAGTTGGAAGTGTACACTCATCACTCTTACTTTGTCTTATCTAGGGATGTGCATGAATATTCAAAAATTTGAAAATCTGATTCGAACTGAATGTCTCCACATTCAAATGGATTTCAGATGTTCCGAAACACTCATTCAAATGATTCAAAACATTCAAATGTACAGATACGTATGTATTACATACATATCTGTACAAATATTATATGTATCTGTACACATTTGTGCTTTTAGTACAGGATGAAAACGGGATGCATATAGGATAAAATGGGATGCATATGAAATGCGTACAGATATATATAACACATACGAATGTTGTCGACATTCATATCTTTAAATACGAACCTAACATTTGAACAAATAGATTAGACTGTAATGGATTCTAATATTTTTTTAGCATCCGGATTTTAAACATTCAAATCGAATAAAATATTTTGACATTCGATTCAACTCAAATTCAAATGCAAAGAGCAATTTGTTCACATCCCTAGTCTTATCTACCTGATGAAAAAGGGTTGAAGTAGGTTGGGAAGGAATCTCAAACAGCCTATTAAAATTGTCCCTGATAATTTTCATGCCCACCCTCCATTTGCTGCACAGAGCACCAGCTTTCTCCACTGATTGCCTTATCCATCACACAACTTCCGTGGGCCACTTCCCCTGTGTGTGCCTACCCTTGAGGAGGAGAGTAAGTTTAAAGGTATAAGTTATGGGCTTTTTGGTTTTTCAACCCCAGTTTTTATGGCATTTCATTGAGGCTGAATTTCATTAAAGCTATGCATGCCTGGCCCTAGCTGCTGGATCAGGCCAAGAACAGTGAGCACAATGCATCACCTTTTCATGGACTTATTTTTTCCCAACCACCTATGGCTGTGGTTACATCTATGGAAAGCACATGAATTTGCAGGATAAAGCATGAAGAGGTGACTTGTTTCTAAATACACAGCAAACAGGTGTACCATAACCATTCCTGGATTATTTGCAGATGTACATTTTGCATTCACACTTTATGCCAATAGTGTAAACTGTTTAGTGTAAACTGTTTTACTTAGTTGGCAAACAAGCGCAAGATCCTGCAGAACCACATAAGGCACAAATCAGCTTTCCAGTTCCTGGTCTGATGTAAAAGCAAATCCCATCTGTTCTCCAACTGGCCTTGAAAAGACCAGACACACAACAGAAATCCTCTTGGTTTCCTAGATTACATACTCTGGGGGAATGAAAATATCCAGCACTTGCTCAAGTTTAAGGAACAATCAGGTAACTGTTTCTTGAAACTAAAGCTTTACTGTGCAGTGGAGAAGGAAACCCTGCAAAGCAGGGGTTCAAGCAGAGGATCTGAGTAACACTGGTTTATACTGGTTTTCAGAGAGCTTTGCAGAGATTTCCAGTAGGGATGTGTACGAAGCCAATTTCCCCACTCACTTTGTCTGAAATATGAGGGGCTTTGGCTTTACATGCGAACGTCTAATGAATGTTCATGTGCAAAGGGAACCGCCCCTCCCCTCCCCTCCCCTCCCCTCCTTGCCTCACCTGCTGTTGTTGCTGCCACCATCACTTGCCCCTCAGAGGTCCAACTAATAGGTCTTTGGAGCTGCGTGCACACCTCCACCATCTGGGAATTATGAGAAATTGCAGCACCATTGGAAAATTATTCTTGAGGCAGAAGAGAGGGGAAAGCTAGGATTTTCCTGATATCATTTCTGTGCCAGTAAACTTTCTAACAGTCTTGAATAATTTTTGATCCATGGAAGGATTCTGCTCTCAGCCTTTACGGGGGCTGTGTGGATGAAGTCTAAATCAAATAGTCTCCAGAAAATTATTCTCATCATTTTCTTAATTGCACCTTCTGAGGGAGAAACCACCATCTCTCTAGACTTGAAATTATCCCAGCTATCCAAAATCAGTCATGCTGTACCTTAAGATCATCATTGCATGACATGCATTCTGGGATCACAAAGCACAGACAGGATCCTGTGTTCTGTGACATTTGAAGAGAACTATCAGATTTCCTCCTCAGTCTTCTCAAGGCTAAATGCACCTTTTTCTCACCATCTCCCCTAATAGGACTTTGTTTACGGGCCCTTAATCATCTTCACTGACCTTTTCTGAACCTGTTCCAACTTCTTTGAATCCTTCTAAAAAGGTGTTGCCTAGAAGTTGATACAGTGAATTGTTTCATTTCCCCCTTATTTTTAATCCCTGCAGCAAAGCTATATTTGATATTGCACTGATTTCTGCAAGGATTTTTTTTCCTATGATGCGTTTTCTGTATAAAATTGTAGCCTATTAAACACGTTTCCCAATCTCCATCAAAAAATAGTTCTACACTTTCTCTTGGGTCAGGTACAGAGTTGACTCACCCATACTTCTGAGGGTTAAAAGTTTTGAATTTTGTCTTCAGTGTTACAAACTGGTTACTATGACCAATGACACTCTTGGTGCTCTGAAAGAGCTCTCTCACCTTGATTGCCACCATTCAAGAGGACTCTCTGGTCCTTTAACATCCACAGTATTCAAACATAGGAAATGGCCAATGGGGCCCTTCTGTGTGTTTGAAAAGCCCTTGACATTGGAACCAAAGCTTGGGATTCCCTTCCTTCCTTTCTGACAATGAATGAGAGGAGGGCTGCTCCTACATCTGCTTATCGTGATCAAAACTTGGAATACCCTGCTGGCTGTGATCATGTTGGAGGAAGCCCCTCCATCCGGACATCATCAAAGCTGGGGATCCCTATATAACAGTATCATTTATCCTTTCACCCTGTCAACCACTGCATGGCAAGAGCTGCGTAGCCTATTGCACCACACCCTTGCATGGTCAGCTCTGCTCTGTCAAACTGAAGATACCTGCACAATTATGAATTGCACTGCTGGTCTAAGGCTTTACACATCAGGTTGTGTTGTGCCTTCATCCCTGTTCTCCTGACCTCGATGGCACAAAGCAAAATCAGTCAAGTCCTTTCCTACCTGCAGCTGCTTCATTTCTACTCATTTTTACTCCTGCCAAATTTAGTTCCTTCCCTTCGTGTCCTTTAACTTACCAAGCAATAATTATGGGCCAATTAGCCTGTTAAATGCAACTTCCTTTTTAAAGTACTGCTTTGTTGCTACCTGAGGCTGTCCCATGCTGTGAAGGGAATTTGTGCCAGTTAACCATAGCCTTTAAAGAAGAGCAGCCAAAACGGCTTTTTTTTCTAATTGCGAAAGGAAATTTTTAGATATCTGCAACGGCATGATTCTTTTTAGAAGAAACCTTCTAGTTCAACTTTCATTGAGAGCTCTGTGCATTTGCAGTGGAAAGAAAACTATGTTTGAAATATGATGCCATTTGTCAAAAACATTAGCTTGCTCTCATAAAAGTCTAGGGTGTTTTGATGCAAAGAGAAAAAAACCCTGCATTTGTGCTCAAAATGAAATGGGAAGGTTTGCCTTCTGAAATTCAGGCTGCATCTGAACACAGTAAAAGAAAATAGCTCAAAAGTGGCTTAGAACTAGTGACTTAATCTTCATTAAAAGCCAAAAGATTTTTCAGTTGAGGCTGCACCAGAGAGGTAAGTCTTTTCAGATTGGGTGGGGTGAAGAACCAGGGCCTTGACAATCGTTCTGTTCTTCTCCTCACAACAGAATGCCCTGGGGGTAGGTGGGGCTGTGAGGGGAGTGCTATGACTAGCCCAAGCCTCCCCCTCCCTTGCTGGCATCATGGCATGGGAAGAAGAAGAAGAGTTGGCTTTTCTACTCTGCTTTTCTCACCCATTTTAAGGGTGTGTTCATCTGCTGTGCATACAGAAAGTCCCAGATTTATGACATTCTCCTGGCAAAAGGCAAGGAAAAATGTGTCAAAATTATTTATTTATTACTATCCAATGCTATACTTGAAGACCCCAGGTGGATCCAATAAAATCATTATAAAAACAGGTAAAATAAATTAGCTAAAACAGTAATAGTACATGCATTGGAAAGGCATTCTCTTAGCCCAAAGACCAAGATGTATCTCTTTACCAGTTATCTGAACGTATACAATGAAGGTGCCTGACACACCTCAGTGAGAGACTATTCCATAGCCTGAGGAAAGGGGTTCTGTCATCTGGTTCTGTATCTTTCTGGTCCTGGACCCCACCCCGTGACATCATCAGCCCTGCCCCTGTGACATCACCAGCCCCTCCTCCCCACCTTGCCTATGAACACCCAGCCCTGAAGTCCACCAGCTGCCACTGGTATGTACAGATACAAATATACACATACATACCTGTATGCATCTCATATGTATCTGAATGCATTTGCATACAAAATGCGTACAGATATGTATGACACATACAAATGTTGTCGACATCCGTATCTTCAAATACGAATGTTGTCGACATTCGTCAGATTTTGTTGCATTTGGATTCTAATCATTCAAATTGAATTGAATGTTTTGACATTTGATTCAAATTGAATTTGGATGCAAAAAACACACATTTGTGTGCATTCCTGGTCCAGAAGACAGTTGTTTTGGACTAGGCCACACTGAGTGAGGTCTACCGGGAATCTCAATCAGGCCTTCCCCAATCAGGTTTACGATCTGTCCGGCAGTGGGCAGGGCCTCACACTTCTGCACTAATGTGTGAACCAATGAGACTCTGAAGTCAGTTGCAAGAGCTCCTAGAACAGTGAGTGCAGAAAGGCTCTGTGAAACAATTTGGTCAAGTTCCAAATCGATTTGAAATTACACTTCTACCTGGAGCAGCTTCCAGATAATAGCATCTTGTAAAGCAAGCCAAGACGATTTTAAATGGCGCTGCAGATACTGTTCTGGCACTCTAGAAATGCCCATCAGTGTCCCAATTTTTGGGTGGGAGTTTTCAACTGAGGTTTTAAAACTGCTTGGAAAACTGTTGAACTGAGACTGTGGAGAAAGTAGAACATATGTCCTTATTTCTCAACAATAGCCTTTATTGAGAATTAGAAGGGCAAGAGAAATCAATACACAAACAATGTGCTAATTAGCATCAAATCTCAGCAATTCACACCTGGTATATTCAACAAAGCACAGCAATAGTCCAAACCACAAATGGGAAAAGCTTTAACACTATTTTACTTTAAGGAAAGAAAGTTGCCAGTGTCTTTTTATGCTGCCTATAAGATCCTCCCTCTGCAGCACAGACCATGCAGGGCTAGGGGAAATGAATGATGCAGAAGTTAGCTCCGTGTAGAAGGGGAAAGAAGCAAAGTGGATGGACATCAGAAGAATGCTGGGTAGACTATAAAAGGCATCGGTAAAATTATCTAAAGGTGGCACAAGGCTTCCATTGCTTTGCATTTGTCTGAGTTTGAGATTTGCACAGGGTGCATTTTGACCACTTAACTGAGCTCACTCTTAAGAGATTGGCAGGAAGAAAGCCAAAGCACTAGAAAAGAGATCCTTTTCCAAGTTAAAGACTAGAACAACCAAGGGGAGGTTAGTGAAAGAAAACAAGATGTGGATGGAGGGAAGGAGAGAGAGAGAGAGAGAGATTGATGGAGAGAGACCTATCATTCTTGATAATAATTGGCCAGGCTGGAACAATAGCTGATGAGGTTGAAGCTGTGATCTATGTTCCTCTTTACTGCAGCCTCAAATCCATAGGTGGGTCTGGGGCTCAGAGAAGGCAAAAGAAGGGATGAGTTTGGGTTTGGGGTCTCACTTCTGTTGGAGCAGGGCAGTGTGATCTCTTTTGAGGGCTATGGGACTTAAACAAAGGGAATCCTACGAGGCTTCGGCAAATAGCTCATCAGTATGGGCTCCTCGAGGCATGGTTTCCCAGGGAGTGCTCTGGCCACCTGGAGCAAGTGACTGGCCCATTCCTTGGCACTAAAATGGCACTGTAGAGCACACCAGTGGGTGATAACTTTAAAGCACACTTCTGAGCATTCCCTTCAGCTGACTGGTCCAGCCAGCTATGATGCACATGACTGGAGCAGCCTAAGAGTTGCATGGAGTCAAACACCACTTTGCAAAGACCCCCAGAAACTTACCTGGAAGTGGACTGATTCTGCACACCTGGCAAAAATATCCTTAGCAAGCAATTTTAGAGCTGGAAACTTTCATTCCCAGATTCCAATGTGGGGGACAGAATGGGCCACAGCAGAATGGACATGCCTTGGCATGCGTTACCAACCACTACATCAGTCTTAGCCTGGATCAAATGACCTGGGCCAAGACTGGTGTGAAACAGTTCAAGTATCCTATTCTTCCAACAAGGATCCCTGGAGGTTCTCTCAATTCCTTCCCATTGTGTTAGTGAGTCTTCCCCTGGAGATGCTGTCTGCAGGAGTAGGGCCCCAGAAACTGGAATTTCTGGAGGTTCTGTATTACATTATGAACCCCTGAAGATGGTCTCCCAATGTAGGGATGTGTTTGGGTCTGTGGTTCAGGTATGGGGGGGGCATCATAATTGTTATGGTGTCACTCATGGTCACATACAACATAAGATGACCAGCATGTTCAAACAGTCCTTATGCAATTGGCCTCAGCTTAGAGCTTACATGGATGACATAGTCCAGTGGTTAGAACTTCATGTTTCACAGCACCCCTACAAAAGAAGCAGATGATTTTGCCTTTGGTTCACCTGTCATGCAACATATGCAAGATCCACATGGGCCCTTAAGGTCACCTGTGGCCCTGTTGCACCATAAAAGTCCTAGGGTGCAGGACATGCATGAATGTGCAGCTTGGGAAACTCACCGGACCCTTTGCATTCATTAGAGCACTATAACTATAAAATCACTGGGAAGACCACTGTCAGCCCTGAAGAGCAGTTCTTTGTGTTCTGCTCTCCAGGTCCAGCAAGATCTTTGTTGGTGAGCACAGAAAAATGGCCAACATCCGTGACTACTTCCTGTGGTCTCCAAGAGATCCTGGGTGAAAACACTGAACTGGGGAACAAAAGCTCTCCCCAACAGTTTATAGTTTGAACAGTGTGAGCTACCAGGGCTCAGGGCCATGCATATCTGGTGCCCAAGAAGTGTTCTTATGGTGCAACATGGCCTCACACACATGTGCAGCCCTTGCACCTTCACACCAATCCCAAAATGAATTTAAGGTCCTGTGTGGATTTTGACATAGGTTTGGACAGATCTTTTACACTCTCCCAATGTACAAATGGGTGTTTGTCTAGCTTTAGGAGTTCCCTGTAATCCCATACTACTGTTGTTTCAGTTGGTTTTGACACAGCAGGCTACATTGCTGCTCAGAAAATCATTCTCAGTGGGCTGAACAAGGAGTCTACGCGGTTGTCCTGCTGCTCAGTGGTAGGATTGCCTCTGATCTTGTAGCTGTGCATGTTGAGCCACGGCCAAGAGGTAGCTCAAGAAGAAGGGAGGTCAGATTTCATCCAGACAATCTAAAATCCAGGCCATGGTTGCACTTCTTGAACAGAAGAAGACATTAATCTGGTGCTGCCTCCACTGAATTACCTGCTTGCACTATTCCTTATTTACACAACTATCAAAGGTAGAGAAGCCCTGACCTAGATTCCATATGGCAGCCCTATTTTAGATCCCTGACAAAGGAAGCAAAGCCAGACACCACTCCTTTCCATTAGTGCCTGTTGCCCTGCAATGCACTGGAGCAAGTGAGCAGAAATTCACTGCTCACCTTTGAATCCGTAACATGACCCTAAGCTGCTCTTTGATCCGACTCTAAAGGAAGCATTTCTGTGTCAAATGAAATAGCAATTTGCAGTGTGTTATGCACTTCAAACACAAGAGGAAAATCACCACTAAGACCTTCTGGTGTGCCCCCAAGTGTCAGCTGATACTTCTCACTTTTCATATTCATGCCTTGTGCCCTCTAAGAAACACCCTTAATAAGTCGCCTACAAGAGTATATGAAAAACTATTAGGCAGCCAGATTGTGTCATGTTTAATTAGAAGGCTCTCATTGCAATGCATGAATCTTTCTCACCAAAAATAGAACAGAACGGAACTGGTTATATTTTGGAAACACAAAGGCTTGCGAAACTGAGCAACTTCCCATGCTATGGGAATAGCTTTGTGTCACCACCTCAGCTAGGCTACATACAATTAAGTGGAAAGTACAACAAATTAAAATTCATTTAAGCACAGAAACATAGGACAAGCAAAGTGAATTTTGAAATCAAGCATGTAAATTAGAAGGCAGGCCACTTAAAAAGAAATAAATCTATCGCAGAAGTGGGGGAATATGAGCTGGAAGAAATGTGGCTGAAAGAAACTCTATACCCGAAGTAGAAATCTTACACCAAAGTCATAATTGTCCTTTTATTTCATGTTAGAGATGTTGTTCAACAATATTGGCAGGTTGTAACCACACATTTGAGATGTGTACAAGCTCAATTTTCAGGCTTGAAGTGGGCCTCGGCATCACCAAGCTAGCTCAAGGTGCCCTCTGGGACACCCAACCCTCTTGATTGTGGGGACCCAGGTCATGCTTGGCTCAACTGTCTCTGGCTGGCCACTGCCATCCCCCCACCTTTGGCCCCAGACACCTCTCATAACAGAAATAGTCTCAAAACTGCTGTACTTTTCCATCCAGGGCAATTTTAGAGATTGACATATTTTCCCCCCTGTTCTACATGGAGACGTCCATTTTGTCCACAGGGTATAACTAGCTAGAACAAGGAAGGGTGAAATGCATCTTCTACCAGGCCATCAAGTGCTGCATGCAAATATTCTCTATCCTTTCTTTGGTGGCAGTTGAGTTCTACTTCTGCCATTCTTGCCCTTCCTTGCCACCTGTGTTAAATGCTTCAGCCAGGAAAATGCAGTGGGTGTGTGCTACTATTGCTGCAAGCACGCCTAGCGAGTAGCAATGGCTCTTTCAAGTTCTTTCCTCCTAAAATTTTCCCACAGAGAACCATACCACAGTTCTGAAACCTGTTTTATTGTGAAAATGTTGAGGAAAGGTACACCATGGCTGATGGTCACCCAATGAAGATGTCAGAGGACTGGCCTATTGAAGAATGGGAGATTGCGCCTAAATATGAGCCAGGCTGGTTCTCAGATAGCTAGCTTGTGGAAAGCCCAACTCAGCTCACTTAAAATCAACATACATTCACTCCTGAAACCAAGTTCCACAGTGGAGGTGGTAAGCCTAGTGCAGCCACCCAAACCACAAGGCTTTATTACTCAGAATTGCCCGCAGCCCTGACAATAAACCTCTCTTAGGAGGCAGCTGTCCACACTCATGGACTCAAATGGTCTGTCTTCTCCTAAATGGCTCATGCCAGTTTCTCTCACTGGGATTTGTGACTTATAGGACTGTTCTAAAAATCTATCTAGGGACAGGACCAGAACACACACAGAACTGCACACAAATACATGCATTTTGGAATAATTCGCCTTTCTAAAGAACTTTGTTTCATCCCATCTGAATTTCTGCAGTTTGAGGATATTGGCATGATTTCCCAGGGCTATATCAAGGAATGCTATGACTATTTGTGGCATTTCTAGTATAGTCCTGGGAGAATTGTGGGTTTTAGACTGTGTCTGGAGGCACCTTAAAGCACATTCATATTTTGCACATTGGAATGCACTGGGCCCTAATCCCAAGGTAGTGGAAACTCAGGAAAATTGAAAATCTGAGCATCTGGGAAAGGTTAATTTATGAAAGTAAATCAGATTCAAGTGCCTCTTGAATTCCTGGTCCATCCCCTTTTCCTATGCTAAGAATCAGATGTAAATGCAAATAAGTTGTAAGTGGGCAGGAGGTTGAACTTTAGACCTTTTGCATGTACTCACCAGTCTATGGCTGTGATCCGACACAGAAAAAAAGAGAAAAAGGATCTCAGAGGCCCTTCTGATGTGGCTTAGAGAAAGCTCTGAGGTAGGATTGTTCACATACCAGTCTGCCCCTACCTTACCCTACCCTACCCTACCCTTCTTCTTCTTCTTTTTAAAGCTACGCAACAAATGTATTAAACAGTTTCCAAAATGCATACCATCCACCAAAAAGTATCATACGGTATACATAGCCCCATCCAATAACAATTTAAACAAAAAACCCCAAAGCAACTGCCTAATACAAAATCTGCTGACTCAACCGCCATACACCTCCTGAGTGTATGATGTTTCTCCCTAAAAAGATAAAATTTGAACATGTCAGTTACATAATCATACCATCTACCTATCATCCAAACACTCTTATCCTTCCACCATCTGCGTGACCACAACAATCTAATAACCAGTTCATATCCATTAAGTGCACATCTTGACCTTTAAACACCCTTAAAAGACACAGCTCTGAACCTTATCAGAGCCTTATTGTACCTGTCCCCATGCAACCCCATCTCAGAACCTTATCACCTCCAAAGCCACCACTGGTGCAAATATGTACCCCTCTGCCCACACCAATGCCAACACAATGAAGTATGCATCGGGAACATAAGTGCCAACTGAGCAGGGGTAAGGTACCATCTATGTAGCACCTTCAAACACATCTCCTTCACCCTGACATTCTTCACAGCATTTACCCTTCTAACAACACCTTCCATATCAGACCTTGTTATCTGTAAATCCATTTGCCACCGTTCCAAAAGCTCCTGCACCTGATCCCCATCATTTACCAACAACCTATAAATTCTCCTGGTTATCCCCTTTCACATCTGTAGTCTACATTGGATAGCCTCTTCCATTCCCTGCAACAAGCCCCTAGCAATGTCTGTATTCCATTCCTCTGCAAATAGTCCTGAAGGACCACAAGTTGCAACCAATAACCTCTTGTGAGCCAGTTTGGTTTAGTGGTTAGGGAGTTGGACTCTTATCTGGGAATACCGGGTTCAATTCCACCCTCCCCCATGAAGCCAGCTGGGTGACCTTGGGCTAGCTCTTCTGAGCTCTCACAGCCCCACCTACCTCACAGGGTGTCTGTTGTGGGGAGAAGAATAGAAAAGCTTTGTCAGCCACTTTGGTTCCCCTTAAATGGGTGAGAAAAGCAGGGTAGAAAAGCCAACTCTTCTTCTTCTTCTTCTTCCTCCCACTATTTCCTGAAACCGAGAAACAGAAACAGAAAGCAACTCATTATTACCATCATAGGCCACATCCCTATGCAGTCCACTAAACCCCTGCATGGGGAAACAGCACCTTTTCCTCTCTGCACCTTTCTCCTGATAGGAAGCTGGGTTGATGTGACCAAACCCTGTGCTGCCCGGTGCTGCAATGACAAGGAATGCCACCCCCCCTTCATGGCACAAAGGGCAGAAAGGCAATAATATAAAAATAATATGGAAAAGCCAGATTGTTTTTCAAAGCTGTTATGTGGTTTGGCAGCAGTTTAGCTGGGGTGTGCTCTTCCACTCCATCCGTTACAGCAGTTTAGCGCTCATGCGCTAAATTAAGCCATTTAAATTAAATTATCATGCCTGACTTG
>MTQE01002208.1:3885032-3903997 GCA_014337955.1 Aspidoscelis marmoratus
TGGGAATCTCTCAAGGGAGAGGCAGAAGGCTTCTCTTTACTGCTGTGTTTTTTAGCAGGAAGCTAAGCAGCAGGGATTACTGCAGACAGGCTTGTCTTGCAGGCCAGCAAGGGCTGAGGCCTAGAAGGGCAGTCAGTTGCTTATATTGGGGAAGCAGAATCCTGAGCTTAGGCAAGGGGCTGCTTTGGGAGGAACAGAAGCTTGTTTTGATCTATTAGAGCTGAGTTTGTTTTTCAACTGAAACTTATTAAAATAATGTCAGGAACCCTACAGCCTGTTAAGCTGACAGGAGAGACCAATGCTACATTTACATTATTTTGACTTGGGTAAAATAATGGGTACAAAAATGCCATTTCATACCCAATAATGGGTACTTAATGGGTACTTTTAGTGACAGTGGAAAAACACCCTTGAACTGAAGCTGAATTAAGCTATTTCTTTTGGATTTTTCTATTTGCTTATTATTATTTCTTTGCTGTATATAATAAATACTTATTTGATTTATATCTACAGCAGGGTGCAGTGATATTTCCGGACAACAGTTCAAGTGTGTGTTGCATTTTCTAGTTTATTTTGCACCACGGTGCCCTGTACTCCTCGGCATTTGGATACCCATTGCCACTGGGATAGTGGTGAGCTATGCTTAGGTGGGTGGCCAGTGTCCTGGTGATAGGGAGGCTATCATAGAGAGAACTTATTTTCAGCTTTCTAGAGGAAAAATAGGATGGAAATGTAAAGCAATGAATGCAACCAGATCTCTTGCTTAATGTCTTGCTCCTGGATTTTGCCAGATGGGAGATACAGAGCTATTGGACCACAACAGGGCTGGCAGTTTCTTTTGGACCATATGCCTAGCTCTGCTGGAATCTTGCCTCTTTCAGAGTTGTGGGGCAGGAAAGAGTCAAAAGCGGGGGCTGATGAGACTTCCCATTGATTTCTTATTATGAAGTTCAGCAAGAAAAATGACATTATCTCATTAAGGAACCAGCGCTCTGATTTGTCGCATTCCATTTGTGTCCTGGCTGGAATAGGAATTGATTTTGCAGGCTCCAATACCGCATTACTCACTGGCAGGCCGAGCAGCAGCTGGGGAGTGGGGGTAGAGAAGGAGGGTCATTGAAGCTAACTGGCCTCGCTTCTCAATAATGGAGACCTACAGTGACCCTCAGCAAAGCATCAGCTCCATGTGTTGAGTGACAGACCATAAATGGAAGATCTCAGCGGGCTCCCTCCTGTAGAAGGGCCAAGCATGGAGGCAAGGAAGAGGAAAAATCAGAAAAGGTCACAGTTACAGGAATAGGTCTAAGCTAGAGGGAGAGAAAGAAATAGATATTAGTTGAAGGCTAAAAGCATTGCATCAGTTTTACAGTTTAAGAAGCTGCCCTATATGAAGTTAGGCCATCAGGACACTTGGTTTAGTATTGTGAACACTGACTTGCGGCAGCTGTCCAAAATCAGGGCTCTTCCCAAGGGACTAAACCTGTCCCTTTTTGCAAATGACTCGCGTGTTTGGCTGCTGGGTTTAATATTCTTAATATGTCTATGATTAGAACAAATATTAATATGTGTCATGCAAGAACAAATTTTATCTTTGGACATCCTGTTTTTCATGATGGACCACTGTTTTTGCTTTTGCTATTTTAGTGCAGCTTCTCTGTGGCTAACTTGAATTGTCCTATTATTTGGTTGCATAGTCTGCCAAATGTCATAACTGGACCTTTCATTTCACTCGTTTCGATCCTGTCCAGAGATTTAGGAATCATTGAGATCTTCTTGAAGAACACTGGTAGTTGTGTTTTGCAATCGTGGAACTGCTATGGTTTTAATATGTTTATATGTTATTAATTTTAATGTGTTCATTTTATACGTACTAATCCTGCCCTGAGACCCTTGGAACTTTTAAGGAAACCACCAACTAATAGTAGCCTTCCAAGATATCAGATGAAGTTTTTTTCCCACAACTTTTTACCAGTAGCAGCTGTCATGAACAAGCAAAAGTGGAAACACAAAGGAAGTTTCCCCGTGCCACAAGGATCAAAGAATGTCTTCATGATGTATTCAAAAAGCAACACAGGTGCTGTGGAGATACTGCCAAATACTGAACCTCCTAGCAACGTTAGGTCATTCACAACAATGTCTCAGAAAAATCACAAAGTTGCCATATAATTTGTGGTTTGATAAATTACTACCTTTTTTTTTTTTTTGGCTGAGGAACAGCATCTCCTCCCCATATAGACACTGTCACTGTTTTAGTCATGCTATTTATTCTGATTTCATTCTGATGGATGACAGACAGACAGACAGACAGACAGACAGACAGACAGACAGACAGACAGATAGATAGATAGATAGATAGATAGATAGATAGATAGATAGATAGATAGATAGATAGATAGATAGATAGATAGATAGATAGATAGATAGATAGATAGATAGATAGATAGATAGATAGATGATAGCACACAAAAATAGAAAGCAACTAAATGTGTTAATGGTCAAATGATGTCTTGGAAATGTATGATATGTATAGGCGTTGTACAGGCAATTTTCAGGGTGATTGTATTTGCCCATGGACTGGTACTTTCAGCACCATGGATAGCACTGGTAGCAGGCGCTGGCTTGAGGAAGCATTTTAGAAATATCAAAATGGCATATGGATCCTCAAGAGCTCTAAAAGTGGTTGACTTGAGATTCACACAACTGAGACAGAAGCCTTTGAATCTAACATTTTTTCCCTTGGTTCATGTTCTACCTACAAGCTATTTTCAACAAATTAAAGCAAGAATCATTTCTGTTCTCTGCTTTACACTGCTGAATCTGTACTGGTTTTTTACATTCTAGTCCTGATTTATATTGTTTACAGTTAGTTTTATTGTCTTGGACTTTGAGTTGTTTTGTGTCTTTTAATAATGTTTATAAAACTCCCAGATGACTTAGTAATGCATGCAGGGAACAAATGCAATAATTAACTTACAGATAATTAAACAAATACTGCACCCTACTTTGCTGTCATCCATGTTTCACAACAAATCATCTCACTTTCCTTTTGCCTCCCCAGCACATCCCAACTTGTCTAATAATCCTAAAAAGCAAATTCTGTGATCAACGCAGGCAAAACATCAAAATGTAGTACGTAGCTCTTCAGAGTAGAACTTGTACTTTCCTTTTTCCTTATGTTTATTTTTTAGGGGGATTGTTCTCTCTAAAGTGCCATACATATTATTTATTTGTTATGAATAATATATATGCATACATTCAGTTTATTTGCATAGGATGGAAGCTGAAGTTGATTTATCTGAATATACAGTCTCCCTCCCCCCCTTTTAAGTCAGCAGTTGAGTAGAGAGTCCCAAAGGATATGAGATGTGAAATCTGGTAAAATGATAATCAAAGCAAGTTGAATGAGGAAGAATTTGAAAGGTGGCCTTCAATATTTATTTTATTTTATTTATTTGCATTTCTATCCCGCCCTATACCCAAAGGTCTCAGGGCGGGTTACAATATTACATTAATCTTAGACAGGTCCCTGCCCTCAGGCTTACAATCTAAAGAGACAAGAAACAAAAGGAAAATGGTGTGGGAGGGAACAGGGAACAGCAAAAAGCAAGTGTTTGAGGTCTTCAGTTACAATTCTTCAGTTCATTTCTTATTCCTGGAATTTTCTTATTCCCTTTACTTTGAATTTTCTCTTCATTGATGACAAACCGGAAGATGGTAGAGATGGTCAGCCGGCATCTACTCAGCCTCACCTTGCTTGGCCTCAGGACGTTTCCTCAACTGTTGGATCGGCTGCCGTAGTCTCTTTGCTATCTTGTGATGGGAGCAGTTGGAGGAGGGAGGGGCATGCTGGGAACAAGATGGCAGAATCCAGCCTGCTGCCTCTTCTCCACTCCTCTCAGGCAAGATGGTTCACAAGATGTCTATGAAGGAAGCTTAGATTTGTTGCCTGAAACAGCAACAAATTTTGATACCTGTTTTTCTAGAAGAAGGATGCACTGAAGTTTAAAAGATTGCACAGTTTGATGCCAGTACACATTAGCTCAATAAAAGCTTCTTTGACTGATTTTGTGGTTGCATACAACAGATTTTCACTGCCCATTACTAGGAGTAGTGGCACAGTAGAATTGGTCAGACAGCAGGGAAGGGAAAGTCCAAATGAAAACAGTAAGACAGCGACCAATTTAAAATAAAAAAGTCAAACAATTGTATGTTGAAATTTGTTGAAGTTTGTGGCATGGTGGCAAATTACTTTCTGATCCATGTCAAATCCAAGAATGATTTGCCACTACAGTGGGTATCAGACAATCCAGATAAACTTTCATGAAGTGCTTCCTGCATCATCAGCCACTACTGCCAAAAAACAGAGCATAAAATCATGGAAGACGAGGAAGGACTTTTTTGAACTTCATTTTCCTGGGACACTTGCCCCAGAGGAGAGAAGATTAGGGACAGAGGCCAATATTGGCATTCAGAATGCCAGCCCCATCTCAAAGCTTCCTGGCACTTAACTAAGTGCTGTGGAGGCGCAATCTCTCCCATCTGGGAGTGATTGCCACACCACATCATGGTGGTGGGTGGTGCAGGGTGTGGCTGCAGCTGTGCCACTCCTTTGTACCCTTCATATGGAAGTAGTGCAAAAGGTGCATTTGGGGCTGTACTGGGAGTGCAACTAGTGCACTGGGGGATGGTGTCACATGCTTGGAGATGCTCTGGAATGGAAGCAGCTGCACTTAGGGATGTGGGCGAATTTTTATTTTTATTTTGGCATTCAATTAGTAATGAATCAAATATTTGAAAACTCCTTATTCATTCAAATAGATCCCCTTCAAATGTGGTAGGATTCTGTATGAAGTTGTTCAAATATCCAATACAAATGGATACGTATCCAATACGTATCCGATGTGAACAGATATGTATCCGATACGAATGGATACATAACTGACATGTATCCAATACGAATGCATATGTATCCAATACATATCCAATACATGTACCCAGTTTAATGAATGTCCAAACTATTCATACAAATGTTTGAAACATTCATATTCATATGAATGTTAATCTACAAATGTGGTAACATTCAATTCATATATGAATGTCTGAATTCATCTGAATTTGTTTGAATAATGAATGTTATGAATATGCGTGCACATCCCTAGCTCCACTGTGTGGATGCTCCATGCTGGAACATCCGCAAATTTCCCCATTCACCAGAAATGCAGAAACACCCCAACTAACCAAAGGCCTGGATGAAAGCCCAGTTCCACATTCCCCTCCTTTGGAGTGATCTAACTGTCCTGATCTACTCTGTAATGAGACAAGGGATAAGGTGCTGTCTGCATTTGGAAGGCATGGAGGGTATCTGACCTAGGCCAAGCTTGGCAGCAATGCAAACACACCATCATTGTTCAATTCCACTAAACTGAGGAGGAGTTATACCAACCAGTCTTCAAAGTCTTGCTGACGTCTGGCTGGGGTTCCCAAAATGATCTTGGATGAGGTGCATAAACTGTGAGGATGTGCCTATAGCAATACGACATGGGTGTTGTGGCATTGCATCACAACTGAAACACTCCCCTTTCCTTGTTCTGGACTAGGTACAGAAGTGCCAACAACTGGACCAGAACAGACAGTCCAGGACAGTTATGGATGTTTTGAAACAGGTCTATAGCTGATTCAGAATAGGCACTCTTTAGGACAATTGTGGAATGGGATTACACTAGTTCCCTGCAGAGAAAGTGCAGTATGCAGCCATTTGTTCTGGGAAAATAAGCAAGTGCAGAAAGGGTAAAAAAAAATGCCAGGTGCTGAAAGATATACTTCAAAGGAGAAGCAATTCTAGAATCTGGAAGCACCCAGTTTGAAAGTCTGTCTTTGAACCTTTTAAAATACACACACACACTGAGAGAGTCCAATCCCAGCCTTAGATTAATAAGCCTGATTCCTTTCCCCTGGGAACAGAAATGAGCAACCAAGATTACACAAACAAGACGAATCTCTCTCTCTCTGTGTCACTTACACACACACACACAAAGAGAGAGAGAGAGATGAGTGTTGGTATGCAGTAGTCTACAGACAACATGCCTCTTTATTTTGGGAGCATACTCATTATTTTTAATTTGCCATCAGATCCCACACATAGATACCAGGGTGTGACCCTTGCATTACAGAACAGAAATGCTGTGGAGAGGTGTGAAGAGTTAATGCTAACAGCACAGAACTTAGAAACTGTGTCACATGGCCTCACACATTTTCTCCTTGGAAGCTTTACCCTTCATTTGCAGAACCGAGGCAAATTACTGCAAGTAAAGAGGTCGTGGGGAGGAAGGGGAGCAAGTGAAAGAAAGAAGAAGACAGCAAAGGAGAAGAATTCATAAACTTTTCTGGCAAGAGGTTCAGAGGCTCCCCCCTCCTTTATTCTTCTCGTATTGCTTGACATATAAAGACTGTCAACATAAGTAATTAACAGCCAGAGTAAGGAGAGATTTTTGTTGCATGGCTGTAATTGCTGGGGGCGGGGGTGGGGAGAATAACATTCCCCTGCCATTGCCAGGTCCCAGGCATGAAGATGATGAGGGGTTTATTGTTTTGTAATCAGCACCTCCAGAAAATGCCTAATTGCCCAACCAGATGAAGGTTATCTGTAGGTCACTGTGGAATCCCTGCTCCCCAAGGCACTTTGTCAGGAAGAAGAATGAATTTTCCTCCACTCTGCCTTGCATTAATTTATATCTTGTAGAGTCTTTTAAATGTGACCAGAAAGGGAAAAAGAGACACACACACACAAAAACAAACAAACTGTGTAGGAATGTCCAGGCTATATTTGGATGATGTGTTAGTTGGTTTGCTTTCTTAATGGACCTACTCTGGAGCAGAATCCAGAAACTGGCTTGCCTCAGCAGCAGGGGTACTGTGGGGCCTCTGAATATTTTTGCACTTCTTCTCCCATCCATCATCAGCATAATCTTTTGGTCATGTGGTCTACACATAGATAGATAACATAATATCTACATGATATTGCTGAGAGCGGCAACACTTTCCCCACATCATAAGGAGATTTGTTTATTATTTATACTTCTATAGCACTCTTCACCCTGAGGTCCCAGAGTAGTATATACAACAACACTATTACAGATATTACACATAAACATATTAGTTCAGCATGGCATTAGGCACGTGCTACGAGCTGATGAAGGATCTTCCCAGCATGCCCTTCTCCATTGCCATCAGGCAAAGTGGCTCTTTGGGTGACAGTTGAGGGAGGGGGTACCATTGTGAGCTAATGGAGGATCTTTCAAGCTTACTCTTTCTCTTCCACTCACCACTGCAGAATTCAAATGGGCTCATAACTGAATAGCAGCCCTTTCACAGTGCCTGGGTATTTTCTCCTCCCCTCTGTCAAGTAAATAGTAGCTTCCAAGGATAAAATACTGCTTTGTCTTGCTATTGTGACCCCCATAAATATTATTAAGAAGTCATATGGATATTTCTACCTTTCATAACGACCTGCCCGTGCCCTAAGATCTGGAGGGGAGGCCCTCTTGGTTGTACAGCCACTCACAGCAGCAAAAAGGGTGGGTACCCGGGATAAGGCCTTTTCAGTGGTGGTTCCCAGACTGTGGAATAGTCTCCCTCCTGAGGTGCATCAGGCACCTTCACTCTATGTTTTTAGATGACCTGTGAAGATTCACCTCTTTACTCTGGCCTTTGGCTAAGCAAAGGAACAGCCTTCTCCCCACATTCAGACACTGCCATGATTTTAATATGTTTAATATGTTATTGGTTTTAATGTATTCGATAGATAGATAGATAGATAGATAGATAGATAGATAGATAGATAGATAGATAGATAGATAGATAGATAGATAGATAGATAGATAGATAGATAGATAGATTTCTGTAGTCTCCTCTACCATGTCCAGTCACACCCTTACCAAGGAAGTGGAGTCAGTATTCCTGCACCTCTAATCATTTATGGGGTGTTTTTCCACTGCATCCCTTAGATCCAGATGTAAGAAGATCCGGATCTAAGGAATGGGTACATTCTTAATCCAGATCTAGTAGATCCGGATTAAGGGAAGCACCCAATGTGTTCCCACGGGAGGTGTAGCACCCATTAGCAATGGGTGCTAACCCCCCCTCCCATGGAAACACCAAGGGGTCGGTCCGTCACCCCAGATGTCTCTGGGGACAGGGGTTGCGATCTCTGAAGTCCCAGCTTCAGAGTGATTTCGGAGTCATTTCAGAATCATTCCGAAATGACTCCAAAGTCCCTCTGAAGTGATCACCACAGACTTCGAAGAGGCTCCGGAGCTGTCAGCGCGGTCAGTGCGCTATTAACGCAGACCGCGCTGACTTTCCTCTGAAGTCCCTCCAAAGAGGTCGGCAGTGAGACTCCGGAGTCAGCGCTGATCTCTTCGGTGAGACCGGCAGCAAGACCCCGGAGTTCCTCCGAAGCGATCGGCAGAGACTCCGGAGTCTCACTGCCGGTCTCTTCAGAGAGATCAGCGCAGACTTTGAAGCCGCTCCAGAGTCCCTTCAGAGAGCATCCGAAGTCTGTGCTGTTCTCTTTGGAGAGACCGGCAGCAAGACTCCAAAGTCTCTGCCGATCACTTTGGAGGGACTTCGGAGGGAAGTCCATGTGGTCTGCACTAATAGCACATGGACCACGCTGACAGCTCTGGAGCCTCTCTGAAGACTGTGGCGATCGCTTTGGAATGATTCAAAATGACTCCAAAATCACTCTGAAGCTGGGACTTCGGGGCTCCCCCTCCCCCTAGTCTCCTCTAGACCCCATTGCCTGTTTCTAGTGGAAACAAGCTCCCTTTAATCCAGATTTTCTGGCAGAAGACCCCATTGTAGACCTCATTAATGGGGTCTACAGAAAATCTGGATTAAAGGCCAGAAAGTACCCATTTGATCCAGATTTCCCCCATGGCAGTTGAAACAATTGGGTCCCAAATGGGTGCCGTGGTGGAAATGGGGTCATCCGGCTCACATCCAAATGGGCCCTTAATGGGTGCAAAAATGGGTACTTTTTGACAGTGTAAAAACACCCTTACTCAAATCTGTCTAGTGCTACCAAAAAACCCTGAAAAATAATGTTGATCCTCAGCAGGGGTTTCTACTTGTGGGTCAGGAGTCAACATTAGGTTGTAACCTGAACAAAAACAGGTCACAGCACCAGATCTATGATTTTTTTAAAAAAATCATTTTTTGAAAAGAATAGACACTGATAGGACAGGGAAGAAAGACAATAGGCTACCATGAATGAATGATGGTATGGAATAGGGATGTGCACAAATATTCTAAACATTCAAAATCCACTCAAATTCATTTGAATGTGGACATTCAAACTCAAATCAAATGTCTTCACATTTAGACATTCGAATGGATTTTGAATGTTCCAGAACAATCAAATCATTCGAATGTACAGATACGTCTGTATTACATATGTATTTGTACAAATATTATATGCATGTGTATGCATTTGCGCTTATAATACGGGACGAAAACGGGATGCATACAAAATGTGTATAGATACGTATGACACACACGAATGTTGTCGACATTCGTATCTTTAAATACGAACCTAACATTTGAACGGATTCAAATAGGGGTTTTTAGCATTCGGATTTTAAACATTCAAATTGAATTGAATGTTTTGACATTTGATTTGACTCGAATTCAAATGCAAAAAAACCCCATTCATGCGCACCCCTAATATGGAGTGGGAGGGCGGTTCTAGAGGGGAGTCACATATCCAATAGCAAATATTATATTCCCCATTGGTAAGGAAGGCAACATCAACAGTTTATGTTCCCCA
Organism: Aspidoscelis marmoratus; assembly: GCA_014337955.1. Lineage (NCBI taxonomy): Eukaryota > Metazoa > Chordata > Lepidosauria > Squamata > Teiidae > Aspidoscelis > Aspidoscelis marmoratus. The sequence goes on from MTQE01002208.1 coordinate 3,894,859, forward strand.
AGGAGGACTCACTCTCACTGAAGATCCATTGGATCAGCTTTGGATCACATGCTGGAAAGCCGCATAACCTGCCCGCATAACATAGCAAGGTGTGTATTTTTTTCTGCTGCTCCCCTTAACATCAAACAACTCAAATCCCTCTGTTAATAATACTGAGAGTGGACATGTCTATTTGGCATTTATAAAAGGATGAAAAACAACAACACAGGGAATAAACAAAGCCCTGCTGTCCTTCCAAGGGTTCACCAAAACTGCTGAAGCAGTCCAAAGTGTTTGTTGCTTGTAATTATCATCAAAATTAAACCAAGATAGCTTTTTATCCTTGATGGGCAGGTTCTGATCAGACAGCAAGAGCTGTGTGAAAGAACAAAGCACGTGAGAGTATCTTAAGCCTGAGACTAACACCTCAACTAATATTGTAGAGTAAGGAAGGTTTACTGGGTTCTTATTTCACAGGTGAAATCTTTTCTTACCAAGCTATTTCAACCTACCTACTGCATCTAAGTGTCCTGCCTGGATCACACATAATAATTAAATGCCATCACCTTTGGGAGGTTGTTGAGGACATTTTATAATGGTTAATACTTTTTTTTTTAAGTACGCATATTTTGCAAGCAGAACATTGAGACATATTTTACTTAAATTCACACATTCTGATGCAATTGTTTTCTTTGCATAATGTACTACAATTTACACATCCTGCTACAATCTGAAATTTTGCCAGTTTTGGACCACATGTTTTTCAGCTTCCCTGTGAAGCAGCATTGGGAGAGAAATCAATTTGGTTTGCATTTTAATGTGAACTTCATTAGTATGCACTTCCCAAATTAGTATGTGAACCAACACACAGCTGTTACTCAAAATTTGCAGTCACTGGATTCTGCAGTACAATTGTCCAACAAATTGTGCATACTGTACAAAAAATGCACACACTGGAAGAAATTTTGTGCAAAAACCTCTCTCTATATAATGAGGAAAACTAATGAATGATATTAAATTAAAAATACTTATTAAAATGCGATATTGGAGAATTAGATATGTAACGAAGTGCCCACACCACACATACATCCACATTTTAGGTTAGGTTCCTACTGGGCAACTAAATCTGGACTTAAACCAGATTTTTAAAAAATAAATCAGCAGCAAGCTCTGGTTTTGGGGGTTCCCACTCCAAGCTTATAATGTGGGCTTACAGGGGAGAAACCCCCTCCCCTCTCTCCTCCATCATACCCTGACTTCATCAGGGCAGGCAATTGAAACCCCACCCCATATATAAGCCTGTATCTGATGATGGGGTCCTTTGGCAGTAATTCTTCAAGGCTGCTTTATCAGTGATATCTGTAAAATGCTGTACATTTAAAACAAAAGCACAGGGACTGCAGGCTTTGTTTGCTTCTCCCCCATAGCACAGCTTATCAGTAGAAGAAAAGATCAAGTGTGGATCAGAGAAGTGTGAAATGGCAGGGGGGAGGTAGGGAAGGAGGTAGGGAAACAGAGGCTTTTATACAAGGAGTCAAAAATTGTGCTGGATTGTGACAGTGGCTCAGTGTGAAATGGTGGGGCTCCCAGCAAGAGACATAAATGAGGGGGAAGAAGGGAGAAAGTAACAAGAGCTGACACACTTTTGCAACCCCAGGATGGAAGCCACCAATTTTTGTTACACTGATCGCTTGTTACAAATTTTACAATATGCTCTGTCTCCCCTCCCTTTTAGGCAGCCTGATGGCAGAGAGACAAGCACAGGAAATCACAGCTTATCATTGGATCAGGGAAAACTGAAGAGAATGCCCCTAAAACATGGATCCGTCCCGCCAAAATGCTTTCATTCCCATTGCTACAGGACATTTTGATGCCCCTAATTAAATTTCACACCCTAGGCTTTCTGGATAACCTGCTTATCACTCTACAAACCTGGGAAGTTAGTGGTTTGATTAAGCCATATTGAAATGAGTTCTTTTTTTTTTCTCTATTTGCAGGAATGCCATTTCAGTAAATGTCTTTATTTAAAGTATTATCTGCTAAAATGCTCTCTTTTGCACAACTGTTGGCTTACATTGATGATGGAATCCCAGATCTCTGCTACCATTGATTTACAGCTGAAACATTTTCGTTTACCTGGCATTCCCTTCAGATAGTCCCTCTGAGTTCTTAATTTACATATTTTTTTGCACCTATTGTATTTTTACTTTAAACATTTTAATATTTGGAGCCCCCAAGAATGCTACATAGTGATCGGTTGGAATATATCAACAAAAAAGTAAGCAAGTGAGTTGATTAGGTCTCCCCTAACCTTATAGTGCCCTAAGAGTGACAATTACCTACAGAATATTGTTATACAGCCAATGGAGATTTGTGGGAATCAAATCACAGTGATATACACGGGATTCTGTACTCCATTCCATTTCCTCTAGTTGGTTGTTTCACTGTTTCCCTCAGTGACTGAACAGAAAGAAAGAGGGTTTGCAAATGCAATTTCCCTTCACTCATCTCTCAGAAATTTATCTTCTGACATATTTCAAGTTGAAATGTTGAAGAGATGATGGAAGCTTTATTGGGCAGGACATTTCACTAAAAATTCTTCTTGGGAGGACTGAAATTCATCAGTTGTTCAGTGGTTACGTTTAAAGCTGATTTACAAGGATTTTCTAAGAATTTTGGTTCAATGTTCTTTCAATGTAAGTTACTTTCTGTTATTAGTTTGTTCAGCTACCTAGAAATGCTCCTCTTCTTCTCATCACTTTTGCCCATCATTGATTAATATTCCTTCCAGGTACCTTCCTCCTCCTTTAGAAAAAAAAAGAAAGAAGAAAAACATGAAGGGAACATTAATCAAATAGTAAACGTGATGAAGAAAACAAGAATTTGTGAATATTAAATACCTGTGCTGCAGTAAAGAATGATGTGTAGAAACTTTTCACATACAAATTTAGAACAGGATGGATATTTGTACCAAATGGATGTAGATCACCCTGACCCTTCTGACTGAATCCTGACCCACTAAACAAATGCGAACAAACTCGCTTTTTGAACAACTACACCAAACAACAAAGTGCTAACAAAATTAGCGTACCACTGATTATGTTACAGATTCCTGCATGGGAGGATACTGATTTATTTTAAAATGTTCCACCTTAGTTATTTTAAGCCCTCCACCAACCCCTGTTCAAGGTCACTAACGGCCTTCCACGCTTTCATGAAGTGTTCCATGAATGGTTGGGTTGCCTTATCACAAGCTGGGAAATGAGTGGAGTGGAATAGACTGCCCATTCCACTTCAGTCCTTCCTGCTCTTTCCAGAAAGCCCTCAGAGGCAATAAGGATCCAAAGGCTGGGAATAAAAGTTCCCAGCCTTCAAAGCTTCTGTGACAAGGCTTTTTCAGTGATTGTTTTAAGGAAAGACATCCCATCTCCAGCAGCACACAAAAGCCTAACAAACAGTTATCTAAATATATGACTGAGAACCTACCTTATTTTGCTACACACTGCAGTCTGTGTTCCCCTCCAAACCAGGCAAAATCTACTCTTGTCACTGATGGGACACTTGGCAGGAAATCCTTACCTTAGCAAGCCAGTTTGGTCTAGCAGTTAAGGAACCAGACTCTTACCTGGGAATACTGGGTTTGATTTGGCACTCCTCTACCTTGGACTAGTCACAGATCTCTTCTGAGCTCTCACAGCTCCACCCACCTCACGTGGTGTCTGTTGTGGGTAGAAGAATAGAAACCTTTGTCAGCTGCTTTGAGTCCCCTTAAATGGGTGAGAAAAGCAGGCTAGAAAAGGCAACTCTTCTTCTTTTTGCTTATGTAGTTTCCTGCCCAACCCAGCTTAACAAAATCACCAAGATCATCCAAGAAATTGGACTGTCATTACATCAGTCCTTTTAAAGTAACTGCAAAGATGAATGATGTAACATTCAAATTAAAGCTTCCCAAGCACATGAAGATCCATCCTGTCTTCCATCGCAGCCTCTTATGTATCACCATCATCTTCTGTCCATTATGACTGGAGAAAATGAATACTTTGAAATCTTGGATTCTCGTCTCTTTAAAGGATGCTTGCAATACCCACTACACTGGCCTGGCTACCCTGCTTCAGAATGCTCCTGGGTTTATGCTGAAGATTCCAATGCCAAATGCCTGCTTCGCCAATTCCATTCTCAATACCCAGACAAACCAGGTCCTGAACTATCCCAAATGTGCATTACGGTTCCAGGGAAGGCAATTCATGGGGAGGGAGATGGTGTGAGAGCTATCGCCCTGCCACGTTACGCTCTCACCAAACCCAGCCCTTGTAGGGAGGTACACAAATATTCGTAACATTCAAAATTTGTCCAAATTTGGACATTTAAACTCAAATGAAATGTTATGATATTTGTATGCTAACATTCAAACAAACACGAATGTTTCCGGACATTCATATGAATAGTTTGGACATTTGTTAAACTAGGGAAAAATATCAGATACGTATCTATTCATATCAGATATGTATCTACTCATATCAGATATGTATCTACTCATATCAGATATGTATCTATTTGTATCGGATACATATTCATTCATATCCGATACGTACTGTATTGAATGTTCGTATGAATAAGTATGAATAGATTTGTATCGAATAGAATTTTACCACATTCATATGCGATCTATTTGTATGAATAGAGATTTTTGAACATTCATTTTGAATTGAATGCCAAAAAAAATTCGTACACATCCCTAAGCCCATGTTCTCTAGCCTTCCTGCTAGACACTGTGTTCTCCTGGCAACCACCCTAGTTGTTTATATTTCCACAGGCTTGGCCTTGCAAACTGATAAGGACCTTTCTTAAGGTGCTGCCAAGCATACATTCCTTGTCTTCTGCTATTTGGTCAATGAAGGGAAGATCCATGCATTGTGACAACCCTGCATCTGTGTGATTTTTTTGCTTAGATTGAGGCCTGACAGGCTGCTGGTGGGCTATTCTGACACCATTGCACCTCAAACTTACTAACCTCCTATAGCATTGCAATACCATCCTAGGCTGTTAAATACAAACAGGTCCACATTCTCAATCTCAAATTGTAGAAAGACCCCTCAAGCTTATTCAAGAACATCTAGAGCCATGTTCAGATGTCCACTGCAGATACACTGAAGGATAGGGGGAGTAGCACTAAGCCAGCTAGTTATATCTCCCCTGGTCTAAAGCTCCTAATGCTGCCCTGTGATGGGGAGAAAGCACCCTGACATCAGAGCAGGATTTTCTGCTTTGATAGTACCAATTCTGTTGTTTTGACTTGCTGTGGCCATTTAGCTTGTGTGAGCCAAATTTGTTTGTTTGCACATGCACAGCCAGCTGGCATTATGGGCAAAATTTCTGTCATAACAGGTAGGCATAAGAGACAATTAAGGTGGCAGTTGTATATACAGTGGAGGCACGCTTGCGGCAGCTCCCCATCAGGATGTCTTGAGGGAGGAGTCATGTGGCTTAAAATGCTCACCAAATGCCTTTTCTCCCATTGCTGAAATTGCTTTGAAGTCTCTTCCGTCAATGGCAGGTGACTTTAGTTGATTTTGCTGAGATGCAATAGTCTTCTGGTCTTAATCCCAAGAGAGTGTAGACTGCCCCATCCTAGGATTAATAATTTGTCGCAAGATGGTATGAGTTGCTTCTGGTGTGGGACATGCCAGCCCCTGAACCAGCTCTGAAGACTGCTCGACTTCAAAGCTGATGTGTGTGTCTCCAAATTCCCCAAAGGCCAGGAGTGTGTGTGTGTGTGTGTGTGTGTGTTTCAGCAGTGAGAGAGAGTGCACTGGTGCTCCACTTCTGGTATTTTTGGACAAATTTATGGATGACAGATGTATCAATGGCTACTAGAACGAATACCTAGGTGCATCTTTCAGGCTGAGGGGGGGGGGAGGAAATGGGGCGCTTCTAGGGCCATCTGCTGGGACTCGAGAGCAGGAGAAGGTTTGTCCTTGTCTCTGCTTGAGATGCCCATGAGCATTTGGTGGGCCACTGTGTGCGACAGGATGCTGGACTAGATGGGCTGTGGCCTGATCCAGCAAGGCTTCTCTTATGTTCTTATGTTCTATGTTCACTAGTAGAATATTATCCCCTTTGACATTGTGAAACACCTACAATTCTACAATTATAACTTGTGGAAACTTAATAAAGACTAATCTCTTCGCTCAGACATTTCCTATGTGAATGGATACTCTTTCCCGCCCTGGCACATCTGGTTTTTAATATGTTTTTAATGGTTTGTATATTTTCATCTGTTTTTGCCTTGCTTTTTAATGTTTTCTTTTTCTTTTTTTGTTAACTGCTTTGAGATTCTTTTTATGACAAGCAGCACAGGAATGGTTTAAGTAAATAAATAACTGCCCGGAAGATTTCTGGATCCATTTTTTGTATAAATAACTTTTAAGGACAGGCATAAGCACTCAGATAAAAGATGCAACCAGGACTTGTGGCTTTCTTTTGTTGTTATTTGTGACATATTGCTACAATATTCCAGCATCAAACTCTGTGTTTTTATTCCTCACTCATATCCAGCTAGAGAGGCTTGTATAAGCACTGTGCTATTAATGTGGCTAATTAAAGCAGCACTTAATTTCATAACATTAGCCTGTAATGTGCCATCAAAGCGATATAATTGATTTGAGCCTTGTAATGGATTCTAGGATGTTAATTTTCAAGAATATATTTACAGTGAGGACAGGAAACAATGGTACACTGCCACAGTAATATTGTTACAAAGCAGGAAGAATATTAATGCAGTGGTTGCACCAGAACAAATCAATCAGTTTTACAACAGAAGCAAAATCAAATTGTGGGACTCTTGCATCCAGCTCTCATTGACCACACAGCAAATGCACAATGATGGCCGTAGAAGTGAGTGATCTACTTCTCCATAGGATATGGGTATGGCACGGAAAACCACATGATCTTTTGTTCTAGCTTCCTGAGTTGAGGGATACGTATCAGAGTGGAGAATACAGGGTCCCAGGCTCAGTCATCAGCATCTTCCTAGAAGGTAATGGCAAATCACTATAATTTCCAGGACAACTGTGTGAATATGTTTATGTAGCCACTGAGAGTGGACCCCAATTCAGTGCTACCAAACAACAAAAACAGATGGGGGTTGCAGCCCAGAACAATATGGACAGTTCTAGATGAGGGGAAAAGCTCCAAATTGCTTCATAGTGCATGAACTCTCTCCTGAGACAGAAAGCATGTAGAAAGCTTAGGGCCTTTCCGCACGTGCTGCCGAAAATGGATCTCAAAGATCCGTTTTCCGGCATAACGTTTTATAAAAGAATCTGACCCAAATAAGGTCAGATTCTCTGAGGCCCCGCATGTCCGCACATGCGCGGGGCGGCTGCTGCAGCAGGGCCGGATGGGGAAACGGATTGGGGTGGGTGCTCTGCGGACACACCAGCACCCATCCCAAACCAGCCCTGTTGGTGCATGCCCAGCTGACAGACAGGGAGAGCGTATGCTGGCTTCTCCTTCGCCCTTCTTGAGCGAGAGGGAAGCTGCAGCCACCACCACCACACCCGCCTGGGGCCGTGCGGCCACGTTTGGGTGCTTACCTGGTCGCGGCGCATCGGCTTCTGGCACGGGGAAGTCCGTCTTCCACTACACCTGCGTGCGCCACGGCCAGCATTGGCCAGCCGCCGTCACGAGGGTGGCTGGCCCCTTCCCTTCTCTGGTGAAGGGGAAGCCAGGGAAGCTGGCTGCTGATCTCGCCAATGACTTTTGGATGAGTGGCACTTCTGGAAGAGTGATCTATGGCCATCCCTCCTCAAAAGGTGCCCCCCAAAGCATCCGCAAAGCCATGTCTAGAAGGGGCCCGATTCTAAAGCATGCTTCTCCCTTCCATGGATGCTGTTTGCCACAATGGGAAAAGCATAAGCTGCATTTGGGGGACTGCAGACACAGCGCGCTTGTATACATATGCCCCTGCTTGTGAGCTTCCTGGGGCAGCTGGGTGGCCATTGTGAGAACAGGGTGATGGACTAGATGTGCCACAGACTCAATCCAGTGGAACATTTCTTATCTTTTCTTCTGCTCATACTCCACAGATGAGGGGAGCTTGAAGGAGTAATAAATTGTGAAATGCCCTGTTAGGGACCATGCACTTCCAGCGACCAAAGAAATGTTTGGATATTTCCTCTTTCCTCTTGACTTTCAGTGCAGACCTATGAAACTATTTATTAGTAGAAACCCAAGGGGTCTTTATTCCAGGATTTAGGGCCTGCAACCATTCTGCAGTTTTCCTGACAAACTGTTGCACTGGAGCCTGATAAAGGAGAGTACTTCAGTGAGTCATTGGAGGGACGGGGGAACTTCTGTGGTTCTTTTTAATATAATAGTAGCCTTCTAATTTAAACTTTTCAAAAAAATGGAAGTTCATCATAGTATGTTTGCATTCCCAATCATCCTTGTTTGAAATTATGTGAAAAAACCTGCCTTCCGGTGGTAGTGTGTTCTGCCAATTTATGCGAAATTGCAGCTGCGTCAGCTCAGGCTGATAGGCACAACACAGGACTGGTGGCAGCAGTTGGAGAAATAAACTGTTTGTTTGTTTTAAAGAAAATGATTTTCCAAAAAGAAGGCAATCATCTCAGAAAATGTTTCCATGAATCTCTCTCTCTCTTTTTCTCAACATGCCCGTTTATGTGCATGCATGCAAATATACATATAATTACTAAAACTTAAAACAGAAAAAAGGCACAGCTTGCTAAAGTAGAGAAGAATATATACTTGGGAAATCTGTGTGTCTGCTCCACCTTCTGCCCAGCAACTGGTTATCAGGGCTTGGCACTCACCCTTCTAGTTCTTTATTTCAAATTCACCCCAAAGGGACAGAAAATAAAGCATTGTTCTACCATGCCCAGTAGGCTCAAAGCTTCAGTCCACCTTCTCCTCTTGCTTTCCCCCTCTTCCTAACAATCTCATAGTCATTCTTAACAGATCAGTGTATGATCACCAGGGGGGTGGCAAGAAATGCTGTGAATCTGAAGCATTCTCATGAGGGACTTCTCTAGCTACCACCTCCATTTTGACAAGGACATTCTTACTTATAGGGTGCTTCCACATTGGCCACTAAATACCCATTAAGCATCCATTAAGCATGGATTTGAAAAACCTCATC
>MTQE01002208.1:3904007-3919170 GCA_014337955.1 Aspidoscelis marmoratus
CACATGCACAAGTGTCCTTAACTAGGCTCTCCCCTCAGCCTCCCTGATTGGTGAGCCAGGGGCCTCCTATCTCGGGGCTTCCCCTCACCCCAGAAGCCGTGGATCGTGGCTGCTCAGACTGGAGGGGGCTTCACCTACACCCCCGCTACCCACCCCGAGGTGAGTGCACGTGATCCCCTCCTTACCTGAATGCAACCAGGCTGATTCTGGCTGCTGGGGGCCCAGCGCGCTTTGCATATGTGTGCAGCACACCTCCTTATTGGCCAGTCCCGTGCCTGGTTTCAGGAGGCCCTCTGCGCATGTGTGTGGGTCTCGCCAATAGGGAGGCGTGCTGCATGCACACGCAAAGCTGGCTTCATGGAGGAGTGCAGAATCAAGCCTGGTACTCCCAGAAAGAGTCTGGTTCCTTAACCACTAGAACAAACTGGCTCACAATATCCACTTGCCAGAGAGGTCCCCAGCAGGTACAGACTCCTAGGAAATGTTTCCAACCATACAGGGCTTTCACTTGGAGCATTTCTCAATGTGAAAAGAGGGAATAATCCAATGGAAGGCCACCTGAGTGGTCCACTTGAGGCACAGATGCATACTATCTTCAGTCTTGGAAAATCCTAGGGTTAAAGAACCCATCAAAGTATCAAAATGGTGGCTTATGGATTATCAAATTCATAACAGGAGAGTAATATCATAGAATCATAGAGTTGGAAGAGACCTCTAGGGTCATTGAGTCCAAACACCGGCTCAATGCAGGATTTCCTAAACGAAATATATTTGATGACATCTTGAAAGAAGTATTGATGAGGATTTTTTTTAAAAAAAATCAAGTTTTACATGTTTTCATAGGTAACTATGAAAGTGAAACCTTTTCATATTGATGATGATGATGATGATGATGATTGTTAAACTGATGGAAATGCCTATCATGGCAAATGAAATAACTGCAAATAGATGTGGAAATTAGATGAAAAAAGGAAGGAGGAGGGAACAGAGAACAAATCATAGTAATGTTTCTGTCCCCTCAAGCATTTTAGTTTCTCTTTGCTCAAAAAGGCCTTTATTAAGGGTGGCGGCGGCAGTGTTGGTGCAACTCAGAGATGGACAGTGGGGAGTAGTGGGGAGGGTGCCATAGAGATTGATGAGTTCTCTCTCAGGTTTTCAGCAAGAGCAGAAGCTACATTTCCCACCACTGCAGAATTTGGTCAGATTTTTCTACCATTCATGGGGGCAACTTGCATATTAGTCGTGTAAAGCCAAGTTGCATCAAGTAATGCTCCTGACACGGTTTGGTTTTGCAGTCTTCATCTGAAGTAGAAATGGTCTGCCTGCCAACACCTGAAGGACTTTATTCTTAGTGAGCCAGTTTGGTCTTGTGATTAGAGTGCTGGACTCTTATCTAGGAATCACCGGGTTTGATTCTGCTGCCCTCCATGAATCCAGCTGGCTGACCTTGGGGTAGTCACAGCTCTCTTTCTGAGCTCTCACAGCCCCACCTACCCCACCTACCCCAGAGGATGCCTGCTATGGGGAGAAGACCAGAAAACTTTGTCAGCCACTTTGAGTCCCCTTGAATGGGTGAGAAAAATGGGGTAGAAAAGCCAACTCTTCTTTGTCTCAATGGAGCTAACAGTTATTCATCAGAGAATTGCCTTCATAATTGTTCTGCAGAAGAAGGATTTCATGAGGCATAGTTTGTAATACAGATAACAACTACTGGAATTCCTACCCCTACACAAGTATTAAAGGTATAAAGCCCTGTATGGCAGCATTAATGGAGGCAATTCCAAATGGTATTAGCTAGGCACCCCTGATGGATCCCTCCATATCAAAGGGACCAGCTACATGTATTGTTTTAATCCATATTTGATCCATTTTCAGGGAGAGAACCCATCAATTAAATGATTGCCCTGTTCTTTCTACATTATTTAACATAAAAGGAGAATTATCTGGGTTAAGGAATATGAAATGAAAAAAAAACCTGTTTGTGACCTCACCCTGCTGCTGTGCTCTCTCATTCTGAAGATGAATTTAATATGGATTGAAACATAGGTATAGTAGGGTCTTAAGATAAATTGGAAGTCACTTGGAAAACTTCTCATTCTTTGGCAATCTTGAAATGTAAGCAGTGTAGCAAGTAGCATTTGTTTGTTTGTGTGCTGCTAGAAAGCTCTAGAAAGACTCTTAGGGCCTGTTTACACTTGCCTGAGTGGAACAGTATAATAATACCTTTCCACAGAGGTTAAGATGAAACACAGAGGCTCAACCCAGGCAGGCTGGGTTTTCACGGAAACAGTCATGACAACATATGTCTTGCACCTGGACATTGTCAGGTGGTTGACCCTCTGTGCACAGCTGTGCAGCTGCCCCACTCCACTCACTTGCAGCTTTGTGCCTGGAAAAGGCTGTGAATCATGCTGACCTGAAACTCACCAGCTGCTCTCAGTCAAGCTGTGACACAGGATCTTACTTGTCCCCAGTTCATGAAGGTTGTAGCGGCTGTTGTGAACCTGGACTACTCCAGGAAAGCAGCAGTGTTGCGGCATGCCCTTGGGCCACTTCAGGAGCAGTTGAAACCAGTCCTTCAAGGTAAGTGCGAAGTTCTGATGAATGCCATATCCATTTGATTTGTGGATGAATGGAGCCCCTCTTAATTTGTCTGAATTTCATATGAATTTATACAAAATTTGAGAATGTGCCAGATATACATGCACATCTCTATTTAATAGAACTGAAAAAGGAGGGACTTGATGGCAAACTGGATTTTATTCCATGACATATTTCAGAATAGGAGACTGCCATCTGTATGGTAGTGGACAGCAGGATGTATCCTGGATATATCCCAGAATAAAGCACAGTGTTGAAAGGGCCTAAAGTCTCTTTGCAAGGCTGATGGAGTGGACCTGCTTCTCTTTGGCCCTTCTTCTTCAGTTAGCTGTGATAGCTGCTCTCTTCCCACTGCCTGCTTTTCTGCTTTGAATCTCTCTTGCCCCCATATTCTACAAATTCAGCAACAACCAGTCTTCTTCTCACTCATGCACCTGCTTCTTTCAATTTACCTTTATGAAACCTCAAACCTCCAGTGGAGCATGATACTGATAGAGTTAATAGCTCAACACTTTTAAAGTTAATAGTCTCAACAGGCACCTACTCCAGGCCCACAACCAGCTTCCCCTCCTTTGTTGTCCTTACTGCCCCCAGGCTTTGCAACCCAATAGACTTGTTTGCTGAGTGTCAGTTCAACAGCTCATTAGCCGTGTCCCTCGCATGCAATCACGGGTAGGAAAGGATGCACAATAAGCACAAAACAGGGCTTCAGCACTGAGAGTTGATGCTGAGCCATGCAACCGTTTGGGCCAGTATGGACTATAAATCACACACACAAAAGTGAATATTGTTTGGGGGCTTGGTGTGGCAGGGGGTAGACACAAAGAAAGGCTGCTGAGAAGAATTCCCATTTCAGCAGAAGTTATGCTATAAATAACCAATGAATTAACTTCCTCTTTGGGTGTTCTAATTCCTCAGAAGAGGAATCAGAGGAGAAAGTGTCTTACACAAGTGCACACAGATGTGTAAACACATGGACACACATGCACATTGAGGCTGAACTTCAGAAATGAGGTGATTATCTTCTGCTTGTGGGATGCATTCGATCTAGAATAGAGATGAGCATTAATATTTTTTGTATTCGATTCATATTGAATCGAATGAAAGAAAATTCGTATTCATTAAAATAGATCCCCTTCGAATGGAGTGGGATTAGAATTCAATCCCATATGAATTCCATATGAATGCAAACAAATCTCATGCGGATCTTCATACGAATGTATCAAAACATTCAATTCAAATTTGAATGTCAATCTTCGAAGGTGTCAACATTCAATTTGAATATGAATTTCTGAATTTGGCCAAATTTTGAATGTTACTAATATTTGTGCACATCCCTAATCCAGAATCTTGATCTTCCTGGAACAATGGAAGATTAAACTATAGTCCCTAGGAGGTAGACCAGGCTCTGGAATGCAACTAAGCTTCCTGGCACATATAGATTAGATTTGCTGTAGAGAAAACTGGTCAAGATCACTGCTCTACATTTAATAACAGTATAGAGAAAATTCTAGCAGGTGTAACACCCCCTTTTTTGGATGCAGAAAAAGCCTTTGATAATGCAAACTAGACATTTATGCTTCAACTCTTTAAAAAGATGAATTTTGGAGAAAAGTTTCAAAGAGGAATCAGAGCAATATATTCTAAACGATATGCACAACTACTAGGAATGCACACAAATATTTATAACATTCGTTATTTCTACAAATTTGTATGAATTCAGACATTCGTACACAAATTGAATGTTATAATAGTTCAGACATCCATTAAACTGGGAGGGGGGTACTAAGGGGGAAGCCGGATCAGAGAAGCAGAGAGGGAGACAAAGGGTGTGTGTGTAAGACAGGAGGGGGAAGTAGGATCTGGGAAGCGATGAGAGGGGCAAAGGCTGTGTGCAAGATAGGACAAGGAAGCAGAAATGGGAAAGCAGAGAGAGAGGCAAAGGGTGTGTAAGACAGGAGGGGGATCTGTATCCATTTTGCATGCATTTGTATAGGATACGTATCCAGGATATGTATGCATTCGGATACTGATTCGAATAGAATCCTACCTCATTCAAAGGCAACCTATTCAAATGAATACAAATTTTCTAACATTCGACTCCTTATGAATCAAATGACCAACCAACCCCCACATTTGTGCACATCCCTAATAACTACTGATAAATGGAGAAACCTCAGAAAACTTTGACATCCAAAAAGGGATGAGACAAGGCTGTCCTCTTTCACCTTTATTGTTTATATTGACATGGGAAGTCCTTAATAGGGCTATAAGACAGAACACAGATATTAAAGGAGTCAAGATTAAAGGAGAAGAGTATAAGATAAGAACTTTCACAGATGGCTTAGCCATTATCTTAACAGAACCGAATAATTCAATAGAAGCACTTAGAAGACAATCCAGGCTTATAGAAAAGTAGCTGGATTAAAAATAAACGAACCAAAGACTAAAGTGTTGATAAGAAACATAAGTAGAGAGAGTGAATGGTTTCAAGAAAAATCAAGATTTGCTATAGAAAAGAAAATCAAGTATCTACAAGTGGTATTGACCAAACAAAATATAGCTTTGAACCAGAATAATTATCTGAAAACGTGGTCTAGAATTAAGCAGGATCTACAAAGATGGACAAAGATTAACTTATCATTAATGGACAGAATTTTGGTCATAAAAATGAACCTGCTTCCATGGATGATGTTTTTATTCCAAACTTTACTGATAATAATCAATGAAAAAGACTTTTAAAAAGGGCAAAAGGATATGACAGTGTTTAATTGGCAAGGGGAAAAACCAAGAATAAAATTTAAACTGATACAGGACGTAAAAGAAAAAGGAGGTCTTGGATTACCCAATTTGAAGATTTATCATGTGGCATGTGTCTTAAGTTGGATAGCAAAACGGTTGGAGGGGCAAGATTTTAGTTATGAATGGCATGGATATTTGCGTTATAACAAGGTAAAAGTTAACTCTGATTTTAAAAACTATGTAAGAAATGCACTGTAACAGAATTTGGATGAAAATTGGGAACTACAATTAAAATCTGCTGAAAGAGGAACAATTAAGGTGATATATAAACTACTGTTGCAGATGGAGTTGGAACATGAACAGGTCAAGGAATATATGATTACATGGGCAAAGAATTTTGGGAATAGTATTCAAACAGAACAATGGGAGTTATGGACAAAGGATATGAAATTTACTACATGTATTGTACTAAAAGAAAATATATTCAAGATGATTTATAGATGGTATTTAACGCTACATAAACTCTCAAAGATTTTATTTTATTTGTTTGTTTGTTTACATTTTTATCCTGCCCTGTACCTGGAGGTCTCCGGACAGGTAACATCTAAAATCAAACATCATTTAGCATCATTAAAACATTAAAATAATAACAGCATCTGCCAGTGGGATATATATCAAATATTGTCCAATAAGCATTAGAAATGTAAAATTAATGTAGGAACATTCTACCATATGTGGTGGACCTGTAAAAAAACAAAAAAATATTGGTCATTGTTGTGTATTGAGCCAATGGAGCATCCGTAGTTAACTGGGGGAAACAACATCTGTGGGAGTTGTGTATATATAGAAAGCATTTTGTATGAGTTGGACTGTTGCGACTATTGGAGTTAAGCTGTATATGTGCAAGTTTATCTGAATAAAGAGGACTTTGAGTTATTATGTTTGGCTCATTCATTGTGTTTGCAAGGGTACATTCTGCAATGAGAAATCTACTAAATATCAATGTACCATTCAAACCAGAAATGTTTTTATTGGGAATAATAGAGGGTAATTTAGATAACATGAATTCTTTGATTATGTACATGGTTACAGTGACAAGAATAATATATGTAGAAAAAAATGGAAAGAATTTGAAATTCCTTCAGTGGAGAGTTGGTTAATTAAATTGACCAAGCTTGCTGAGATGGATAAATTGATGAATCTGTTAAAAAATAGAACAGATAAATATGTAAAAGACTGGAGACCCTATATAGAGTATCTACAGGAAGAAGGAATAACAATGGCTGGATTTGATTGACTTTTAAGTGGTCAGCTGAAAGAGAAGATATTAAGAGAAGATCCTCCAAAATGGAAGAAATAATCTGTAGTTAACAACTGATTGATGTATTATTACTGTATGAAAATGTAAACTCTGAAGTTTTAAGCTTGTGTTATATATATAAAAAAAACTATAGGAAAAAAAACATGTGGCCCACACCTTCTTTTCCATGTGGCAGTTCTGGAGATGGATGACAAGTTTCCCATAATTTATTTACTTATTTATTTATTCAATTTATATCCTGCCTTTTCCCCAGACAGGGACTCAAGGTGGCATACATAGTTAAACAGCAATACAATAATATACCTGCATCTGCTTGCTGCTTCTATGGTTGTTTTTCTTGAAAATATCTGGATACTAGTCAAGCGTGTGAAAAAAAAAATCAAAGGGAAGTGGGCAGGCACTTGGTTAACATTCAGGTACATTCAAAAGAAGCAACCATGGAAGCAGTAGGCAGACACAGGTGAGAGTCTGTCTCGCACATCTGGTGGGAGTTGCAAAAGGTAAATGGGGGATCTTTAAATCCCACTATTTCCTCTTGTTGTCTGCAGGCAGCCTGCATGATTTACTTCTTTTCTTTGATTCTAGGGGCAGAATGCCTGCCGCCACTCTTTCTTAATTCTAATTGCAAAGAGGGAGTTTGTCCATCCGCTTTCATCTATCAGCCCCCAAAGAAATGTGTTCAATTCACTCAATCCACACATTTCTCTAGGGGCCAGAACCTCTGTGTCATCCTGAACAGGCACCATTATATGTTCCATTCCTGATTCTGGGAAGACAGCAAGCTCCAGTGGGTTAGAATGGGGTCTGGGAGTCAGGCCTTCTGGGTTTTCACTCCTCCAGTGCCCTGAACTACTGTTTGACCTCAACAGACTCTGCAAGACAGGGATAATAAGAATGGCTTCTCCCAGTGGGTTGTGTAGTTTTGCTAATGAAGTCTATGAAGCACTTTAGCATCCTCTGGAGAGCAAGAGGGGAAGAAAAGGGTTAGTCCTGGTTATTTATAGCCAGTCCATTTGCATAAGCACTTCTGTGTGGCTGTATGAGCATTATACTCGTGCATCTGGTATGTGTGTGTGCACATTGCATGGTTTGTGACAAAGAGGTTGCCTTCTCTGCTGTTCTTGTTTGAATAGGCAGCTTCAACTGGAGTATCCCTTTATATTTACACCGAAGGAAGGAAGGAAGGAAGGAAGGAAGGAAGGAAGGAAGGAAGGAAGGAAGGAAGGAAGGAAGGAAGGAAGGAAGGAAGGAAGGAAGGAAGGAAGGGACAGATTGTGCAGAATGGTAGAGGAATCATAGGCTGCTTTTGTGGGTCTGGAATCTTGATTCCAACCACAGGAAGGCATGGTCTGAAACGGCACAGTTTGCATAACAATACGAGTCCAGCCCAGCCCGTACTGAAGCCTCAAAGGTCACGTGAGCTTCAGCAGCCAGTCTCCAAGTGGTGAGCCAGTTTGGTTTAGTGGTTAAGGAGCTGGACTCTTATTTGGGAATACCGAGTTTGATTCCACACTCCTCCATGAAGCCAGCTAGGTGACCTTAGGCTAGTTACAGCTCTGTTCTGAGTTCTCACAGCCTTACCTACTTCACAGGGTGTTTGTTGTGGGGAGAAGAATAAAAAGCTTTGTAAGCCACTTTGAGTCCCCTTAAATGGGTGAGAAAAGCGGAGTAGAAAAGCCAGCTCTTCTTCTTCTTCTTTTTTTAAAGGCCTCTGAGACTAGGGATAAAATTTCTTAGTCTTGCACGCCACTGAAATGCATTCCCTAGTAGTCCCAAAAATGGGAGGCATGCCTTTTAGAGACCTCCCATGTTTGGGATCAGGACCCTCAGATACTCTTGTAGACTGATAAAACAGATTTACCAGCATACCGAAAAAGGTCTCCCTAATCTGGATTACAGTCTGTCTAATGCAAATAGAACAGATCAGCAGAGGTTATGGCCACTTAGATTTGAATTAACTTGCAGATCTATCAGGCCCAGATGCTTACTATGCAGGTCCTTAATCTGGAAGAGTGGTTCATGCATAAAGTGCCATAGTTCTTTGCTATACTTACTGCAAGTAACCCGTGCAGCAGAAACATCAGTAAAAGGCAGGATGATCTGGATAAGCATATGGTTGGCACAGAGTAGAGCCTCCCACTCTATATAAAGGTTTTACCTTTGTCTTCTGCTTGAGATGCCCAGAAGCAGTTAATGGGCCATTGTATGAAACAGTGTGCTGGAGCAGGTGGGGTATCCCAATCCAGAAGGGCTCCTCTTATGTTATTAAGGCATCTATGTGCTTCTGTTCCCATGCACTTGAGCATGTTCCTCCACGTCTTCACAAACATTTGCATCTTTGCATAGACACACTTTAGTGTTACATCAACAAGTGTTGAAGATAAATCCTGTGCCTTTGGTTTAGTAGGTGTATATTTCTTAATGTTATGCTCTCATATGAGATGACAGTATGCTCTGCACAGATCTCTCCCAGCCAGCGCTTCTGACACAATGAAGGAAGAGGCTATTATGTTTATTAAATTGTATTGAGGCTACATTAAAGCAATTGGCAGCTGAGAACCTTGGTTATTTATGAAATGTGCATCAGGAATCACAACTCCCATGGCTGGATATTTGCTTCTGAGAATATGTGGACGGGGGGGGGGGGAGGGGAGGGGTAGAAGCTATATTGCCAGGCATGAGCCAATCTGGTTTAAATTTGATATTCATTTACAGTGAACACTGCCTGCTGATTTCTCAAGATACCAACTACGTACAGCAGCTAACTAAAAGAACCTTCTCTGGCCTATCCACCATACTCCCATTTATCAACACCTTCTAAATACTTTTGTTGATGTGCCTGCCTCATGCTCCTTTTTGCTGTGCACACCATCACCTAGCTCTTCCTTCATCTGTCCTGGGCTGCTATGAATGGGGACACAATAATCTCAGTGATAAAACCCCCAATCTCCTTCTCTGGGTGGCCCTTCTGCCTGAGAGCAAGCATAGAATGTAAAGAAGGGGGAGGAAGAGGAGGAAGTAAATAGCGTTCCTCACCTGCCTCTCCTCCCCCACTTCTCTGTTTTCAGTTATGTATGTATGTATGTATGTATGTATGTATGTATGTATGTATGTATGTATGTATGTATGTATTTGTATTTCCATCCTGCTCTATACCCAGAGGTCTTGGGGTGGGTTACAGTTAGTTAGAGCATGTGGATTAAATATGGATCAATGTTCAAGCCATTTAATTGCTGTTCACAAATGAAGTTTAGTGCATGCCAAGCCCACAATAAGCAAATCAAACAGGCATTTACTTTTGTGCTAAGACCAAAATGTCTAGCCCAGCTGATCATTAACTACCCAGGTCATCAAGATGATTTGTGCTTCCTCCCGTCAATCACCAGGAAGTTTTTTCCCCTCCCCCCTGGAAACTTATTCCAGTTGGAATAAGGATGCACAGAGTGACATGTGTACCTTCCTGCAAAATGCTGATCCAGGAGTCACAGGGTCAGAGTTCAAATATATTGAATTGTTATCCCTTTCAATATCAACTCCAGGTATAGGGCAGGATAAAAAATGTAAATAAATAAACCCATGATGAACTTCAAGCAATCCCATTCTGCTTCCCTCTGGCTATGCTATCTTGCAGACACACACACAGGCATACACAGAGCGCTTATAGAGAGGAGGAGACACTTTCCTTTCCTAAATCAGGTTTGCTGCAGTTATACTTTAAGCTCCCCAACAGCTCCCAGGCATTTACCCTCAGCTCCTCCCCCTTCTTCTTTAGGATTGGGGGAGTGCACACCCAGCCTCCCCCTGTCTGGTGCAGTATTCCTTTGCAGTAGCACTTAAGCAATTTAGCAAAGAACTGCCTGTGAAGATTGGTCCCTCTCTGAAATGGATCTGACCAGAAGCAAAACAGCTTTAAAAGCAGCAAAGCTGCCGCTGTCTTATGGGTCGCTGAGGAGAAACTGGGGGTCATTTAAATATTTAACCACTTTAATGCTATGGTACCCTTGAATGTTCTTCATCCAGCCCTAACTTGCAGCTTGCAGTAAGTGAAGGCAGATTTGTATAGTTTGGTAAAGAATAGCATGACTCTTTTTTGTGGTCCAAGGAAGATGTAGAAGAATGCAAAAGGGATGCTAAATTTAATCTCAGTGCTTATAATTCAGCAGCGATAATGATGAAATTCAAATCTGAAAAGTTAAGAGGGGTTTGGATCACGTGTGTATCTCACACACACCTAAAACCAAAATATCTTATGAACATTCTGTCTATGCTTGTAGTTATGTATGTTGATTGCTTTATATTGCTTTGGAAGTACTTCTTGAAGTTTGCAGATTTAGTGATTCACCTTGCTGTAGTTCAGGAGGTGATCATCACATGTGTCACTTATTTCACTTTTTTATTTTCTGTTACTCTCTTGTAGGATTATTATTGAACTCATTTCTTGTGCGTTATTGTTCTTCCTGTTACTGTCTCACTGAATTTTTTTTTTAGGATAAACGGCCTTCTTGCACATATCTGCAGGAATATTCCACACTGTTCACTGGAATGCTAATGTGTTCTTGTGATTAATCTGTTTGTTACCCGCCCAGAGACCTTAGGGTATGGAGCGGGATAGAAATGCAAAATAAATAAATAAATAGGTCTTCACCTGGATGCTACTGAGTGGTCTTAAAACTGCCTGAGCCCTCCCTCAGCTGTTCCTGCAAAATGCAGATGGGCCCAACTGAGTCTAAACTGTCCAGTCTGGAATTGTATTTGTATACATTTCCACAAAGGTTATTCTATTCTATTCCAACAATCAAAACATCTAAAACAATAACAATGTTAAAAACAAACATGCATAAAACATAAACACTACAATTTTTTTACTTCAAAAATTTACTTCAAAATTTTTTGCTGTTCTGCTTCTCTTCCCTAATCACTTATTCTTCTTTCTGATCTTTCTGTCTTCAGTCCTCAAAGCCTGCAATTATAAGCTCTTTCTCCATGTCTCTGTCAATAATGAATAAAAGGTTGCCAATTTTTAGTAAAAGTCAACACCCTCTTTTTGCTCATGATATTTGTCAATGTATTTTTTTCCTGCAAAACTCCATTAACTTTATAATCCAATCTTCCACAACTGTAATTCTTGTCACCTTCCATACTTGTACATAAATAAGTCTGGGTGCTATAACCATATATTGCATTCAAATATTATATTTTTCAGTCCCCTTATTCACTGTTCTCAATGGGAAAATTTCTGACTCTGCACCTGCATTTTCATTACTTTTTGGATCTGCTGGTGTTTCTTATTTTCAGACAAGTCCACCACATATGATAATACATATTTTATTGAAACAGTTTTATAAATATTGTGTATATGTATCTTATTTTTTGAACATTGAGAAAAATTACATTTGTCAAAGCACACTTGGTTGAACTCTATAATTTATATGGGAAATAATCAATCACAATCCTGGAAAATTTGCTGTAATTTCTGGCATTTGTGTTCTGTGAATTCCTGAATAACAGAAGTTTTAAATACATACATTGTAATGTTATTTATAATCTTTTTATTTGTGCAATATTGCATTTACTTTGAATTCAGGTCCTCTCTGCACTGTGGAGCAGTAGATCAAGATCAGCGGTTCTAGATTTACCTGATCTACTGATCCAGATCTTGGGGAGGCAAGGGCCAGATCAGTGCCACCTGCACTGATGATGCTAATCCACTGCCCACTCCCCCCCAATGGCTAGGAGTGGAAGTTCCTAGCATGAGGGCGTGGGGTGGCATGCTATGGTGCAGTACGGAATGACAGCTCTTGGTAATTCCTTATCATAGCAACATGCCATCTGCACAGCTCCGTGAACCAGAATACAGCCCTTGGTCCACTTTGTAGACCTAATATATCAGGTCTACAGAACCTCTGGATCAAGGGCTTCTTGATCCAGATCTAGCTCCAACTTATACAGGCAGAGCCAGCTAATAAGGGCAGAGCCTCCTTGATCTGAATTAACATACCGATCAGGAGGCCCAGGATCTGGAGCAGAGGCCCTTTGATCTGGATCTAAGGGCTTATGCAGAAAGGGCCTAAGATTGCCATGCAACTTTCTGGTTTTTCTTTATATTGTTCATTTCAGATTTATTGACTGTCTGGTCTAGCAAGGCAATTAGGGTTCATGCCTATTTGGCTATCCAAGAGTTGCTATCTATGGATGGGCAATTCCATTTTCCCTCTTCCATTCTTTTTTTCTTTTCTTTTGTCTTTCCTTTTCCATGTGTGCAAAACAATTAGATGATTTGAGTCTCATGTATGAAAGTCCCCATAGCCATTCCTACTCTTCACGCACTTGCTAGCAGTTATAAAGAGAAAAATATGATCAGGAATGCCAACATCAGAAAAACAGAAGTGCACTTTAGGTAAATGCTAGCAGTGTAACAAGAAAACATTTCATTAGTAAACATTGTTGCTTGTGCTTCAAGTAAAGATATGCTCCATAGAACAAATGACATTGTATTTGAATTTTAAGGGCAATTGGGCCTGGGTCCTTCTCTGATAATATATTTTTTTTAATCTGTATTTGCATCATCTCTGTTCCTGGGTGTTTTGTGGAGCTGCTCAGTATGGGGTCGTGGTGGAAAGACTCATTGAAAAAAAGGAGAAAATATCAGGTGAACTGACAGCCCCCGAGGAGTCAAAACTGAAATGAACTACCAAGACAAGATTAGAATCAGAAATTTGAGAGGTGGTAAAGAAAACCAGGTGCCATGAAGCTGGTCCAGCATTTTTTTTATTTTCTTCAAATGAAGATTCATGGATATTAAAGTCTTATCTGTTAGCATCCAGAAGGTCCTATGGGTTACTCACTTAGCTGGACTTTAGCTCTAGTGAACTCAGGAGAGGTATTGTTTGAGCCCTGGTGCAAAGGTCTGTGACATGATCTCTGTCAGTTTTATACCAGCTGTGTGTGGTAGATCAGAACACAACATTTATTGTTGTTTGCAGGGATCATGTAGGGCTGATAACACATTTCTGAGGATATGAACTAGCTCCTATCACTGTGCCATGTGATTACCCTGGTCTATGGAGATCAGCAAATGACACCATTTACCTCCATACAGTGACAATGTTTATTGGCTCATTTCTTGAGTTTAAGGTTTGATCATACAGGGCTTTTTTCAATCATCCTTTTCAATTCAAAGAATAATCCTACCTGCTGTCCCTTTGCCTTGAAGTCTGGCAATACACGTTTAGCAAGTGCTTGTGACTCATTGGCTTCCACTGGCCCAGTTCTCTGGGACCCTGATTAGTAGCTGGCTGGCCAGATTCCCCTATTAAGCTCCTTGCCCTATGCAACCTGAAGAATGAGTCGCCCTTGATCTTAAGATTCTCGATCTGAAGGGATAGCACTTCTGAGACTTTGAAGAAAGGTAAGGTGCATGAAGGGATGAAATGTCTGGCATCCCAACCAGAAATGCCATTAAGAGAAGAGAGCATGATGGGCTGCATTTTTGTTTGCCATGTTCCACTGAAGCAGAGGCAGCACTTGGATCAGGGGATATCAGTCAAAGTCCCTTTGGGAGAGGGATCTTTCCTGCCACCCCTTGCCACTGGATCTTGTATTTGATCTTCAGATGGAAATCCCTCTTGCTGAGAAGAGACAAAGAAAAGGCCATCTCTCCCTCATATTGGTTAGAGGTGAGAACAGCTGTAGGTGTAAAAGAATAAAGGAGTTATTGTGGACCTCTGGATAGCACAGGATTACAGGCCCCTTTGTAAAGTTCATCAGTTTCTGTTAGTAAGCATACAACACTAAGGCCGCATCCCTATTACAACCTTATTTCAATTTCAAACCGTTTTCAATCCTGGCAGACCCCACGTCAGTTTGGCTTAACACGCTTTCCGCGTGTTAAATCGCCCCAAAGCGTTGTAAATGTTAATCCTCATTTCAACAGGTCTCACTCCAGTTCGTGCGCTTGAAATGTTTTACATGTTTTACTGTGGGGACGGTACGGTGTTAAGGGATGAGAATCTGTGTTTAGGGTTTCCCTCCCCCAATAGCTTGCTTCCAAAGATAGTGATTTCATTGAAAAAAACAGCCACTATAAAAATCCACTCCTTAAAGCTACACTGTAGCAATCTAGCCACTTTACACCTTATAACAATGTTGCAAATTTGTGCAATTCTGAAAGTTCTGACCTTTAGAAAGGGAAAAGCTGGAGGTTCTGTTTTAAAGGCTGTGGCTGTGAAGGGGGCTAGAGTTGCTGCTGCTGCTGCATACCCTGAGCAATGAGGAGAGGAGGGGAAAGAAGAGATTTATCACCACAGGGGGGACACCCCGTTACCCCCTGACAAGAATTGCTGGCTGTCTGCTGCCGTTTTTCTTCCATCCAGGCAAGCAGCAGCCCCCCAGCCCCCCAGCTAGGCTCCCTGAAGGGGTCCCTTATGGGTGGCGCATTCATGCCAGGAGAAAGAGGGCAGTGCATCCCCCAAAAGTGGGTTTTAAAAAGTAGCCACTTGA